>OY987322.1:5469605-5842390 GCA_963920655.1 Geranium rotundifolium
ATATATGTGTTGTTGGTGATGTTTATTTTATTTATGTGCAAAGCTTCCATCCGAATGCGAATATTATCATTGCGCACATCGGCCATAACTTGCACATATCAACTCTAAAATCAAAAGTACCAAATACACACACACATGTGTGTTTGGTTGTTTTTGTAAAGCTGTTTGTAAGTGGTTTATGTGATTTTCAATCCATACAACAATCTCTTCACATCTATGCACACACAAAAACATAATAGTTTTGAATGATCAGTTATTGAAACGACGTCGTTCGTTGTTTGTATTGCATGGCTTGTTGTGGTGACAAGTTACGAGAAACCATATATTATATTAATATATAGACATGTTGGGGTTGGGGTTGGGTTGGGCAGTCCAATAATGGCAAAAACGACCTCATTTCTTGTGCAAAGCTTCAACTTGCACACTATTATTTACCATACTGCCCCTTAAACCCTAGCACCAGTTTGGGTGTTTCATCTTGTCTATAAAAGGAAGAGTTTCTCAACATCCAAGCTGCCTCCTACTCCATTTCTTGCCTCCCTCAAGCTTTAGAGTTTCTTTTTCTTTTTCTTCTTCAAGCTGTTCTATGTAGTTCTCATATGTTTGTGTGTTTGTTGTTTAGTTTTCGTGTATGTGCAAAGCTTCCATCCGAATGCGACTTCCATTGCGCACATCGGCCATAACTTGCACAAATCAACTCTTAAATCAGAATGACCAAACATGTGTTTTCATGTGTTTGGTTCTTTTTATTTAGCTGTGTCTAATTATGCGGTTTGTGTGATTTCAATGCACTAATCTCTAATGATCACAGCAGACATGGTTTAGAATCTCTACATATTACTTGGAATCAAATGAGTCCACGTTTTCCTTACAATTGTACTTAATTGACCATTATTTGGGATTAACAGCCAATTAATCATGGACTGAATTGAGATGATTGATAGTGGACTAAATTGAGAATTAATTTTTTATGACAGTAGGGAATTGATAATTAAAAATTAAGAGGATAAATGGTGAGTCTAAATTAATTGGTCCTACTTTGGAGACATGTATAACCTAGATTTCTTATGTTCGACTATGGAAAATTTCATGGGTAGGGCTAATCGGAATGGGGAGGAACGCCAACTATATTTATCTATTGGACTCTTTTGTGGGATATTATATTTCTTTGTGGGCAGTAAAAAATTTATCTAATAGAAGAATTTAACTTTGATCTCGAACTAGATTATAATAAATTTAAACTAAATATTTATGCAATAAAACTTAAACAACTCGTTATATTTAAACTATTTATTAAGACATTTTACTTCTTACTAACTATTGCCTGATCAAATTGGTTAAACAATTGAAATTTAGTTCAAAGGTCCTGGCTTCGAGTTATGATGTGTTATTTTTGGGTCTGTAAAGAGTCATCTTGAGAATTTTAATGAAATGATTTTACAAATCTTATGATTTGAAATGATACTTCTAAAAAGAGTTTGTCATTTATTAACTTTAAAATACATTCAGACTATAAGACTTTAAAAGTTTTTTTAAAGTCACGATTGAATACCGAAAGACTTTAAAAATATTTTTAAAATCATGATTAAATATCAACCCTTTAATATCTAGGCAGTTTTAAGTCAAGATGAAAACCATTGAACTTAAGTTGAATTTTTTTTATTTTAATATAATAATTTCAATATTTTTCTTATTTGTGTCAAAAAACACATCCTTTGCAAAAGTATAGTATATTCACATTTAACTTTTTGAAAAAATAAATAAAGTTCACAACCACTTACAAAATTGAAATAGTCCCCCTTTTTCTTTTTTCAATTTACCCTTAATAATATTCAGATGTATTTTTGTACCCTCTTTAACAAGCCGTAGTTCGATCCTTAGCAGAGCACATTTTCGATCTAGCAATTTAAGTGACAGTGATGGTATAGGAAACCGGACCGATCACTCCCGTATAGGAGTAGCTGCAGCCAAAAACGAATTAGGCCAACGCTTAGGATGAGTATAAGATGGCAAAGCAGCTGCAGCATTACTCTTCTTGCCAGGCATTGGCAGCTTGACTTGAGTTTGGTACACAACAAATAGAAGACACGCAAGTACCACAAACAGAGAAATTGGGGACGATATGACCTTCAAAGTTTGTACAACTGAAATGGCGGTTCGAGTTTGGTTGGTACTTTTCCACAAGAATTCCCCTTCAACCAGTGCAGCACCTAGTGTCCAAGAAACATTACCAGGACCAAATATTATCTCTGCATTTCCGAGACACAGAGCGTCCTCAATGAGTGATGCCATGTAAGGCACCCTAAAACAATATTGCCCGGCATAACTTGCATTGGAAATGATTCTCAAGTCAGCCCATGATTTTGAACATAGCTCTTGCCCCTTCTCCCAAAGTGTTGTCAGGTTGGCTCTAGGATTAAAGTTTAATAAGTCGTACACGGCAAAAAATCCGGACAGAGCGTGAAAGCGTGGGAGGGGATGAAACGCTGCTGTCAAATTGAGTATGTTTTTGCCTGCAGAACAGAACAAAGCTAAGAGCTTGAACTCCCTTGAAATGATTCTAACACATGACATGAAAATTAGAGTAACCTATGTCAGAGAAATCACATTATTCATGAATGGTCGCAGTGATGAAACAGCCTAAAACAGTGCTTATGAACATAAGGCAAGCATATTGACTCACATAATATGATAAACAGGCGGAAGTAAATGAAAACTACATGATTTCAAAGATATCAGTGAAATCTACTTAAATGCTCATCCATCACCCATGTAAAAAAGTATATACATGTTAGAAAGGTTTGATCTATGTCTTCTAGAGAGTCAAGATAGGTTTTAATTAAACCGGATGGAAAACCTTTCCTTTTTTGAGGAAGCTTAACCTGAGTTTACAAGGCACGGACACCTTGATACACATCACAGTATATGTTAACTAAAGCCTTTTAGTTTCATTGATAACAAAACTTATTAAGCTGTAGTTGCTGAATCCATCCTATCTATTCTCCTAAAATTTAAGAGCAAAACCTAGAGAATAGACTTTTATAACAATTGAAGCCAACTTTAAATCAATAAACTAGAATGTTTTGAATTTACCATTGTCTGAAGACAATCCGGGTTTGCAGTTCAAACCAGCTCTGGACTGAGGCCAATCTAAACTACTTGCATTCATAGCAACTGTCCTTGCAAGAGCTTTACATCTCTCCCAGTTTGGTTCTCCAACCAGATAAAGAGAAGGAAACTCAGTTCTGTGTGTTGGTCTGCTTAAAAGTTTCCGATCAGTCATGTTCAGACCAAGGCAACCGTAGCAAGTGTAGTTTTGCTCAAAACCAGAACTCAGACAAGGATGCTTGAGTTCAAGTTTATCATGAACACCTTCCATGACTGCTTCCCCTTGACTAAGCATGACAATGGCCCTATCAAATGCTTCGTTCAAACCGAAGGCCGGCAATGAGTATGCTAAGATATGATGTTCCAATGAACCAATATTTGATCTTATGAAGTGTTCGCTCTCTCTCTCATCATCTGCTTCAATCACCACTTGCAAAGACGAACCTCCCAGATCAAGAAGCCCCAAAGTTGGGGACCTCAAAGAATTTCCAAGGCCACCAGTTAAATAGTTCAAAGCAACCCAACCGTAATATGCTTCCTCTTCCCCGTGCAAGACCCTTATCCAGCTTTTCCTATACATAAATGTGTGTTCTTTCAGAACAGCCTCTACATTATCCAAAACCCGCCTAGAATCCTCAATGGCCAACCTCCTTAACCCAGCAGTAGCCAACACAAAAATGGGAGTATCTACATGCCTCTCCTCCGGAACCCATAGTTTTGCTAATGCAATCAAAGGTTCCAAAGACGCCCTCACTCCTGAAGCATTATCGACAAACTTATCCAAACCGGGTTCCGTCTGCAAACAATGATACTGGCAATTTCCTTTGCTACGAGTCAAATTATCAGGATAAGAATGCATCAACACGGGCAGTGACCGATTACCTACACCTCTTTTCACCCATTCGAACACATTCACTCGAGTCCCAGTGCTTCCACAGTCCACAATCACCGTAAAAAACGAGCCCTTCACATCTTTGCCATATCTAGAGGCAAGAAGAGTTACTACCAACAACACCACAATCACCAATACAATAGTTCCAATCCTCAATTCCCGCTTATACTGAGCAAAACCCGACATTGAAAACTTTAACTTGGAGGGTGATCTGGGCTCCATAGCTCAACTACTCAAATCATATACTGTGGAATTCAAATGAGACACAATGTTGATTGAAATGCGACAGCTTATCCTTCTAATCAGGCAACTGAATGCTTGATCGCATTACATCTAGAGAATAAAATTAAAAACTAGGCAATAACTCGGAGAAATGTTGATGAAAATCATTGATTCGGGATGACCCAAATGAAATCGAAGAAAATGGAAATGAAGTGAGCATGATGAACAAACCTTGTTCTGCAAAAATCAGAAATTTGAGAGCGGCGGTGGAAGTGTTGATGGTATAAATATTTTGCCGATAAAGCAATTGACGCCGGCGACGAATAGGTGGAGGTAGCGGAAAAATGGGTCTTCGTTGACAGAGGAAGGGGTTGAAATTTTGGGGCTCTCTTCATCAATCATAGATCTGAGGTTATTTTTATAAACTAATAATGCAATTATAAAACAAAATTAAATAATTATGGATTAAATAATGCTAAAACTAAACGAAATACATGAAGATTTTTGTTATTTCTCAAAAAATAATTATAAAATTTTCAAAAGAAGTTAACGGACAATGTAAAGTGGAACTTTTGAAACTTGAGTAGCGTGCAAAACGTATTTTTAGTCACGAAAAGTTAAATGAAAATTATGTATTTTTAAGGAGGGATATCTAACATTTTTCCTCTTTTTATTACCCAAACTTATCTTCTGAGGTAGACGTCAACATTACATCAAAATTAAAGTTCAAATAAGGTCACATTCTGACGTGTGATTGTAAGGTTATAAATAATTTCTAAAATGACTTTAAATATTGTTTGAATGAGACATTAGGGTTCATATTTTTTATTATTTAACTTGGTTTTTCTTGAAGAATAAACCAAAGAAGAGAATGGCGACACTTTTAGAATGGATGATGTGTGAGTATGGAGTCTATTCTTCTAAGAAGAAGAAATTAGTGTGAAAAATACGCTGATACCCCATTTAAGGAAGATAACGAAAGAGAAGGAGGAGAGAGATAAAGATAAATGACATGTTTCAAAACTATAAAGGATACTTAAGATGATTTTAGTTTTTTCAATCAAATAAAAAATCATAAATTAATAGTTAATATGGTGCAAATATTATGTAATTTTGGGCGCTTTTCAAAGGATTTTTATATTTAATTGTACTTTAAGTACAAAAGATGATATTTTATATCCATTAATATGACGTTTCACTTTATTTATAGATGAATCTAAGCTTATTTCTTTTGATTTAAGAATATAAGTATATTTTCGTGTAATTTAATTATCATTTTCTTATAAATTTCTCAGTTTCGTTTGGATGAAAATATATCAAGGTAATGTATCTGATAGTAGTTCTGTATATCAAGAAAGAAGTCACTCCAGGCAAATCTTCACCCGAGATGATAATAATGAATCTATTAATGTTGGCGGGGTAGTGATCTCCAGGTTTGTTTCAAATTCTCGCATTTACCGTGTTTATTTTATTTCATGTATTCGAAAAATACTGATCATCAAGGTAAAGGAAGAATCAACACCCAAGAGGACAATGGGTGACAAGAAAAATCTCCTTTTATGGATTCTCCGTATAAGGTTTTGCCTGCACATGCTGGAACGTCTAATGTTAGTGTGCTAGAACTCCACACCACTATGGAGGCTCCCGAGAAATCTAGGGCATATCCTAAAATGAAGGATAAGAGAGAAGTTGGAGGTCTTGTGTTTGATCCAAATGATCCCCAGGTTTGAGAAACATATCATATTTTCTATGCAGATTAGTTGTTTTGTCTATATAGATTTGAGGTTTTACATTTATTCTTTTGGATTTGATTATTAGTGTGCGACGATAAAATAGACAGCTCAGCAACGTCTTAAGTAAAGGCAAAAGGAGGAGGAGGAACGAATAAGTAGGCAGAAGGCTAATGCTCTAGCGAAATTGGAGCAATTGAACATGCGTACACAAGCAGTGGAACGTTCAAGTAACAAGAGTGGTCATATAAAAAATATTGAAGAAGAATCTCAAGTGGTGGTTGACTCAATGATAGTTACTACTAAATCTGAGAGACTTTGTTGCTCATATTAGTGAGAGCAAGACGCTAAAAGTTGAAAAATCGTTTATTTCTTCAAGTGAGCCACCTGTAGAGATGGAAGATTGTGCAACCAATCAACCCGTTTTTGTTAATGATATGTTTGTACCTCCGCAACATGATACTCGTATCACCGATGCTTGTAGGAATGCTTCCTAGAAACATGTAGGCTTCAAGAAAAAGCAGAAAATGTCCCTGTAAAAGAGTGCTGCTGAAAAGGTATCCTCTATAGGTACACCTGAAGCATTGAAAGAGTATGAAGATGTGGTAGTTAACACTACTGAATCTCCTGAATTGGCTAATAATGGAAATGGCGTAAATATCAATGTGGAGTCTATGAAATAGAGGAAGAAGAATAGGGTGCAAAAATTAAGCAAAAAGAGTTGGCATGGAGACACTAAGATGGATAAAGAGTTTTCATCGAGAAAAGTCGAACCAGCTTCTTGATAGTATGGATATCTGACATGAACATCACTCCTCTTTAGGTGCCGGCAAAAATGGCAACCATAATAGTTGCTTTGGCCGAGGAAGTTCCTCACATGGAGATTGGATAATCAACCTGCAAACCGTGAAAGGCAGAGGCATAATTCCTAATATGAGTACCAGCCAGTTGGGTCATACAATAATAGTAGCAAATCGAGCAATATCGAAAGGACTAGTGACGGTTCACATAATACTAGTGCCAGATTCAGGGATGATGGTTAAAATTGCAGAATGTATATTATCATCTGATTCTGATGGCGATCAGGGGCTTGGAGCAGAAGTGGTATGAGAAGAAAATGATGTAGGTGAATGCGATCCAATATCTTTCCATTTTCTCATATGTATCTAAAGTGAACAATGCATTTTGTCATGGTCTCTAGAGCCTTGCATTTTAGTTAGGGATTAATGTTCCCTTTATTCTAGATACTTTAGTATCAATGAGAATGAAATAGAGAAATTTCCCAGGTCACGTATCTGAATGTAAGTGATAGTATGGAAAATCAATCATTGCTTTATTCGAGATATACACAACAACAAGCAGTGTTGTTCATATCATTCAAAGGCAGCCGATGCTGGCTTTGGCGGATCATCAAGGAGAAACATATCAAGAAGCTGATCAAAAGTAGTGTACTCCCATTCAGGGTACAGTCTTGAACCCTCAATAATCATTGATTTCGAGCACATGTCCGGATTTGGGTCCTCCTCTGATACTAGTTCAAAGTTCATCAGCTCTCCTTTCACGAATATGCTGTGCAAAATGGCCACCGGTATGTTTTGCGGCTCTGGCAGGCCTGAAAATATCCATATAACATTTTAGTAGTAGCACGAAAGTGAGTCAACTACATGTTGTCTTATAGCATTTTGTTCTTACTATGGGACAGCTTGACGATATCTTCCTCGGAAACATGAACCTTGTTAAAGGTCTTGCCTGTTTTCTCCTCCCAAAGAGAGATCATTTGCAGCTGAGTGACAATGTTTTGGGATGGCCTGTAAGTAACTCGTTTGTTGCATGTTTTTGGGTCATTTGCCACTTTTATTGTCCACACTCCTATGTCTCCTTCGTAATTTAGCACAGCTGTACCGTACGTGCCCACAAACACAAAGTCCAAACACGTTAATAAATAGTTATTATTAGTTGCATCATGTAAAGTAACGTTAATAGAAATACCTTTGGCTTCACCAGTTCCATAGACAGTGATGGTATTGTCTTGTTGGTGAGAATCATCATGTGGGTGCAACAAGTAATTTACAAAATATGCACCAAAGCAATTCGCAGACACAAAAGTGTAGGGAATTCCAGATTGTTCCACCACCCTTCTGATCTTTCTCTTCTTGTCAAGAAATGTTTGGAATGGAGGTAGAGGCTCGGCTTCATCTTCTTCGCATCCAAAATCCGACGGAAGGAACCTCTTCACAACACAATGATCAATTTAGGATGCATCCATTTTCAAATCCATGTCTGAAACTCGCATCAAATACAATGTATTCAACTAGTCTTTCGAACTAACCTTAATGTTACCAGCAAGTTTGATGGCATCGATGACTTTGAGCTGGTCAAGTACTTGCGGGTAAGCTAGCGCACAAATCACCACGTCGACTTGCCTAATCACTTGAACCATCTTTTCTCGCTCGTCCAGTTGACCCTGAAAGTTTATGTTAGGGAAAATTGAAAAAACTCTATTTATACTGTTACAGTTTTGCTGACAGTCTTCTTATGCTATTTTCATTGCAAAAACTCTCTCTGTTGACTTATAAGTTTTTGCATGGTTAGTGTGAATTCATTAAAAAGATGGAAAAATTCAAAATATATTCCAAATTCCAAAATTACCCCTTAAACTATCTTATTTTATTAAAATATTTTTATTATTTCAGTAAAAAATGCATTATGTATAATATACAATGAGTTTTATCGTTTTCACTAAGATTTCTCAAAATTCTTACTTTTCGACTCGTCGGAGTTTTGGCTGATCGGAAGTTTTTGTAAAAAAAACACCGTACACAAAATTTCCACAAAATTGCAATAATATAAGGAGAGTTCTTGCAAAAATTGAATGACATACGAAAACTCTATGCAAAAGTTCAACAGTATATAGAAAGAGATTTTGCAAAAGCGGTAAGTGATAATTTTGAAAATTTAAATATATTTTGAAACTTTCGTCTCTTTTAGCGGATTTGCACTTAACAGAGAGATTTTGCAGAAAGAAAATTAACATAAGAAGACAATCTTTAAAATTGTAAGAGAATAAGGGGAGATTTTGCACCTGAACAACAGTGACACCCATGGAAAGGAAGTGATTGCACGGACGACGAGAGTAGACAAAAGTAGGATGGCCTAAGGAGATGCTTGCTTTCACCATGTAGCTCCCGATGTACCCACTTCCTCCAAATATCAACATCTTGCTCTTCTTCTTCTCCATTTCTGCTCTACTCATCTTGGTTCTTGCTTCTTCTTCTTGGGTCTTGTTCTCTCAACAGCTCTCTCTTCCCTTATACTGTCCATGTCAATGATGCCCTATCACCATGTTGATGAATATCATTCACACAAATATTTGTACTAATATATACACATGTAACATGTCCAATACATGTAACACTCTGATGCACAAATTGTCCATATCATCTTTTTTTGTTATTTGGAATTGAGTGGTTGGATGTGTCCGGACATTTATTCTAGGAGTAATTACAAATCAGTATACTTGCCGAAACCTCATTTCAAGATTAGTCCCCCAAGTTTAAAAATTTTTTTCTCAGTACCCGAGGTATTTTTTAGTTACACTTAGGTCAAAATCTGTTAGATTTAACTGATGTGTGTTGTAAAATGTCCAAAATACCCTTGTTGTGGTAAAATTGTATTATTAATTGTTAAAATTGAAATGACGATTTTACCCTTGGTTGTATACCACATTGTATTCAAAGTTCAGAGCAAAATTGTCTTTTTAAAATAAAGAAAATAAAAACATAAATAAAGTAAAAAATTTGCCTCTGCCCCTCTACATCTCCTTTCTCCTTTCTTTAGTCTCCATTTTCGGCCTCCAATCCAGACACATCTCTGAGCAGTTCTCGGACGTCAACGGCGGAATGCGAGGAGGGAGCCGCCGAATAAGAGCTCGACAGTGGAGATTAGGGTTGCCGGAGGGTTTCTAGAACCTTCACTGAGTCTCGGATTGTGGTGGTTTGGGGACGAACTTTGTCGCCGGCGAGCCTCCGATTCGACGTCGACGAGCTCCAAATCGACGTTGCTGCAGCGCCGGGAGTAGGAAGAACATGATCTGAAGATGGAGAGGTCGGGCTCTTCTCCGAAGACCCGCGGCCGGCGATGGATGTCAAATCGAGCAACAACCGGTCGAAATATCGAAATCGCCTCCTCCATTTGGTCTTGCTAACACCTGAATCGCACAAAAATGGTTCTGTTCGAGGCCGATGGCGGAGACGATCGGAGAAGGGACTTGTTGAGGTAGAGCCGCCGACACCGGAAATATGGGTTCTGAAGGTCGAGAAGGGGCTGCAATTATGATTTGTATTTAGTTAATATGTGATTTGTATTATTTTTTCATTACGAATCAGGTGGAGTTTTTTTGATATGAGATTTTATATGTTAATGGATAATCAATTGGATACATGTACTGGTTGTATATTATGATGGAGTCAATTGAAGAAAGAGGAACAGTGTAGTGAAAGGAGTGGGACAGTGGAAAGAGAGTAGGTTTAAGAAGAGGACATATTGGTCATTCTACAAGTAATTTTTTATTTTTAGTTTATTGTTTGAAAAGACTATTATGTCCTTAAAATATAATATTAGTTTATCATTTAAGTGTGGGTAAAATAGTCATTCAACATTTTATCAAACAATCATATAATTTGAGAATTTTGTAAGGAGTGCATTTTGGTCATTACAAAATTATTGTTATTAGATTTAATAGAGTTTGAACTTAAGTGTTAACGTTTTAAACTTGGGGGACCGAGAAAAAAAAATCAAACTTGAGGTACCAATCTTGAAATGAGGTTTCAACGGGTGTACTGATCTGTAATCACCCCTTTAATCTACTTCATTACAGATTTAATTTCAATAGGTGGGTTGAACCATATATAGGGGAGACAGTTCTTGAATATATTTACAAATTTTGAATTAGAAAATATAAAAAATAAAAGAAAATTAGTACTTTTCACCACTAAAAATGAGCTCCAAGCCGGCGTGATTTTCACCCGAAACTCGCCGGACATGTCTCGTCAGGAATGGTCATAGCTGTTAAGTATGGACCGCACATGTCACTATAACTGACGGCGTTCTCTTGCTTTAGTGACGATATACCAAGTGCGCCATCAGTGTACAAAAAAAATCCTTATAGTGAGCGGAGGAGATTGAAAGGGTGTTCATTGAAGGACTGTTTCGTGGATCAAGTTCAATTCCAGATCTAATTGAGAATTGGATGTAGAGGGAAGACTTAATATTAAGATTAAGACAATTATGTTTTGATGTTCAATATTTGTTGGTGGTCCTGAACTGGTTGAGACAGAGAAGACAGAAGGAGCACATGATGAGAGTCATCTATGGTTTCTTGTACTTTATTGGCGTCTTGCCTGCAAACTACAAATCACATGCTACACCAAAACTTATAATAAATAATTAAATGCTATATATAGGGTCCTTTTAATTAGGATTTGTATTTTCGTGAAAACTTATAGTATAAATAAATAACGTGCTTCACAGAAACTTAATTATCAAGTGCAAGGATGCTTCATGAAAGCTTATTGTGCAAATAAACGTGTTTGATTAATACTTTTTAAAGCTAGGATATTATTAAGAGAATAATTTTTTAAATTAAGTAACTATAGGACATTATTAATTTATATACAATGTGCTGTGCAGTATATATAGCTCATCAGCTCCCCTTTCACAAATATGCTGTGCAGTATAGCCTGAAAATATCCATAACAATATTGAGTAGCTTGAAAAGGTGAATCAGCTTCATATTTTCTTATCATAGTGATAATTGCAAAAATCTGATGAGTAATATATTATTGCAAGTAGTTTTTATAAACTTCCATTACTTGCAACAACATTGATGTGAACTCTTGTTTTGCTCCGTTACTAGTAATAACACGGTTAAAATAAACTGAAAAGACGAAAATACTAGCGTCGTGTTCAATTATAGTGTTTAGGCCCATATATTTGCAGCAAAGCCAATGCTCTGATTATCCTAGTTGGTGACAGTGAAGAGTTGTGGAACAAACCACCAAGTTGATGCTGCCAATCCTAATCATTCATTTCCTTATGTCACATTTTCTGTAAGGTTTTGGCATTATTTCTTCCACCATAGGAATCATTTTCTTGCAGAAATTCCATATTTTCCTTTCAACTCACTCTTCTATCTACCCACAAGAAAAGATTATCTGAAAACTTCAGTAAATAATTTTTAAGAAAAATGACAAAAATTTACCCGATTCAAAAACCCGTTGGACGCTGAGAAAATCATATCTTAGTAACCGAGTTTTCATCATATCTTTCACTAATCAAGAAACCTTGTCGGAGATGGAACGATCGAGCTGGTTTGTTGATGTGAATGACAAATCAATACTCGTCTTCATTGCAACGTTTAGCGAGGGATTTTCCTCCTTTCACGCATCCCATGCAGAATCAAAGAGGAATGCGTATTCAATTGCTAATAGTGAGGGTCCTGTTGAATTTGATGCTTCACTAATTAATTGGGTTTCCAACCCTCTTTCAGATAATCCTGTGGCCAAATGACGAGAGAAACCGTCGCAATGGGGGACAAATTTCTCGGAGGAATGAGTACGTTATTAATGATCTCAACATCAAGTTCAATGGTTATATAATGGCTTCCAGGACTATCTGGCTCTTTTATTAAACGAGATTAATATTTAACTTGAGTTCAGCACTACAATAATATTTAGTTAAATATTAACGAAAACAGAGATCAAGTATCTTATTAAAATTTAGACTCATTTAACAACACATTATTGTCAAATGATAACTAAACTTTGTGGTGAGTGGAATTGAAATCATTCAAAGGCAGCAGATGCAGGTTTTGGTGCGCCGTCAAGGAGAAACAAATCAAGAAGATGATCAAAAGTAGAGAACTCCCACTCTGGGTAGAGTCTTGAACCCTCAATAATCATCGATTTCATATTCATATTCGGATCCTTCTCTGACTCCAATTCAAAGCTCACCAGCTCTCCTTTCACAAATACACTGTGCAGAATAGCCACCGGTATGTTTTGCGGCTCTGGCAGGCCTGAAAATATTCATATAACGTTTTAGTGGTAGCACGAAGGTGAGTCAACTACGTATTGTCGTATAACATTAAAGTCTTACTCTGGGAAAGCTTGACAATATCTTCCTCGGAGACATGAACCTTGTTAAAGGTCTTGCCTGTTTTCTTCTCCCAAAGAGAGATTATTTGCAGTTGAGTGACAATGTTTTGGGATGGCCTGTAAGTAACTCGTTTGTTGCATGTTCTTGGGTCATTTGCCACTTTTATTGTCCACACTCCTATGTCTCCTTCGTAGTTTAGCACGGCTGTACCGTACGTGCCCACAAACACATAGTACAAACACATTAATAAATAGTTATTAATTAGTTGCATCATGCATGTAACAAAGTAACGTTAATATACCTTTGGCTTCACCAGTTCCATAGACAGTGATGGTATTGTCTTGTTGGTGAGAATCATCATGTGGGTGTAGCAAGTAATTTATAAAATATGCGCCAAAGCAGTTAGCAGACACAAAAGTGTAGGGAATCCCAGATTGTTCCACCACCCTTCTGATCTTTCTCTTCTTGTCAAGGAATGTTTGGAATGGAGGTAGAGGCTCGGCTTCATCTTCTTCGCATCCAAAGTCCGACGGAAGGAACCTCTTCACAATTAACACAAATGTTAAATCAATTTTTAACTATAATTTTATTTACGTACACATGCATAAACCTCACTACTATCAGATAAATACACTTAAAGCTTTTTTTATATATAAATTTCATAGGTCACATAAACTAAACTAATTATCACCCTTTTACACTTTGTAACAGATTTTAGCGAAATAACAATTTTGCCCCTCCATTAAATAATTGATTTATGTTAAAGGTATAAGAACATATTAGTTTGCATTCTTAAAGTGCTCATTTCTCGTGGATTTATTTATAAGAACATATTATTATAGGGGCATATTCAAGTGAGAACCAAGAGTTGTGTGAAACTCATGAGAATCACCCAAATGTAACGAGGGAAGCGTGTATATTTTTATACCCTAGAGGGGAAAGTGTTACCCGTCGAAGGGAGGGGTGTTACGAGGGATTGAAAGAAAAAATAATTTGTTTACTTTTTTTAGTCTGCCATAATAATTTTATGGAAATACATATCATAATAATGAAAATACGGTTATGGATATATGACATAATAATGGAAACACTTGGCTTAAGAATGGAAATATATGACATAATAATAGAAACACAATTCTCACAGGTTCGCACAAGACCTCATGTTTCGCACGAGATCATGTCCCTATATATATATATATATGCATTCCAATTTATACATGATAGAACTTCCAAACTTCTACCAACCGTTGGATCACTCAATATCTGACGAGATTTGTCCCAGCGTGTAACACGTGGTATTGAAGTTCTGCCAAGGTCATTTTCATGGTTCCAGCAGGTCTATCACGTTTTACCAGTTCACACTCACATTCTATCATGTCCATCTGCTTCTATCATTGTACACTTAAATTCTACCAATTCAAACGGTTTGTATTTCTACCCAAATTGAATTTGATATATATATATAAAGAACTAACCTTGATGTTACCGGCAATTTTGATGGCATCAATGATTTTGAGCTGATCAAGTACTTGCGGGTATGGTAACGTCGAAATCACCACGTCGACTTGCCTAAGAAGTTGCACCATCTTCTCTTGCTCACCCAAATGACCCTGAAAATTATACAAGACATAAACAACAATGTGTATTGAAGGCAAGCATATAGCATATGGATTTGAAAAAGGTTATAGAAATGAACCTGAACAACAGTGACACCCATGGAGAGAAACTCGGTCGTGTTGTTAGAGGAGGCTCTAGAGTAGACAAAAGTGGGATGGCCCAACAAGATGCTTGCTTCCACCATGTACTTCCCAATGTAACCACTTCCTCCGAATACGAGGATCTTGCTCTTGCCCATTTCTATACCTTACAAATATTGTTCTATATTATTGCCACTCTCTCTTCTATTATATATATGAGCCAATGCCTTTGTCTGGTATTTGGTATTTAAAGATACGATTATAACATGAGATCTCCAATAATTGGTATTTGCTATAGCAAAATAGTTTGTTCTTCTTCTAATTAAGGATCCAAAACACGACCCAGCTGTCACTAGCGAATCACGTCTCTGTCTCTCGCGCCATCACCTACTTTGAATGCTTCTTGTTTATCTGCTAATTAATCACAAAGAAAACTAGTAGCAAGTAGTAGTCGAATAATTCATGTTCCAAGATGCCGTGCTGACACTTAGTTTTTAGTTTTCTTATGTCATTTGATACTTACTATCTAATAATCAAACTAGGGAAAAAGACTCTTTTGTGCACCTAAATATACACTTTTGACACTTTCATACCCTAATTTTTTTTTTCTCTTTTTTCCATACCTGAATTTTATTTTGGGACAACTGGCCATTTACTTACCAAAAATGGCCCTAAATTTTTGTTCAATTCATGATTATTTGGTTCAATTCATGTGTATTTTGGTTCAATTTATTTGTATTTTGGGAAAATGGTCCTGAATTTTGGTCCAATTCATGGGTATTTTGGGTATTTTGGAATAATTGTTCCAAAATGAAATTCAGGTATGAAAAAAAGAGAAAAAAAAGTTAAAATATAAAAATGTCAAAAGTGTATATTTAAGTGCACAAAAGTGTCCTTTTCCCATCAAACTATATTTGAATACAAAATTTATCTAATTGCACAACTCACCGTACAATTATGGAACTTGAATTCTAATTGAGGAACAATGTCATGCATATACTTTTTTTTTATTTACATTTAACACCTCTAAGTTTCTTTCAAGTTTTAAAAATTTTACGTTACTTTTTTTTCTACAGACTGTTTCAAAATTCTCTTTGTATTATATTTTATTAATATATAATAGAGACTTGGAACCGAAGACTAGCAAAAGGGAAACTAGAAGGTTGGGAATTGTGAGTAATAATTTCAGTTTTAGTTCTTAATTTGAGATAATCATTTGATTTCGCTCGGTTTCAGTTCTTAAAATTTATACCATTGGGTAAACAACAAGAATTGAATTGGTTCTAGATAAATTTTTATCTTTTATTAGTATTTTATTTGTAAACTTTATAATTCGATTGAGTTGTAGTAATTAAGTTGTATCGTTCGATTTTTATTAGAACTGTTAATAATTTCAAATAAAATTTTTTTGCCCATAAATTGTGATTAAAACCGTCTAATTTATACCATAGATCGATTAATTCACAAAAATTGAGAATCAAATGGTTATATGGGTTGAACGGGGGAACCAAACTGGGGAATCAGCTCCGGAACCGAACTAGCCCCACGTGTAATGATTTTAGGTCTGTTTCCCAAAATTTGGGAAGCGATGGTCTAGTTCGGTCCATTTTCGAAATCGTGCCCACCCACAGTGTTGGACTAATCAGATTTGGAGACCTTGAGTTGGGCTAGTTTAAAAGTGTTGGGCTAATTGGGTGGGTAAGATTTGAGCGGATTTTGGGGCTTTAACCCGTCACATACCCACACATGCTCAACGAGTCTAGCTTTTGCAACCCATAATCAACTCGTAAACCAACATGTGAAGTTTGAAATTCTGATTAATTTAGTCATACAAGAAGTCAAGAACAATGTCAAGAATATTAATGTCAAGAATAAGGTTAAGATAATATTCTTAACAACTTGTCAGCAAACAGATTTGGACAAACACAAAATAAAACAGTAATCAGCAAACATCGAAACACAAGATTGTTTATCCAGTTCAGTGCAATCTCACCTACGTCTGAAGGCACTCTACCAGTGGAAAGGTTTCACTATATGGTAATGAGTCAAAACATACAAGTATACATGATCATCAAACAGATCAGTACCCTATGCTACTATTACTAGTGCAAACATATCTCAGGGACTCCCCCTGAATCCCAAGACGGAGTCTTGGATTCTGGTAGTGATACACAAATGTCCTTCGTGAAACACACATCCTCTCAGCACGCTAGTCCTTTACGTTTAAGAGCTCTGTGTATTTCCCCGAAAAAACTACAAGGAGTCGCTCACTGCTAAGGGTGGAGCCTCATCTTTTATAGCAGCTGCAAAACTAATTCCGGAACGCATTAGGGTCACCATAATCCTAGTCAATTTAGGTTTCCCAAATATTTGACGCCGATATCTTTTCAGAGTCTCTATCACGGCAAGAAGTTTTCCAGAATCATGACTCAATCAAGACTTACCAAAAGTCTTGTACACAGCTGGATCTTTCCAATCGCAATATGTCTCATATTTAAGGAAAATTTCCAATGCTGCGATCCACCAAATGTTACGCAAGATGTTGAGATTAACCACATTGACATCCTTCCTGATTAGATGCTAGACATCTTTCGTATCGCCTAAAAAATAATCCAATAACAAACATAACAACAAGGTTGAAGCAGGTCTTGGGTTGGTCGGTTTAATGGGTGGGTCGGGTTTCGTGTCCAACTTTCCACTCCTATTCAAAGGGCTAAAGTGCAACTCTTAAAACTTAAAAAACGTAAAAAAAAAAAAAGGGAAAATTTCACTTAGCCACTCCTAAGTTTGGCCGAGTTTCACTTAAACCCTCTTAAGTTCAAAATCTACTTGTGAAGTCCCCTAAGTTTGCAAAATTCTCACTTCACCCATTTTCAGTTAACTTTTTTGAAAATTCTGTTAACTTTTTGTGAAATGACGAAAATACCCTTTCATTAAAAAAAATAAAAAAAAATGATTTTGAACTTTTTGTTTTCTTATTTAGTAGTAATTTAAAAAAAAATAAATTTCATAAAAAATTTAAATCAAAACGATGTTTAAAAATCATTTTAAATTTTTTTAAAAAATTTATAAGAAAAAATTTTAAAAAATTATTTTTACTACTAACAGAATTTTATTCTTTATTTTATACAATGAAAAGATTATATAAAAAAGTTCAAAAATTATTTTTATTAATTTATTATAATTTTTCAATAAAAGGGTATTTTCGTCATTTTGCAAAAAAGTTAACAGAATTTTGAAAAATGTTAACAGAAAAGGGTAAAGTGAAACTTTTTCAAACCTAAGGGACTTCACAAGTTGATTTTGAAGTTAAGGGGGTTAAGTGAAACTCGGCCAAATTTAAGAGGTGCTAAGTGAAATTTTCCCAAAAAAAAAAACACAAAGAGAAGAGAAGAAAAAAAACCGAAGAAATAGGGAATGAACTATTTGTCTTCCCTATGAAGAGAAAGTAAACTCTCTTATCAATGTTTTTGTTAAAATAAATTAACTGAAAATGACATATACTTAGACGAGGTATATGAATTCAATCACTTATTTAAATTTAGAGAAAAAATAAATTATTGAGTAGGTCCTATTCAGTATTATCATCATCAGGCAATTGACTCTCAAATAATCATTAAAATAAAATCCGGAAGATACACATGTTAATAAAATAAGTAGCAGTTGGTCCACCGTGACACTTAACTCGTCATCACGCCGCCGGGGGGCCAGTCTCGTCGTCAAGCCGTCGGGCGGCCAGTCTCGTGGTCAAGCCGCCGGGCGGCCAGTATTGTCATCACGCCGCCGTGCGGCCATTGTGGTGTACAAAAATTAAAATTCGCCTACCAAAAGAGAAGGTGATTAACAAGGAAAACAAAATTTATGGGCGACCAACACAACACATGCACTAATCTCTGGAGAAATGTAATAAGCTTACTTATTGCTTAATGAATAAATTGGTATGCATATCACAATTTATGATTTTAAAAAAGGGGAATCTTTCTCATTTGAAATAGGGTGTGAAACCTAACATTTTTCATTCACTTATTATTTTTAGATATTCCACTTCAAATTAAAATTCTAGGGCACAAGGATCCTTTTTAAAGTAAATAATAATGAAAAATGTTAATATCATGAAGTAACACTTTTACTTACCCTTCATAAATATTAATGTTAACTTATAATATAAGGACATATTTGTGCTCTTACTGTAACAAATAAAAATAAGAGAAAATGGCACCTAGATCCCTTTACTAAACACACTTTAGACCTAGACTTCCTTAATTAAATACTTCATTTTAAAACCCCTTTAACTATTCTTATATCTCACTTAACTTAACACGTTAATTTTGTAGCCAAATTAAACCCATGTGAGCTGCACATGTCATACTATATATTTCTATCACTACAAGAGTTTTGTTACAAGGACGGCGCACACAACGCGTAGGCGGGGGCCAAAAAACGTAGGTATTAGGTAAGGACAGCGCACTGTGCGCAGTTGTTAACACGCTGTTGGTAAATCGCAGTCAGAAGCTAACAACTGCGCACAAATGTATAACAGTGCGCAGTTACAAGATAACAACTGCGCACATATACACATGCTCAGTCACAACTTAATAAATGCGCACAACGCCAAGTGCGCAGTGGGGAGTTGTTATTGCGCACAATATGCAGTGCACAGTTATTAAGTTGGTAATGCGCACAGAGAACGTGCGCAGGTAGTAACTATGAACTGCGCATAATATATGTGCCCAGTTATTATCTAGTTGCTGCGCACTTCTAAACGTGCACAGGCTTTATGGCAGAGAGTTTTAAAAAAATTATTGCAGGAAATTGACATCCCGATATCTAATTCCCTGCAATAATTTTTTTATAACATCAAACATAATTCACACAATATCAAACAACAATCACCATTACCAGCGAACAATAACATTGCCAAAACCACAACAAACGTTATAAAGTTTTCAATGTTAAATGTTATCTCGAAATCCATATGTTTTCAATGTTAAACATTATAAAAAAAGCTTGAGTACGAGAGAATAAAAACAACCTAAGCATCCTCATCTTCATCATCTGAGTCGGTCGGTGACTCGGGCATTGGGAAATTGGTCTGATCACGCATGTGTTGGCGCAATTTTCTTCCAAATGCTTTACGCTTCTTCTCCTTCTCCTTTGTCTTTGCAAGTTCTTGGGCCACTTGTTGGGCAACTAGTTGAGCCATTTCCTCTCGGGTTTGGGTGAGTTGTGTAGCTAGCGTTTGATTTTGTTCTTGGAGTCGTTGAATTTCCTCATCTGTCCTTTGTACAAATGCTGCAGTTTGCAAACTCCCCTCGCCCGGTTGTCTAGCCTTAGGTGGCCTCATAGCAGCTCCGCGGACGGCCGTATGTTAATATATAGGCTCGGTTCATCAAGTCTTCCTCCTCTTCCGGCGTCATCGGGTCGTTGTGGGTCGCACACCACTCATCAAGCAATCTCTGGACGCAGTCCTGAAAATAATGAAATAAACATTAATATGATTTTAAGCACCGACCGTACTAAAATAAAAGACATTATTAAAATTACCCGGTGCTTCTTCAATTCTTTGTCTTTGACGTTCGCATAACGTTGAATGTGGTTCCCTATATTCGCCGAAATAGGTATCCTACCTTGTTTCCCCCTCTCCCTCAACAACTCCGCGGACAAGCTTTTGAATGATATTGGACCAGAGTTGTGATTTGATTTTTTCTTTCGGTGCTCAGCCATTTCCTTCCCCAACTCCTAGCCAAATACATAAAATAAATTTAGTTACAGAATAATAAGTACAATATTTAAATACAAGTTTACAAGTTCGAGAGAAATACCCGCATCAATTTGGAGTCATAATGCTCCACGAGCCACCTCCACTGGTCTTTCTTCCCTGCCAGCTTGTATGGGATACCATTGCGCTGAAGCACGTCACGGTAGACATTGTAGAACCTCTTGTAGTCATTTTTCCGCTGCTTATTCGCGGCCCGTGTTTGCTCATCTATCCATTGCAGCAGTGACGGTGAGCGAAAGTCTACATCGTATGTGCTCTGCGTGAGATAAAAAACAAAAGGTCAATATATTTGACAAAGAATAAAAAATTATGAATAATAAATATTTTAAAAAAAGTACCTGCAATTTGTTTATGAACTCCATCCTCAACTCCTCTAGCACATCACGCCACTGTCGATACCCAATCGGGATAGTGGACCGAAAAATGGACCCCGTGACATTCACTAGTCGCTCATAAGTATTATTTTTTGACTTCCTATCCTTCACAATAGGAAGTTGCAGGTTCTTCGACTATCGAAGTTTTAAACTCTTCCGTCTCAAACTATCGGCCGCCTTCCTGTTCCCAGTCAGTAGAAACATCACCCCTCTTTTTCTTCTGTCGTGTCCACCCGTCCACGACAGCCGAGGCTAGTGTGTTTACATCAAAATACAGCTCCCTATCAAATACTTCCGACTCGTCTAGTTGTTGCCATCTTGACGGGTCGGGATCTTGTGGAGGACCCACAAGAGGGCAGGAATGGATCGACTCGTGACCAGAGTCGGCAGCAGACCCGGGAGTACGATGCTGGGGAGAAGACGAGGGAGACTCGTCAGGCTCATCTAGGAGGCTGTCTGCCCAAAAATCTAGACCTTGCCTTTGTACCTTGATCTGATCGCGTAAACCGACCTCAGATTCCCACGGGGATATGGGTATAGGTCTACTATGACTTATGGTTATTCCAGGCAGGGATCGCCTTTGTCCTGCATCCTCCGCATGTATGGCTGCCACAGCTGCCGATGTGGCTGGGTCGAGCTCGACAATGTGATGTGAGGCGTCATCTCGAACATACAATGCACGAGAGGACGGATTTTCGACACGAGGAGTTCTCTTATACAACTACGAGAATCCTACAAATTTCTTCTTATTGGGCTGCTCTTTCTCTATTTCTTTACCCTTTCCCTTATCTTTTTTTCCCATCTTCTGAAAACAATACCAAATCGTACAAAACCCTAAAAATTCAAAGTAATCACGGAAAAATAATACATTGCGAATATCAACATATTACATCTAGACATTGTTCAGTTGTGTAACACAACACTTTACTAATTCCCTAACATAACAATCATAAATTTAATTTAATATTAACAATGTACATTTGAGTATACAATATAAATTGCATTGTTAATATGCAACACTTTGTGTATACAATATACAATATATTTTTGGTTTATAATATGCAACACTTTGATGAATAATATACAATTTTTACGAACACTATATATATGCAACCATTTTTACGAACACTTTGTGATATATATGTATATACATATGTACATATATATCATGCACGAACTGATGAACATGATCAACCACGGGACTGTGAACAGGGGAATAACGAAGACCCTAGTTACTGCTCTCCCCGACTTCTCCCACTTCGCCATGTTCGATCCATATTGTATAATATCTCATGAACCATTTCCTAAGTAAATGTGTACAAATGGTCGGCATCTCGTGGAAACGAAAATTACAACATGTCATACACGGGCACTTGAATCGATCTGGCCCGTATTGTATAGCATTTTCTCTCGCAAAAATTACGAAACTGCTAACACCTCTCTTGAAAGCATTTGTTGACCTATCCATTCCTATCCACGATCGATCCATTTTTTATCTACGTTTTAAACAATCACTAATTACTAAATCACACTACCAAGTCTAAACTATATTTCGAAATAAAACGATATATATACGTACATATCTTAAAATGGACGAATGATGTGCATATACGATGTCTCCAGATTTTTGATTCGTTTATTTGCCTCTATAATTTATCTCTCCCGCGTATATTTGAACCCTCAATTTTGGAAGACATATCAACTATCCAAACTCCCACAACACAACACAACATCAACTTTCTGCAATTTATAGGTAGAAAGTTGATGACTGCGCACCAACAAAAGTGCGCAGGCACTAGGTAAGAACAACGCACATTCACTGTGTGCGTTGTCCTTGGCAACGGTCTCATATAACGGATATACATCCGACCGTTGCCAACAGTCGGTCAATTTTGGTCAAACCATACGAACTGCGCACGAACATGTACATGCGCAGTCCTTAGATTGTAATTGCGCACTTTCTTGTGCCTTGTTCTTGCCTTATCTTATGACTGCGCACACAAAGTGTGCGCTGTTCTTACCGTAGCTTACGCCTGCGCTCGTTCTCTACGTGCGCAGGCATCAAGACAATATGGTGTAGTGTATAAACCCGAAATTATCTTTGGTCTAAAAATGTTAAGATTTTATTCCATTTTTCTTTTTTTTGGCTGGAGGAGCACTAAGAGAACGCTTCGTAATTGGCAGCATAATAATGCATCAGAACGTTGTCCTCGCCGAGGTTTCCTGTAGTCGTGGAGGTAATAAAAATAACACGATCAATAGAATTTACAACCCGTTCAGTATGATACCCGTCTACTTATCGGGCAAGTCTTTTGGAAGGTCATTTCTTAGGGCCACGTATTCTAAGCCTTTTCACAGTTGTTACGGAGGACCTTAAGCACATAAAGAGAGAGTGCAAGATTCACTTGATAATGGCTAGTATAATTTCTTCATTTTCTGCAATTGAGTTGCGTATTACATATGTGGTCGATTTAGACGAGGTTTAATTCATATTTGAAATATGTGAATCTGTTCAACATCTTAAATAATAGGCCGGCTTCCACTTATCAATTTAAAATTTTAGCTTATAGTTAGGTTGGTCTTCAAACTGAGAAGATAATTGTCTTATCATTTGTTGGTTTGTACATTAAGTACAATGGTTGTCTGAGTTCTCGAATGAGTATTTCACATTTGAGTGTTGATTATTCTGCCACTAGGATTTGATGCTTTTAAGTCGCATAACGATTATTGCCTTTTAACAGTGTATAAGTTCTTCCTCAACATATTGTATGTGCTATATATGTTTTATTTTAAATTTTCTGATAAATACATATTTTCATAAGTACTTAGAGCATCTCCAATGCTTTATGCAAAAATGCAATATTTATCATTGGGAAAATTACAAAAGGTCTTCTTATAACTGTTTTTTTTTGGCAAAAACTCTCTATTCACAGTATTTTTGCGAAAACTCCCCCTCACTCATGTTTAAATTTGCACCATCAGTGCAAATCCGTGAAAATTAATATAAGTATCACTTAAGTGTTGGACGTTTGAGTTAACACGTTTAGGGGTGGGCATGAGTCAAGAACCAAAGCGAATCGGTCAAGAATCAGACCAGGCCAGACTCCCCAGCTCTCCATTTTAAGAATCAAAACCGAAACCATTACATGCGGTTCCCAGTTCCCCGGCCCCGGTTCCAGTTCGGTTTGAATTCGGTCTCCTGTTCCGTTGCCAAAGTGCCCACCCCTAAGCACATTTGAGTTAACAGTTAAGTGACACTTCCATGAATTTGCAGACGGTGCAAAATAAACATGAGTAATGGAGAGTTTTTGCAAAAATACAGTGAAGGGCGAGTTTGTACCAAAAAACATAATTACTAGAAGACTTTATGCAATTTTTCTTTTATTACTCCATCCATATCCAACACCAATACAATCTCCAAAAATATCTTTATTTATCACATCAATACTATTTTTTATTATTTTAATGATAAAATAGTTTTACATATTTTATTTTGTTCAATTTTTATAATTATAATACTAATAAATTGTTTTTTGAGGAAAAACACGAATATTATTAAAAGGCAATTACCTCGCCATCACGCCGGACAACCTGTTAGATTATATTTTGTTTCCTATATTGAGTTTCCTATATTTATGTTTCCTTTCTCACATATATTAGGGTTTCCTATTCTATTCCTATTGCCTCTATAAATAGAGGTCTTTTGTAATTCACAATACACACATTAATAATAAATCTCTCTCTTATTTCTATCATGGTATCAGAGTCATAATCGATACTTGGTCAAATCTCTATGAATTTATCGCTTTGCCCACTCGTCGATGATTCGTGATTTTGACGGGTGGGCGAGGCAATTCAAATCTCAATCTCTAGCCTCTCGCTTCCGCAAACAATCAACTCGACAATCGTCTCTACTCTTTTTTTTTTCTTTTCCCTTATTATGTTAATTTCTTTCTCAAACCAATCGATTCTTCTTTTACTCTTTACTTTATTAATTTTTCTCGCACAATCTCGTTTCTTCGTCATCAATTGATCTTGATTCCACCACCTCGATCCCGTAACTCAATCAATCTCAATCTCTCAATCCCTACTCTTTCTCTACCCTCTTGCTCGAATCAACCCACACTTGATCAAGCATCAAGCATTTGGCAATCATCGGGCATCTGCTATCTCGCCATCAGCCATCAGGCATCTGGCAATCATCGGGCAGCTGCCATCTCGCCATCAGACATCATCTATATGCCATCAGCCGTTGTCATCTCGCCATCAGCCAGCAGGCATCAGACATCAGGCATCAGGCATCATCTATATGCCATCAGCCATTGTCATCTCACCATCAGCCAACATGCATCAGACATCAGACATTAAATATCGGCGCACATCCTCCATCCTCAATACTCGCCGCATCACCTCGCGCGCATCCTCCACAACTCAATATTATCAAGCTTCAAACTCAATTCTTGTTTCACCGCATTGAGTTTAAGGGGGGCTGTTAGATTATATTAGGTTTCCTATCTTTAGTTTCCTATATTTATATTTCCTTTTCTCACATGTATTAGGGTTTCCTATTCTATTCCTATTACCTCTATAAATAGAGGTCTCTTGTAATTCACAATACACACATCAATAATATATCTCTCATTATTTCTATCACAACCAAAACAATAAGTTGTAGGACAAACCCCGCACTATAGTTACAGCTACTGTTAGTTAAAGCGTACCAGGCTAATTCGTGAGCCACGAAATTACAAGAAATGTTACACGAATAACTTTTGCTAATGGTACCTCCAAGGATGTTTGACCCGACCCGACCCGTTTAGCATCATGCAGAGCCACGACCTCCACCTCATACGGATGAAGAAATCTCATGATCCCGCCGCAGAATGCTTTAAACAAAACTCCATGATATTTCCGGAGAACAATCATGCAGGGTCACGCCCTCCACCTCTTCGTGCTTACCATGGTCAGCCCATCGACGCCAGAGAACTCCATATCCCTCCCAGTACCGAGCCGTCCAACAACGATTGGACACCAGAAAATCATATCCAGCCCGATCAGATTCCAATCGCCAGAGCTTCTCTACCCAGCCACCGGTGATCCCCTCCTGGACCCGTCTTCCCTCACACATAATATCGAAATAATACCCTCCCAATCTTACCATAGTCAAGTCACTGTTCAATCAAATCACTCATACAACTTGAAAACCGATCAATTGGATTAACAAAATCGATAGAGTAATACAAATCAGAATGACCTACAAATTCGAGAAATCCCTAGCCTCTCACCACCCACCTCAACCTACTTCACCCACAAAAAACACTGGCTCTTCTTCCTGCACGCCCAGCCCAACGGCGCCGCCGCAATTTCAGGCAAGTCGATGCAGACTTCTGTTTCCAGTCCTCTTCTCTCTTACTGTCTTCTCGACTGGAATCGTCGCAGACTCCGCAAGCTCGTCGTCGCCTTTGTGCTCCTGTAGCCGCACACACGCAGATCTCTGCCGCAAACCTCGCTAGAAGGGACGAGACCTTAAATCCTAGACGTGCTAAGGGACAAACCGCTTTCAAGGAGCATTGCAAACAGTAAAACATATTGATGTAATGAAAACATTTTTTAATACTAACAAATTATTATATATTCATAACATATTTAAATAAATTATTTAATCTACCAAAATAGTTATATAATAATCATAATTTTATTTATTAAAATATTTATAAAAAATTGTAAGATGAATTGTGTGGTTGTGAGTATCTATTTTGTTCCATTTATCCCTTCAAAACTTTAATTTGATGTATTTAACTTTAAATTTTGTTTTAATTTAATTTAGTCTTTCAATTATTAAAATTAGGGATAATTGAACATATACACACTTAAGTAGTCGTGATTTGCAATTAACTAGGCTATGCCTAACTAACATTTGTAACTTTTCAGCCACCTAAATTACATTTTGTTACAATACGATCATTGCCTTTTAAAATTATCAAAGTTACCCTTACTCCATCTTTCTCCTCCAAGCAACCGCAATTGATGTTTGAAGATTCATATAATGGTTTAATAGCAGCATGATACACGTAAAACACATTCAATATATGCTCTTGTTATAGTATTTGAGCAACCACCAGTAAAATAGTACTTACGAATTAAAATTCTAGAACAATATTTTGCTTGTATACACATACATACACTAGACTTTCTTAAATGATATACGGCGAAAAAAAGACCCATGAGAATACAAGTTCACTTGTTGATACTATCACTTTTTTTTCTTGTAACGGCACACGTTATATGCGCCGTTACAAAACATTTGTGCGCCGTTACAAATTGTAACAGCGCACAAAAACGTCTGTAACGACGCACATATTGTGCGTCGTTACAACATCGCCGTTACCAACTGTAACGGCGTACAGTGTGTGCAGTTAGAAGGTGTAACGACGCACTCCGTCTGTGCGTCGTTACAAAACCTACCGTTGCCGTTTCCCTAGTTGACAGTGTCGTTATCTTTTGTAACGGCGTACAGACGGAGTGCGCCGTTACAACTTATAACGGCGCACAGACTTTGTGCGCCGTTACAACTTCTAACGGCGCACAGACTTTGTGTGCCATTACACCCTCTAACGGCGCACGCCGTTACAGAGCGTAACGGCGCACGCCGTCTGTGCACCGTTAGAGATAGTAACGGCGCACAGACGGTGTGCGCCGTTAGAATCTGTAACGGCGCACTCCGTCTGTGCGCCGTTACAGAATATATATTATTAAAAAAATAATATTTTTAAAAAATAGTAAATATAAAAATATTTTTTATTTTTAATTAAATATTCAAAAATGAAAATAAACATCAAAATGAAAGTTAATATTCATATTAAATTTTTTTAATACATCGAGATGCAAATTATGACGACGGGCTAAAAGGATCTCTAGACCTAGTCATGTCAAATAGAGGTGGAGGGGCATTAGGATTTAGAATCCTTAGTTGTTCTTGGAAGTACATGAACATCTGCTGGTTTTTGGAGACCTGAGTCTGAAGTAAATGCTGATTTTGGGAGGCCTCAGTCCGAAGCTCTATAATAACCTCGGGTTGTTGGGCGACATGAGTCCGGAGCTCCGAAATCTCCGCAGAACTAAAATCGGAGGAGGTCGAACGTCCTCTCTATCTCGGCGGTGCCTCGTAATCACTCCCGCAACCCCGGATGCGTCGTCCTCTGTAGGGTTCTATAGTAATTCCTCTGGAAAACTTGACCTCGCGAACATACTCGGCAGCTAGTCGCATGACCTCATCCTCTTCAGCGCCGGTCATCATCTTCAGAGTTCCATCCTCGTGGTAGTTCGCCTGGTCATTTTTCTAAGCCCTAAGCGCATTCTTAATGTAAATCTGTAAAAAAAATTAATTAATATAATAAATTTAAATATTAAAATTTTTAAAAAATGAGTTTAATTAAACTTACAAGTTTCGGGTTGAGTTCCTCCTCATCCTCGTCCTCCTCCCCCTCCTGATTACCATCACCAGGCTTACGGATCTTTTGAGCCTTCAGAAAGCCCTCCAACTTTTTGGAGACCTCCACTTCCCCGGCCTCCGTCATCCTCTCCCAAAGAGTTCGGAATGAGATTTTGCCAGTGTGGTGGTTTAATTTGTTCTCGCTCCTCCGAATGGTACTCATTTGAGACCCAACTTCTTCCTGAAAAAAAATTAAATTAAATTGAATTAATTGAAAAAATGAAATTGAAATTAAACCTATTAAATATAAAATTTGTAATATACCTTGTTGGCATCAAAATGATGAACGAGCCAACGCCACTAGGACTTCTTCCCTTTCAGACACTTGAGAATCCCATTACGGTCTAGTCTAGTAGGGTCCACGTAGAGTTTGTAAAACCGCTTCATGTTCGATTTTCGCTCCTTGTAAGCGCCTATGACCACCTTACGAATCCAACTCCTCAGCTCAACGAAATCTGACACTGCAAACAAACGCTGAAATTGACAAACACCACGTCAATATCTATAATACGACATTTGAAAATTCATTTTGAGTAAGTGTTGAAATTACCTTAAAGCTCCTCCAAAATAACTGGAACTTAGACGCCGGCAGATCCCTAAACGTCTGGTAGGAAGCGTCGCGTTCCCGAGCGAATTTCCCTATAATAGCCTTTACCCTTTCCATTGATAATTGTCCTCCTTGGACACGTGGTCGGTCGTTTTCCCAAGTCAACAGAAAAGGATCTCCGTTCACCAGGACCGCTTTCTCTCCTAGGTCTATGTTGACGTCGACCTTTTGCTCCTTTCTTGCCATGGCTTCCCAGCTCTTTGTGTTTAGGCAGTCCACTTCTACTTTGTAATCGAAGTACAACTTGTACCTCGGAATCTCTCTGTAGTTGAGGGGAAGGAGCCTCCACTCGTTCAACGGGAGTTCGGACTCATCCGACACAATGTCCTGTTCGGAGGGTCCAGCGACGCCTTCGAGCATCTCCTAGAAAATCCGATCATCCGGGACATGGAAAGTCCAATCAACCTCCGTATGCCCTAGATCAGTTGGCTGAGTCGGCTGCGGCGGTGACGGAGTGTACATATCATCTTGTGACTCCGACGCCTGTGAAGTCTCGAAGAACGGAATGTCCATTTTGGCCCGCGTAGGTGCCCTGGCCTTAGGTGCCTTACGTTTCGCCTCCATTATCTGTAATTGTAAGAAGGAAAAGGTCATGAAATGACCGAATTACCCTTTTTACCCCTAATTTGACCGGAAATGACTGAATTACCCTTTTAAAGCCATAAATGACCAAATTACCCATAATTCGGTCGGTAATGACCGAATTACCCTTTTGAGGCCATATATGACCAAATTACCCCTAATTCGGTCATAAATGACCGAATTACCCTTTTAACCATAAATGACTGAATTACCCCTAATTCAGTCGGAAATGACCGAATTACCCTTTTGAGGCCATAAATTACCAAATTGCCCCAATTTTTGTCCAAATTACCAAAATACTCCTAATAGGTATTTTATAATTAATTCTAAAAATACCCATAACGAGTATTTTTTTAATTAATTCTAAAAATACCCTTAATGAGTATCAATATTCAACATAACAACCTAACATGTGGAACTAAAAATAACAAATCAATAACGTTAACATACAAACTATAATTTTGGATTTTCAATTTCAATATAACAAATCTTAACAATTCCATACAATTGCATAAATACCCCTAAAATTTTCATACCAATTTCATACAATTCATATAATCTAACCTTTAAATTTAACAATTCCATGAAATTTTCATAACAATTTCATATAATTGATATAATCTAACATGCAAAACCTAAATCAATCTAACATGCAATACCTAAATCAATCTAACATTCAAAACCTAAATCAATCTAACATTAAGAAAAAACCTAAATCAATCTAGGTGGTTTAAACCGATGAAGGATTTACTTATCGGAAGGAAACGGCGGGACGACAACGGCAGAGAGGTTTGAACGGTAGAGACGAAGCGCATGAAGAAGAAAATGGCTCTGCCCAAAATTTATCTGCGATTTTGTAACGGCGCACATACAAGGGTGCGCGGTTACAAAATAAGTTGTAACGGCGCACACTATATTTTGCGCCGTTACACTCGATATTTTGTTACGGCGCACACTGTTATGTGCGTCGTTACAGTGAGTAACGGTCATAAACGGTTCGCTTTCTGACATAACGGTCAAATTTTACAATGGTCAACAATTTTGTAATGGCGCACATAACAGTGTGCGCCGTAACAAACAAAACTTTCTAACGGCGCACATGTGTGTGCACCGTTACAACGAAAATATCTGCAGGAAGTTTAAATTATCGCGAAATTTACCCGCGAAATTTTCATTGCCGCCACTTTTGTAACGGCGCACTTTGTTATGTGCGTCGTTACAAAGTTTAACCCTAAACTCGATCGTGAATGATAAGCGGTGTTTCCGTGGTTTGATTTTCTTAAAATTTGTACTATACCACGTATATGTAATTTACAACTAATTGAACGGTTTCGATTCAAAAAAAAAATATTAATCTACCGAACGTTTGATAATCAATGTGTTTAGGGGTTTATAAGTTTTTACTTCTTAAACCCTAAACTCACGCTTTCAACGAAAGTAGTTGATGTTCAAAATAAAGTTTTAATCCAACCGTACGGATAGGAGCGCAATGGATATGTACTTCATATGCCAAAATTTCAGTCAATTCCGATAATGTATGAACCTGGATCTAAACCGGTCAAAGGGAAGTCAACAAAGTTGACTGGACTATTTGATTTTTTGTAACGGCGCACATTGCCAAAGTGCGCCGTTACAAACAAATAAAAAAAATTATTTTATTTGTGTCGATCCAAACGTGAATCCGACCGTATCAATTTGAGCGCAATGATTTGGTGGTTAATGTTCCAAAATTTCAGTCAATTACTAAAACGTATGAATCTCAATCGAAAACAAAAACCTGATTTCAAAGGAAAAAAATCAACAATCTGGTTGAGATTGTTGACAATGTGTAACGGCGCACCATACATAGTGCGCTGTTACTATGTTTGTAACGGCGCACCATACATAGTGGTACCAAACATAATAAGCTGTAATGACCAAATTACCGTTTATATATCATAGATTATAAAATACTATTTATTCATAACCAATCAAACATACATATACATATTAACTATCAGAGTCGGCAGAATCATAATCTTCATTCCCTTCCAAATCGCTGTCATCGATTTCTTCGTCGTCGTGCTTCATCAATATCTTCCATTTCATCGTTCTCAACTAGAGGTACTGGCGGTGGATACCAGACTAAGTTTGTTAGGTCGATAGTGATACCACCTGGTGTGACGATGTCAATTCGATTTTCTTAGTAAGGTTCATCGACTTCAAACTCCGGGTCGTCGTCACCGGCACGGGCTAAACTGCTCGGTTTGTAGTGACCCTTATGCGACATGACGTTCACAACCTTCCACGGTCCAGATTTAGGGTCGTCGATGTAGTATACCTGTTTTGCCATTAAAGCAAGGCAAAATGGGTTTTGTTTGTGACGATTTGTGGACGCGTTGACCGAAATGAATCCATTTGCGTCATTTGTCACGGTTTATTCGTCGTACCACCGACACTTGAATAGAACGACTGGCATGCTTTCCGAGTAGGTAAGGATACATACGTCCATAAGAACACTGTAGTAACATATGTCGTTTGCTTCAATCATGTCCCCTGAATTTTGATTTCTCCGGCCCTGGTCGATTCTCAAGCATAAAAATTTGACGCCGTTAACAGTACACTGCGAATAAATGGCAGATGAACGAGGACCTCTGGATAGTAGTACCAACTCTCGTTGCATCCCTAAAGCAGTCATCTGCATACATAATATAAATTAGTTAACGTAAATAAAATTTGGAAGAATAATTGAAGGTAATTGATGTCTATTACGTACAATTCTGCGCCAGTCGAAGACAAAGGACATCACTCGGTCCTAAAGAGATTTCCTAGGGTGTATTTGTTTGAACCATGCACGATGTGATTCTACGAATGCATCTGCTTTGGCACAATTCTCAATTACTATCCAATTCGCCCAGAACATCTCGGATGCGCTCAATTTGTCGTTTCGCACCACACTCTTAACTTGTACATGTGGGGAAACAACTGATAAGTTGAAACCTAGAGCTGGACAAACAAATGTTTCGCTGGCTGAAGTGGCGCGGTTTAGGTACATCTGAGAGAAGGTGACAGACTCGTGCATCAAGTACTGTTGGGTTATACAACCTTCTGGATATCGCGGGTTTCACACACTTTTCTTGTACACGCCAAGTTGCCTGCAATCAAAATATGAATGTTAATGTCATATTCGACTATACATGTCAATGGTAATTGGAAATGATATTTGGAAGGAAAGGATCATACCGTTCAATTGGAAACATCCATGTGAAGTGGACTGGGCTGGTTCGCAAAACTTGATCCAGAAGGTGCAGTAGAAGTTGAACCATAATTGTACAGAATGAAGGAGGGAAAATAGTTTCCAACTTACAAACTAGATCCGATATATCTTCCCCCAAATTTTTCAGGGTTTTTTCGTCGGCTCCCCCGTGCACAACAACTGGAAGGCCTTGCCCAGCTCTGTTAATGCTTCTGCCACATGAGGCGGAACGTACTTTCGAAGGACAAGGGGGAAGATACGTTCCATCAGCACGTGACAATCGTGGGTCTTCAATCTGAGAAAATTTTTCTCATCGAGATTCACCTTGCTTTTTAGACTTCCCGCATATCCTGAGGGAAACTTAACAGCTCGGATATGCTCCAGTACTTCCTTCCGATCACAAGCCGCCACGCCATAAGGTGCATCTGGGAGCTCCCCATCTTGCATCCATTGGTCTTGTCGGACTCCTTGTTCCTCGTAAGTTCTCCTAGCTTTCACGTCATCCTTAGTCTTCCCTGCAATTCCAAGAACTGTACCTATGACGTTGTCGCATACGTTCTTCTCTATATGCATCAAATCCAACGCATGTCTGACTTTATGAGTTTTCCAATAAGGCAGCTCCCAAAAAATGCTTTTATGAGACCAACATATAGGAACACAACCATCTTTTCGTTTACTGAACTTCGGATGCAGACTAGGCGGTGGGTATTGATGAAGTAGAATCGCACTGAGTAAGGCAGCCCCTGAATGCCGGGTAGGCCTTCTCCGAGTCTCTGTCTTCCCGTTAAAGGCTTGCGCCTGAAATCGCAGTGGGTGTATCAGTGGTAAGAACCTACGAGCACCTTGGTAAGAGATTCTTGAGTTACTGCGTTCAGAAACGATCTCGTCCAAGCCTAGAGGACATGCCTTATAGCCTTTAGTCTGGATGCCCTCCAACATTCCCAAACCTGGGAAGTCACTTATTTTCCACATCACAGCAACCCGCATTATGAAAGCCTCTTTCTTAGAACCATCCCACGTGACAGCTCCGTGCTCCCATAGATGGTTCAACTCATCAATCAGCGGACGCATGAAGTTATTTAAGCATTTCCCAAGTGATTTTGGACCATATATCAACATGGTGAAGATGTTATACTCCTTTCTCATAATCATCGAGGGCGGAAAATTCAACGGGATAGCGACTACATGCCACAAACTGTAACTCGGCGCATTAGGCCCATATGGAGAGAACCCGTCGGATGACAGCGCCAGCCGCACGTTCCGGATTTCTCCTGAAAATACTGGGTATTTTGCGTCAAAATAAATCCAAGAGAACATTTGTAAAATGAATGAACGGATTAAGCAATTTTGTAAAATTTGCGACCCTTTACCCTAACGCCAACAGAGTGGCCAACGGTCAACAACATTTGTAACGGCGCACATTACTGTGTGCGTCGTTACTAATTTTCATTACTAACGGCGCATATATATAGTGCGCCGTTACAAGTCGTTACAAACATTTGTAACGGCGCACTATATATGTGCGTCGTTAGTATTTTTCTTTCTAACGGCGCACTATATAATAATTTATATATTGAAAAATCTGATAGTGTGATTAATATGCTTAAACCAAAACTAAGCGAGTCCCAATTGCCTTGTGAGTAAGAGTGCTCAAATTTAACCGAAAACTGGGAAACAGACTGAAATTATATAGAATCACGACGGTTTCGGTTTTAATTTTTCAAAACCGAAGAAACTGGTCCAGTTTTTGGGTTCTAGATTTCAATAGTCACGGTTAACCGGTACCGACCGGTAATGGTCCAATTATATGATCAAATTTAAATCCCAACCATTCATCTTGTATCATCAACGATCATCATTGAGCCACATTGCGCACTTCCCCCACACATGTGTAATTCACTCATTTCCACATTGATGATCCATCTCATTTCCTCTCTCTCATTTTCAGACTCATCGATCTTGTCCCCTCTGATTGTAGTTACTTCCTTGCTACACATGGGTGCTTCCGATTGGGAATGGAGGAGAAGAGAGACGGGAGAAGATGGAATGGTTGTAGTTTCGATAATTTCAAAAAAAATAATATTGATCATACTGTAACAAAATGTAAGTTAGGTGATTAAAAAGTTACAAATGTTAGTTAAATGTATTTAAGTGCAAATCGTAGCCATCCTCAATTGAATTTATAAGTATCCTCCAACCTGCATTACTCATATGTGCAGATGTCGCCAAGTCGATGACGACATCGGCGTCGATGGTGGTGTGGAAAGAGGGGAAACTTGGATGACTGGAAACAGATGAGGCAAGAGGTTCAAGTTAATGTTAGGAATGTAGAAGAGAACAAATCTTAGGACATTAGGATACCCGGTGTTGCTCAATGAGAGATGATTCTGGCGGGAATCTGGAGCTGGTGATAGTCGTTATGAGCTTTGAGAATTGCAAAGGACCCGTTGTCGGCACACTTGGACTTGATGTTGAAGAAGTTAGAGTTGGCAAAAATGATAGAAAGAGAAGGGGCATCAGCAAGGTTATGGGTTGAGCGCACGGAAACTGCTATGACAGAAATGTGAAAGATTGATTTTGTAGAGTAGGAAACACCAGAAATACAGTTTCATTTTTTTGCATGTTACCTTTACCCATGTACCTTTTGCATATTATTTCATTAATAAATCAATAAATTAACGAGAATCACCTGCCATATCTTACTGATGAAACAAAATTTTAAGTGGGCTTTGGGTTTTACTGGAGTGCATCGTGTGTCTCATCCTAAACTTAATAAAAAGCCAAATTGAGGATGCCGATAATGAAGTAATCCAGTCTTGATGTTGAATCAATAGTTTAACTCGACCACAATCTCATATCTCATCCAAATATCCAAATCAACAAAAGTATTTATGCCAACTTGGATCAACTACGATACATCAAATTTCTTTCAAGTCTGATAGAAATAAAGTAGAGAATATATTATTGATGTGTTGTATCTGTAGATATACAAAGAAGCCTGTATTTATAAAAGGAATAAGAAAACCCTAATATAGATCACTGCTGTTTATCACCCTATTGTCACGCCCCGAATAATTTATTCCAAATATTCGTGGTATGTGCGGCACTTAGTCACGTGTGCAACTCGTATGCTTGTGCTAAGTCAGCCTTTATGCTTGCAAAATATTTGCAAGTAGTGCGGAAGTGTTACTCGAATTGTATTTGATATGAGGCAAGATGGAAGTGTGGGAAAAGTTTCCCGATTTATGTTTTTATTAAGCAAATGGGAGAACTATACAAGTTGGAGTACAAGAATGTGGAGCTTTTGTTCATGCCCTAAATGAGTTCCTACACCTCTATTTATACCTAAAACATGACATATCGGACGGTTAGGATTCAACCAAATGGACGGCAAAGATTGGTCTTCTAGAGGGTTCCATCTAAATATCTAGGATTTTTTTATGGAACCTTCTAGAATTATAAATATCTCGACTATTCTAGAGAGTTCCACAAAACTCTCCAATTTTGGGCAATTCTCCAAGATTATAGAGAATTCCGCCCAAGCCCATCAATTTAGGCCTCTTATGCCATTTGGGCCACAAGTCCAAAAACTCACGGATGAGACCAAATACATACAAATCCGTCCAAATGGCACTCGTAGAGCCTATACTTGGACGAAAACGTCCACGGATCCGAGTCAACTCTCTCGGTCCGTGACATCCTCCCCCGCTCATTCCGTCGACGTCCTCGTCGACCTACCTTGGCGGTCCCCATGGGAGAGATTTGCGAACATTCCCTCGTTCGCCGCGAGCACTTCTTCACCCGTGTATGCTTTCCGGTTCTCACTGCTGGAGGAATCGTCTGTTGACCCCTATCTTGATGCAAGCCTTCATCCTCCTGCGATGTAGGCCTACTCAGCGCAGTCCGTCGCGCCAGCTGCGAACAGTCTGTCGTCCGCAAGTGCTTCCCAACACTCCTAGTTGAAGGATTCTCCCTTGAACCCTTTGCTGGTAGCCTCGCCCCTACTCCCAGGTTGTGCGTACCCTTGCGCTCACGCCCCACGCGTGCATGCTTCTCAATCCGTCGAGAAGCCTCCGACACTTTCCATCGTGTCTCGCATCCCGGTGGCTCCGTGCCAAACTCTAGCTCTTGCGCCTTCTTGCGTTTGCGCCTCTTGCGGACGTGCTCCTCATTCCGTCGAGAAGCGTTGGGCACAATCCGCCGTGCCCGTGGACAACCTTTCATCCGCTTGAAATCCTCAGTCCGTCGAGGAGTTTCATTCCGCAACCTCAGTTTCCGTTTGACGTCATGCGTTGCCTCATCCCTCGGCTTTTCTTTTGCAGAATTGTCGGTTGTCTGCACCATTGACCCTAGGTGCAGACACTCCACATTAGTTGTTTGCTGATTTGGTTCCTCCTTCGCGAGCATCCTAGCTAACCTGTCACGCATTGGACAGTTCATTACCACATGCTCCCTGTCGCATATGAAGCACCCAAAACGTCCCTTCGATCATTTATGCTTCCTCGAGCATGAGTTTCCTTCTGATGGACTTCTCGGACGATTGCGCTTGCTACTTCCCTCGTAACTTTGCGCCTTGCAGAACCTCCAATCTGTGCGTGCCTCCTCCAACTGCTCCTTCATCACTGCAAGCTGGCCCTCAAAGCTTGCTCGGAGCTGGTCGAGTGCGTCTTCAAGTCGTGCCTCAAGCGCAACCTGATCATGTCGTAAGGAGTCGCGGATGTCCCATACCATGCCACGAACCTCCTCTAGTTGCGTCTCCAATGAAGCCTTGAGCCCATTGACGCCTCTACTTAGCTCACCAAGATTGCCCATATAATCTGCGAGCTCTTGCTTGACCATGTAAAGCCTGTCAAAGGCATCTCCCATGCCAAGGCGGAGCTTGGCCAAGATCGAATCACGTGCGCAGAGTTTTGTCGTGGACTTACCTCGCACGCCTATTGTGTTTGGTTGTGCCTCGATCTCCCGCTCAAACGCTGCAACATCCACCTCCATTGACGCCATGTCGTTGCCTTTGCTTTATTGAACCTGCCTCTGATACCACTTGTCACGCCCCGAATAATTTATTCCAAATATTCGCGGTACGTGCGACACTTAGTCACGTGTGCAACTCGTATGCTCGTGCTAAGTCAGCCTTTACGCTTGCAAAATATTTGCAAGTAGTGTGGAAGCGTTACTCGAATCGTATTCGATATGAGGCAAGATGGAAGTGTGGGAAAAGTTTCTCGATTTATGGTTTTATTAAGCAAATGGGAGAACTATACAAGTTGGAGTACAAGAATGTGGAGCTTTTGTTCATGCCCCAAATGAGTTCCTACACCTCTATTTATACCTAAAACATGACATATCGGACGGTTAGGATTCAACCAAATGGACGGCAAAGATTGGCCTTCTAGAGGGTTCCATCTAAATATCTAAGATTTTTCTATGGAACCTTCTAGAATTATAAATATCTCGACTATTCTAGAGAGTTCCACAAAACTCTCCAATTTTGGGCAATTCTCCAAGATTATAGAGAATTCCGCCCAAGCCCATCAATTTAGGCCTCTTGTGCCATTAGGGCCGCAAGTCCAAAAACCCACGGATGAGCCCAAATACATACAAATCCGTCCAAATGGCACTCGTAGAGCCCATACTTAGACGAAAACGTCCATGGATCCGAGTCAACTCTCTCGGTCCGTGACACTGTGGACCCATTTGTATATAAACTGAAGTTTAAAAGAGCTGTAGCCCATGTACCCAACCATCGGGCTCCATTGAACCTTCACTCAAGCCCATATGTGTGGAAATGGTGCCAAGTGACATTCAAGTCCCAGATGAAGTTTTCTGTGTGATGGGTAAATGTGTCGGCTTGAAAAGAAAGCATAAATTTAGGCATGAAATTGTTTCTAATTTGGTCCCCCTTATGTCTCATCAACCAAACCAACCGACATGCAATTAGAGAGTGTTTAGGCCCATAATTAACTTAGTTGGTGGCAAAGGCAAAGGCAATGGCAATGGCAATGAACCAACCAACCATCCATCCTAATGATTCTCTTTCTCAGCTTTTCAAGCTCTTTACATTTCCCTTTACATTTTCTTTATGGGTTTTTTGGCATTAGGAATCATTTTGTTGCAGGAATTCTATATCTTCCTTTCAACTCCCTTTTCTCTTTACCCCACAAGAAAAGATTATCTGAAAGCTTCAGAAAATAATTTATATGTGCTCATCTCTTACATCACCAACTGTGATGCTCGAGTCCTTACCTCGAAAGATTGGTATTTGTACTAGTGTTAAAGAAGAAATTTCAATTCACTTGATTTTTCAATTCAGTGTGATAGACTATTTTAAGTGTCAATTTATTACTAACAACATTATTTCAGCATCATTTTACTTTAACGTAACACTAGTAAAACATATAAAAAAGTATGGTTTGACTTTCAAATTTTATTAAATATCGAAATTACTAATGTTTAAAAAAAATATTATTTTAAAAAATACTTTTATAGAATAAAAAAACTAATTTTCAAATCATTTTATTATTTATTTCATAAAAATATATTTTTTAAAGTTAAAAATTAATTTTTAATTTTTATAATACTTTAATAATTTAAACATTTTATATCAAATTTGACTATGTTACTAACAATATTGATTCTTAATTAAACATTAATCGTATCAAATTAAAAAAAGACGGTCATAGTTGATCTAATGAACATGAATTTCTTCTATTGTTAATATTTTGAGCACCATACAGTGAAATGAAAGAATTTGAACTCTTAATGATGTTTAGGTGATTTCAAAGCAGATAATTGAGAGGCCAAGGAGTGGAAAGGACTATTATTTTTACATCATCACATTACATAAGACGACAAATCTGTAGCCTAATTCACGTACGCTCCAGGTTCTTACTCGTACTCGGTGCATGTGTACACTGTCAAAAGTAACTGTTAATGTCACAGAACAGCCTTGCTCTTTCTTGGGAAGCTTCACATCCCATCACCCTGTTATAATTACCAGTCCCCATTAAGCTCAATATACTTGCAAATTTGATAGATTCCTCAAGTTTCTTGCGAAGCCCAACACCTAAATCCTCAAGCAGATAGGTATTATGCTGGAAAGTTGGATATGTCTTGTATCGAATCAAGACCTAATGAGATTAGCTAATATGGTGGTCTCTTTGATCGGTCAATGAGTCGGGATATATGGGTGAAGTGTTCAGTTCAAGGGAGCGACCTAATCTGACAGTATGTCACGTTTATTTAAGGACTCATGATGACAACTATTTGAAAAATTCAGCGCATCAGAATAAAATGTTATTGAGGTTGTATGTTACAATATGGAAATAGACATGAGTTTCCGGTTATTTCAAATTTCTTGTTTCGTATTTTGATTACAATTTAGGAATAACTTAGCATATATCATTTCTCTCCCGATGGACGTAGTTCACACACGGTCGGCTAACCACCTGATATTCTTGTTCACACACGGTCGGCTAACCACCTGATATTCTTGTTATTGTTTTAGTTCGATTGCTTGTCTGTTTCTGCATTAAGTCTTCCTCATTATAACAATGACAAATTGTCAAATAAGGCAATGAATGTGTGATGCCAAAGTGATTTTAGTAAATGAGTAGACTTGAGAGAACTTCTGTTTCTTTTTGTATCCAAGTCAAAAACAGAAGTTGCTGTGAAGGCTTTTCTCTGGTAACCTCCACAACCCACAAAAGCAAGAAAAAGGAAACAACAGAATCAAGAATAAAATAACAAGCCACAAAGGTTGCTTCATTGAGGCATAGCTCCCCAGTGCCAAATGCTGATCCCATGTGCTGATATATGCTACATATCTACCAGTTTTTGAGTCCTCATACAAGTGCTTTTAAAAAGCTAACACTAATTAACCCTATATTTATAGTGAAAAGAGTGAGCATAGGTTATTTTCTATAGTGATTGTTGAAGACAAACATCACATGGTCACCATATGATCCATCGCCTTCTTCAACCATTAAAGTGGGCACTAAGGTTGTAATGGTGTAGCTAAGTCTGCTTTATTTTCCAGAGGAAGACATGAATCTTTTTGGACAATGTACTCAATGCCTCAGCACTTAACAACTAGTGTGGCTTGACTCTCTCCATGAATTGGCCTTCTTTTTCTCATGACTTGCTTGCAAAAAGGCTTTCAACTTGGGATTCAAGAGTGGATTTGAAAAATCTTCTTTCCACCCTTCAAGTTGCTGGAGAAGATTTGAATTTGGCTGTAAATGCAATTTGCCTTTGTGGATTTTTAGTATATTCTATTCCTCAATGTTTTAAAAACTGTTTCTTGAGTATCAACTTTTTTCTTTTCTTCTTTTCCGTCAACACTCATACCCCATTGGTTCATGTTGTGTGAAATAAGATCAGTTTAAATAACAAGTTTGAGTTTCTTCACTTATCAACTTAAACTTTTATAGGAGTCGAGTTTCTCACAAGTTTGAAGTAATTAGAGACCCTTGTGTACGAGCCTAAAGGGAACTATGTCCCACGCGTACAAGCATGAGAAATAGAAATTGAAGTTCATATGCATGAAAAGAATTAGAAAAGAAAGAATCGAATCTAAAGGGATAAACAAATTCAACTAATAAGATTGACATTTTTAGTTGTGGAATCTAGCCCAATACATATGCATGGTTTACAATTCACTATACATATGCATGGTTTACAATTCACTGTAAACAGATTGTAGTAAGAGCAAAAACCCAAGAAACCAAATGGCATGCTCATTTGTTTATTATGTGTTATTGAGAACCAGAGCCACTTCTTTTCACTTGCTCCCAGAAGCAAGCATGGCACTGGCAGGCTTTTATGTGGATTTGAGACCCAGCAAGACTAAATCACACACCAATTATGCATATATTAGTGTGAAGCATCACTATTATATTTCACTAAAACACAAGTTTTGAGAAGATAGAAGCCAATCCCATGCATGCTAGTAGAAAGTAGATGTAAATAAAATCTTTATATTCTTCTTCATTTCTTGGGGTGTGAAGAAGATGGAATATATTCTAACTTTACAAAGGGTGGGCATGGCATGGCATGGCTTGCTTGCACACCTCCCATAAAACCCAACAACAATAATCTATATTTTGTGCCATTGCCAGTTGTTTGAGGTGAGAGTGACTATGTGGACCATTATTCTTCAATAAGTTTTATTTTTCATTTTGATTTTGATTTTGTTGCAGAGTTGGGTGTGGGAGTGAATGAGGAAGTGAGTGCGTTTCTGTAAAAAGATGTGAGAAATTTTAAAGAAATAGTAGAGTTTGGGTCCCTTTGAAGTGGCCTCCACTATTGCCCCAAAACCCTATAAAGATACAGTCATTACAAGCCTAAAGCCCCCATATATACTTTTAAACTGATTTAATCTTATCTTGATCAATGTAAGTCTTTTAGATTAAATCTTAAACGGCTACCGACTAAAGTTGATCCGAACAAAAAGAGTCTGAGTCATGTCGCTTAATTAAACTCAAAATCTCGAGTTCAAGTGTCGAACCAGCTACTTGAATATTTGATGCTATTGAAACCATTTATTTCTGTGTCTCCAATGTTTTGCACATTGCATGCAATCAAATCTGAAGCAGTTGGCATTCACTTGAGGGTCTATTCTGAAGGTCTGACCTTACTTGACATCACAGTCACTTGATCATGACCTCATTGGCATTTACTGGTCTAAAATGGAAGTTCTCAAGGGACCTACAGAAACAGCATCATGATATCGACCATGATCATCATTTTCTTGATTAACTTGCTTCACCGGAGTTATAAATATGAATGGGGCCTATTCTTTTGAAATGGGTATTAAATTTAAATGAATGTTGGTAGGCCCTCTCACTGATTACCACTGCAACTCTCATATACTATAATGCTCCAAACAAAAAACCCATTTTGATTATGTGAAATAAAATGAATCATACATAAACTCTATGCCATAATCTCAACTTCTCCTATATTATATCTTATACAATTTCCTATAATCGACACATCTGTTTTATTTTTCTTTTGATTGGCGAAAAGAAAAATATATCGACAAGAGAGAAAAGAGATCCCAAAGGAGGAGATACAACCTACAAAAATTACAAGATCAGTTAGAACAAGTAATAAAAGACGAGGAAATACAAACCAAAAGAAGGGAGATGTAAAGCACGGTGGAGGTTTACGAGAGAGTAGCTAAAGAAACTGAAGCAGTGTTCGAGTCTCTTCCTCGTTCATGCGATGAATACAAGCTTAAAATAACTGTATACACCTTTAAACTGAAATGAATTAAAAATTAAATTTTTTATGACAAAAAATAAATTAATAAATTAGGCCATCAATAATATTAAAGTGGGAAGAATTTTTCCTCTCTTTTATTTGTGATCATCATCATGACTTGAGTGATAATGATCATTAGACTTGACCCACAACAGAATGAGTGCTCTACACATTCCTTGGTGGTGCAGAAACAGCATTTAGAAATTCACAAAACATAATAATTTACCAGAAAAAACAAAAAACATATACAAAATTATACTAATATCAAATCAGCAAATAATGTCAACAAATACTTACAATACTAAACAGGAAACCCAGAATGACAATTCATGAATGATTCATTTCTTTGGCCCCAAAAGTATGAAAGTGGAGAACTTAATTTCAGGCCAACCCACCAAAAATGAATCAAAATGAAATAAAGGAAACGAATAATAAAAGTTGTCATTCCATTTCTCTCTGCAAAATCAAAGCAAAAGAATAACAAGAAACAGAAAAGGAAAAAAAAAGGAAACAGAGCTGTGATTGCCCAAATCTATCCTCTAAGCCAAACCCATCTCTTACTGTTAAAATCTATTTTTCCTCAATTTCTAAAAATTGTTAATTTTTTTACACTAGTTTCAAAAAAATTCTTGATTTGACCATAACCGTTATGGGTTAAATTTGGAAAAGTAGAAGCTGACCAACTTGGTGCAGTATAATAATAAATAAGCTCGTGCTATGAGAAATTATATTACAATCTGAGAAACACACATAATTTTGTTTTGTTTAATGAAATGGCTTGTTTGTTTTGTATTAAGAATGAGGAGGAGAAACATAGTACAAAAGAGAGGAATAAACCATGTTGTTATGTGATTCAGCGTCACTACACAACAACAAGACATCCCCAATGCGTACAAACACAAGAAGCCCTCTTCACACAACAACACAAACAACAACATTCCTCAAGAATGGCCTCTTCCTCTTCCTCGACCTTTCACTGTTTTGTTTCTTTCCTTCTTGTTTCTTCTCTTCTTGTCCCTACTCTGTCCCTCCCCGCTAACCAGACCTTCCGGCCTGGCGCTGAGATCAAGAACTCGAGGAGGATCAGGGCTTACCTCACCAAGATCAACAGACCCGCCGTCAAGACAATCCAGGCATTTCTCTTTTTATTCTCTTCGAATTGATTTGGAACCCGCGATTTCATGTTTATTTTGTTTACACGAGGTTTCTGTCACTTCACTCACAGTTTTTCTGGTGCTGGGTTTTGTGATGTGATGTTTTGTTGGTGCAGAGTCCTGATGGAGATGTGATCGATTGTGTTGTGTCTCGCCTCCAACCGGCCTTTGACCACCCTCAGCTCAGAGGACACAAACCATTGGTAAAAACTACTCTCACCTTCTTCCCAAATGGAGAGGTCAAGTTTGGGGTGGGAGGCTAAAAGGGGTTGGTTCTTGCAGGATCCTCCAGAGAGACCAAAGAGCAATGGGTCGTTTGATACTGCGGCGGAGAGCGTTCAGCTGTGGACACAATCCGGTGAGTCATGCCCGGAAGGAACTGTTCCGATCCGGAGAACCACAGAGACTGATGTTCTGAGGGCAAGCTCAATCAAGAGGTTTGGAAGAAAAGTAACAAGACATGTTAGGAGAGACTCAAGTAGCAGTGGTCATGAGGTTAGTACTACTTGCACTCCAAGGAAATCTCCATTTTCTCATCAACCAAACACCCATTCAGATCTTCATAGTCATTGGTTGTCATATGATGTTGTTATGTGTTGTGCAGCATGCAGTCGTATTTGTAAATGGAGAACAATACTATGGAGCAAAGGCGAACCTAAACGTGTGGGCGCCTCGAGTAACCAATGCATACGAATTCAGCTTGTCACAAATTTGGCTCATCTCTGGTTCATTTGGAAATGATCTTAACACCATAGAAGCTGGTTGGCAGGTATGCCATAACCCATATCACTCTCAACTCCAAATGTAGCACCTTTTGATCATTTTCTCCTCTTGCAGGTCAGTCCAGAGTTATATGGAGACAACTATCCTAGATTCTTCACATATTGGACTGTATGTCTCAATCATTTCTCTATTCTCTTGTTATTTTTCTCTCCCATGTACTACTACTACAGTTTCCATTTCCCAACTTGGGAATTGACTCTCTATTTCTTAATATATTGTCATTCGCTTATAAGAAAAAGTCTCGATTCTCATCAGTCATCAGCATATCTTGTCTTAAATCTGTTCATTTCATAGTAAAGGTTATGAATGTTTTGTCCTTCAATCCACAGACTGATGCATACCAAGCCACTGGATGCTACAACTTGCTTTGCTCCGGATTTGTGCAGACCAACAACAAGATTGCTATTGGTGCAGCAATCTCCCCGAGATCATCGTACAATGGCAAGCAATTTGATATTGGCCTGATGGTTTGGAAGGTGAGCTTGCTTGGTAGTTTTTGCAGTTACTTGGATAAACTTTAACAAAAGCATTCACATTGACATTGGTCTGGTTGGAACTATAGTTCCTGAAATGACACATTTGACAGCAACCCAAATTCATTTAAAAATTCACAACCTTTAATTATGGATAAAGGGTTTCAAATGCTTTTATCTTTCATTAATATATTAGTTTCTTTTATAAAGAAAGCTTTGCTTAATAGTCAAAAGAAAGCTTTGTTTTTGACCCACATTGTAAAAATAATCAATAATCATAGTGTTTGTTATTATGAACTCAAAACATCATAACACACAAGACCAAAGTCATGTGTCTTTCGCCTTATTAGTATCGCAAGACTGTTTAAATAACAAAATAGTGCCTCCGACTACCAGTTTGACCTTTTAGGTGGGTCAGACTATTAACAGTACTTAGAGCTAAATCCGAATATGTTTTCTTGTATGCGAAAAGGATCCGAAGCACGGACACTGGTGGCTCGAGTTTGGGAATGGGTTGCTGGTGGGATACTGGCCAGCATTCTTGTTCAGTCACCTGAGAAGTCATGCCAGCATGATACAATTCGGGGGAGAGATAGTAAACAGCAGGTCTTCGGGGATTCACACGTCTACTCAAATGGGCAGTGGCCATTTTGCAGAGGAAGGGTTTGGGAAGGCATCGTATTTCAGAAACCTGCAGGTTGTGGATTGGGACAACAATTTGCTTCCCCTATCAAACCTTCACTTACTCGCCGACCACTCCAACTGTTATGACATAAGACAGGGGAAGAACAATGTTTGGGGGACTTACTTTTACTATGGAGGACCTGGCAGAAACCAAAGGTGCCCATGAAAATAGAAATAAAACATATATATATATAGTTTATTTTCTCTTTTACTTTTAGGTTTTAGCCACAAAAGTTCCCATTTGGGGACCAAGTGATGTAAATTTGGAGGCAAATACGGATTGTTAATAACAGAACACTGCTGGTTATGCAGTGTTGTGTTTGTTGTGTGGTACAATGTGTTGTCTGTTTTGATTCTCTTAGAATGACAGATTTAGCGGTATCGAGTTTGTACTTGACTCTCTCTGTATTTGTATATGTTTGTGTGATGAAAATGGTGAAGAAAACACTGTCTGTAACAAGTGTTGTTTAGGAAAAACCAAGCAACTTGGAGACATGACATAATGAAGCTTCTCAGTAGAAGCATGTGAAGTTAACATGTTTTTAAATTGGATATAAATGAACTGTTTTACCAAGAGTTGGCGTTGTCGATTAGTTGGGTTGCATTATGGCATGTGACAGTTGATTGAGTTGGTAAATTAAACTTAAATTCTCTTCTTCTTAGTCAATTATGAGTTGATTTCTTTACGAATTACACTAACTCTTGTTAAATTTAAGTTCTTCTCGATAGTTTTTTTTTAAAATGATAAAAATGTCTTCATTTCCATCTCTACTTTTGCAACTCCCTCTTCTTCTACAACTCTTCCTTTAGAATTTCTTTCATTTCTAACATGATGAAACGCAATTTATTAAATCTGATCAGACTGTAATTCAATCTGACCGATGACTTTACTCGAGTCCAATTCAACAGGAGGAAACACAACCCTCTGAGATTCACTAACCAATCGCCTCCGGCGACAACACCAACTAATTCGTCACTGCTCTTCTTGTCATTTTCAATTGCAAGTGAGCTCAGTGCCGGTCTCGGTGAACCACCACACCGAGACCCAAAAATATTTTTTTGATTCCATAGAAAACAAAGCGTATAAAAAATCTAGATATGGGTCGCTCAATTTTGCTTAATATTTTTGTTTGGATGATGATGAGATGAACCTTCACTTTTCTCACCATTTTTTTGTTTAATTCTTCAATGAGTTTAATTATTTGCTTGAGTGAGTGTAATCTTTCAAAAAAAAAAAATTTGCTACATTTGTACCTTTCAATTGTTTTTTTCTATTTTTTGCTTAATTCGTCAATGAATTCTAGATCTGAATTTTTGGATTAAACTGAAAGAGAGAGAGATCAGTATGAAAACTTAATGGTTTGTTGAAGGCATTTTCAAATTTTCACATTCAAAATAAAATTTTCTATCCAAATTTTAACGAAAAAAGTAAACTATAAAAAAAATGTAATTAGCTGATATGAAATTAAATATTTTATAATAAATACAGTGAAGCGTATGTTATTATAGCTATAGTAAAATGTAATTAACATTCCAGTTTATTTATAAATTAGGAATCCATGTGTTTTTGTTCCTTATTAGGCCCAATATGATTTTCATGGAAGGTGCCGAGAGGCCCAATGTGGTTAGCCCAGCTCAATTGATTTCCATGGGAGGTACCGTTAGGGCCAATATCATTGACCTTGCTTTCAGGGTCAATAGCGTTGACCTTTCTCAGGCCCAATAGTATTAATCGTTTGAATTGTTTTGCACTTTAACTACACTTAGTAATTATAGAATTGTTATTTCAGTTCATCTAACTATCATTTTGTTATGTTTACTCAACTTTGTTTGTGTTTCATTTTTTTCTCTTAATTATTTATAAAAAAAAGTAAACACCATCTCTCCTAAAACTCTCTATCCTTTAATTTATGGTAACTCCCTTCTTTTGTGGCTTTTTCTCTTGTAACTACACCTCTTTTGCAACTCCCTCCTTTTGCCTGCACAATGAACCACATTTGATTTCATCACTTCTTAAACTAATTTTAATCCTCCTCGCTAGGGTTATTCATCTGGTCAGGTCTAGACCTGCCTGATAGTAATTGGAATGTCCGATTGAGATCGGGTTTGAAGTCTCAAACCCTGGACCGCCCGTTTGACTTCTGTTAGATTGCGGGTCAAAGTCAAGTCGAGTGATCGGGCCAACCCAAAAGGCAAAAACCACTTATTCTTAAAAAATCCCATCAAATCACATTTTACCCCAGTTTTTTTTTAAATTGAAGCCAAATCTTTATCTATAACTTGTAATAAATTAAACCATTTAAAAACTCAAGCAAGCCAATCTATAGCTATTGCTAAATATACACTGCCACATTACAAAGTATATACACTGACCAAACGTTGGTAAACAAGTTACAGCTTATGTGTGAGCATACATAATACTAACAAAAATGAATATAATGTTCATAATCTACTAGTGCCAAGGTAGTCAAAAGTAAACAAGTAAAAAAGATAAACATTAATGTCACTGCAATCCAAGAGGAACCATGAAGAGGGAGCCTCGTACCAATGCCGCATAATCTGTTAAATCTGTTAGTTAATACACAATATAATTAATCGAAATTGATAAATATAAAAGAATTAGATTGTAAAATTCAGTTAATTATTACCTTGATCAACCTCTTCATGCCCTTGCAATTCCTTCTCAAAATTGGTCATAACGGTTTATGAGCCTTTAATCTAACTTTGAGTGCACACAGTGCCTCAACCGGTTTTGGTAATAAGGAGTTTCAGAAGTCATTGAGAACTCTATCACCTGTTGAGAAAGAAGACTCGAATGATATAGATGAAATATGTATTCTCAGAATGTCATTTAATGTAGAGAGTATTCGAGATCTAGAAGAATTGCACTTTAACCATTCCAAGATATTGAAAGTGTTAGATAATATGTTAGTCTATAAACGTAAATCGAACAATCATGCAAGATGAAAACACGTAAATCACATGATACAAACACAATTAAAATAATACCTCAGTTTTATTAATAATATTCATACAATAAGAATAATAGTATAAGTATTATAGAACCTGGAACCAGTACAAGACCGGTTGATAGAGACGGAATTGAATATCATCGAGTCACGGTAATCCGCTTTTTTTAAGACAATTATTGCCCCATATAGGCAACTTGTTCCCAGGATAAAACGACGATCGAAGTCGAACTCTAACTGGATTATAGAGAGTAATCGAGGAGTAATAAATTTGACAGAGGTTCGACAGCTAGGTTTTTGGTGTGTTTTAGCTCTAGCAATTTTTCTCTACTTATAGAAGAAAATAATCTCTCATTCTTGAAAAATATATTTTTAAGAAAAATATAATTCTACTAAGAAAATATTTCTTTTAGGAAAAAATACTCTTAGGGAAAGAACTTACAACTTGAAAGACAGGTAATGAAATAACTTACCAAATCATTCTTTTAGAAAAGTAGGATTTTCCATAATTTATTTCTCAATAGAAATAAATTATTAATGGCTTTTCCACGTTTTGTCTTTTTCTTGAATTTAAAATTAAATTCAAATTCTTATTGTATTGGGTCATAATTATGAGCCCAACTAAACGTGGCGGGTTTCGTGTTCAATTTCTCTTTCATCCATTTACCTATCTTGAGCTTTTTGATATATCGTTGGAAAGATCTCATTTCATATAATATGTAAACATATTTCACATTATTCTATGACGAGTCTTGGTATTCCGAATCAAGGCTACACTTATTAACTTAGCTATTTTGTACTTAATTGTACAATTTGTCCAACAGAATGTACTATCATTATTCTCTACATCTTCCCTCAAATATTTGTACAGCTCAAACTTAGGGCCACGTTACTCAATAGATTTAGATTTATCAAATGCAACGCTAAAAAATCTCCCAGCATGTTTCTTTTTAACCACGACATTTTGTGAAGTTGAGGTTGAAATACTACAAGCATAAGGAAGTGTTCTACACTACTACTACCTAATATAATTTTGTTTAGGTATAATCTGGTTCAACATAACTGTTTGATTTGGACTCCGGGTGAAGAAAATATAGTCCCTGTAAGATCTATCGCGCTCTAAAACTTTCTTAGGTGGTTTTTGGCTCGATTTTCCCATTTTGCTTCAAAACCTACAAATATGAAATGATTAGCTCCTGAGTGAATCATGGCATAAATAAGACTACTAAAACCAAACGAAATTAAATTTAAAGACAAGGATTTGTCTCGAAACTAGGAAAAATACTTTCGCATCAGTTTGTAATATCTTAATACTTATAACTGTACTTTTTATGGGAAATTTAAATACAAAAATTTACCAGTGTAATGCTTATGAGAAATTTATTTTGTTCTTCAAACTTATTATCTATTGAATTTTGAAGTTTGCGGCGCTACTCACATTCATATGACTGTTTTTATGTTATGCGTGTTTTCTTGTGCAGAGGGAGAGGCAAATTTTGGTTCGTAATTGTCAATTCAAATGCTTATGATATTGATTGTTTCACTATTTGACATAATGCAAATTAATAAGAAACCTTAAGTTTGAATATGAGATGCAATTTAATAAGAAAGGAAAATCTCATTTACACCGGCTTAATTATAGTCGAGTTTCACTTAACTTCTTAAGTTTAAAAACAACTTGTAGAGTTTTTTAAGCTTGAAAAAGTTTCACTTTACCCTTTTTCTGTTAACTTCTTTGAAAATTCTGTTAATTTTTCTAAATTGACGAAAATACTCATGTATAAAAAATTATAATAAAAAATGATTTTGAACTTTTTTCTAATTTTTTGATTGTATAAAATAAAGAGATAATGACACTTTGTTACACTTAACTATAGCGAAATGACACTTTCATACCCTAACTATTTTTGTCTCTTTTTTAGTACCCTAACAAATTTTTTGTGACAAACTATGCTAAAATGACTAAAATACCACTGATTTAAGAAATCAAAATAAGATTAGTCCAATATGATTTATCAAACCATATTTGAAATGGTTCAAATTTAATTTTACATTTTTGGGCTATTTGCATCTTAAGTACAAATCAAATTGAATCAGAGATAAAAAAAAAATTGAACCAATTCAATTTATAGTTTCTTACACCAAGGGTAGTTTAGGTATTTTAGACATTTTAGAGGTAGGTTGTCACAAAAAAATTGTTAGAGTACTAAAAAAGAGACAAAAATAGTTAGGGTATGAAAGTGTCATTTCTTTATAGTTAGGTGTATCAAAGTGTCATTATCTCTAAAATAAATAATAAAATTATGCTAGTAATAAAAATTATTAAAAAGTTTTTTTATAAAAATATAAAGTTTTTTAAATATCGGTGTTTATTTTTATAAATTAAAAATAATAATAATACTAACATATTGATGCGGTGCGATCGAAGAAGTCGATATACATAAGTTAGAACAAATGGAGTTATCGCGAAAGTGTTAGATTAAGACAAAAGACTACTGTTTTCCGGGCAGAAATGGCGGTTTGAGTTAAAATTATGGTTTTGTCATGAGGTACGACAAATTTCGGCCATCGGAGATCATCTACAAGGTCAAAATCGTAGTTTCTTAAGTTTCATGCAGTTTTTGCAATTTTAATAATTTGTTTTATTTTCTAATAAGTTTAGGATTTCCTTTTCTATAATTAGAGTTTGGCTAGGTTTTAGCTATTTAAGCACTCTTATATTTTTCTTGTTATTTAGTTTTTGAAGTTAAATAAAAAAATCGAGTTTCCCTCAAATCTATCATCTTCGGTATTCGCAAGAATTAACAAATTTTAGGTAAATTCCACATGACCCCCCTTAACTATACGCATGTCTCACATGACCCCCCTTAACTACAAAATCAATCTGTGAGATGCCTTAACTATCCAAAAATCCTATTTTACCTTTTTTTGTTGACTTTTTTCAAAATTTTGTTAAGTTTTTGTGAAATGACGAAAATACCCTTCTATCTGAAAATTTTAAATAAATAAATAAATATGATTTTGAACTTTTTTTTCTAATTTTCTCGTTGTACAAAATTAAGAATAAACTTTTGTTAATAGTAAAAATAATTTTTAAAAAGTTTTTTCTACGAAAAAAATTAAAAAATAAAAAATTACTTTTAAACATCGTTTTTTATTTTTATAAATAATTGTTTTTAAATAAAAAATTAATACTAAAATATTATTTTTATTCTTTATTTTGTACAACGAGAAAATAGAAAAAAAAGTTCAAAATCATATTTATTTATTTATTTTCATTTTTCAGATATAAGGGTATTTTCGTCATTTCACAAAAAACATAACAGAATTTTGAAAAAAGTCAACAAAAAAAGGTAAAGTGGGATTTTTGGATAGTTAAGGCACCTCACATATTGATTTTGTAGTTAAGGGGGGTCATGTGAGACACGCGTATAGTTAAGGGGGGTCATGTGGAATTTATCCACAAATTTTTAATAAATAATTTTTCCTAGCCACACACGCTGCATCAGTAATGATGCGGTGCGATCGAAGAAGTCGGTATGCAGAAGTTAGAACACATGGAGTTATCGCGAAAGTGTCAGATGTGGACAAAAGACTAGTGTTTTCCGGGCAGAAACGACGGTCTGAGTCAAAATCAAGTCTTTGCCCTCAGGTACGATAAATTTCGGCCATCAGAGATCAGCAGTTTCTTAAGTTTTAGGCAGTTTTTACAATTTTAATAATTTGTTTTCTTTTCCAATAAGTTTATGATTTCCTAGTCTACAATTAAGGTTCAGCTAGGTCTTGCCTATTTAAGCACTCTTATACTTTATTTGTTATTTAGTTTTTGAAGTTTAATAAAAAAAATCGAGATTTCTCTCAAATCTATCATCTTCAGTATTCACAAGAATCAACGAATTTTTGATAAATAATTGCTCCTAGCCACGCACGCTGCATCAGTTGGTATTAGATTCTAGTCAATCCTGAGGTATGTCGCCCCGTAGACAACAACGAGCCGCTCCCCAAGGTGTTGATGATGATCAAACTGAGTTACGACGTGAAAACGCTGAATTTCGACGTGAGAACGACGATTTAAGGCGGCATGTTGAATTATTGACCCAACGAATGGAAGAATTGCATTGTCGTGATGATGATACTCTCACAAACAAAAATCATTTCGTCGGCTTTCGTAATCGTTCACTTGAACGCCCTAACTATTGGTGGGAACAGGGTTTCAAGGTGAAAAATTCACAATTCGATGACAGTTTTAAACCAGAGAAGTTCATAAATTGGCTATCACCCCCGATTTATGATGATTATGTTGAACCAAATGCAGATGCAGAAGCTGAAATTGTAGAAGCACAATTGAGTCAACATGAGCAGAATATTCGAGGAAGAGATGCTTTATTAGCAAGGGATGAAACTTTATGCTGCGTCAAATAGTTGTTCTTACTTTATTCATACGACAATGGTTACGAACAGTTTTTGGAGGACATCGAGAACTTGTACGATGAAGGCGGGACTAAAAATCTTGCAAGATTAGTCGAAAATTATTGAGAGCCTTACATGTATATTGTTTCCTTAATCAGCAACAACCAGCATCATGATAAGTAAATTCCATAAATTCAACATGGAATCCGAGATGAAGTGTTACACATTTAAGATCCAGTTTGCGAGCAAGGTGGGAGTACTTGATATAACTGAAAATTTGGTAGGAAGTTCTACAAAGATATGGGATCGAGAAAGTGTTAGATTTGGACAAAAGACTAGTGTTTTCCAGACAGAAACGACGGTCCGAGTCAAAATCGTAGTTTCTTAAGTTTCAGACAGTTTTTGCAATTTTAATAATTTATTTTCTTTTTCAATAAGTTTAAGATTTCCTTTTCTACAGTTAGGTTTGGCTAGTTTTGGATATTTAAAAATTCGTATGCTTTTCTTGTTATTTAGTTTTTGAAGTTAAATAAAAAATCGAGATTTCACTCAAATCTATCATTTTCGGTATTCGCAAGAATCAACGAAATTTTAATAAAGAATTTTTCCTATCCGCGCACGCTGCATCACATATTACAAATTAGAAAAATAAAAAAGGTTAAAATCATTTTTGTATATTCCAAAAAAGTTAAAAAAATTAGACAAGTGACAGTCATCATCATGATTTGTATCTTCTTGGTTTGCATTTGAGCATTGCTCAAGTGAGCTTCAATAGTTATTTATGTTTCCTTTTGTTGATGACCTATTCACTCACTTTCAAAGGTGAACACTGAATATGAAACATCTATATATCTAGTTATTACTTTGCATGTCTGTTTTCAACCTTTTTGCCTTCATAATTGCATATTGCCAAGTATAGATATTGTGGTACCAAAACAACCTTACCTTTCTCTTCTCCTTGGAAATGGACCCAGAAAAAGAACTAATGGCCCTCTTGCCAGTTATGCATTACATTTTAGAGCTGTGCTGAAAGTGAGCCTAACATTAACATATATGGCATCTTGTACTCTTCATTTTTAATTCATCTGACTATAAAAACACAATCCGACCATGCCTTTGCCAATATTTTATCTACTTTTTCCTCAAACTCTTCGGTTTCTCTTTTGCTGATTTTTATATTGGAAGATCTGAGCCCAACAGCCAGTATAGTTATGGTCCCTCCCAATCCCATGTGAGCCTGTATTTGGCATGTGCCTGAGCCTGACCGCCCATAGAGTAATTTCCAGGAATTAATCAAAAAAATGAATCGGATTGAATGACTAAGTAAAAATTGTCAAAAATTAATTGAGAACTAATCATGGATTAATCGAAATTTAAAAACAAGTCAAGAACTCTTAGAACCCTAGCATTTTTCAGTATTAATAAAGCTTTTATTGATTAGTTTCATTTCTTTTAAAACAAAGCTCATAATGTTATTTTTGTAAGGATTTGATGACATAATTTTAACACCAAATTAATTATCATGTGTCCCAAATATGTGCCAGAAGTTGATTATGCTAAAATAATAAAATATGATATTTTGTGTATGAAACAAAAAAATAATCATTTATTTTGAATAGTCAAATATGACATTCAAAATACTAAACTTCAACCCAATTGTAATATTTTTAATTATATTTTATAATACGTTTTATTTTCACGTCAAATGTGGAAGTGCAAATAATATATTTGAGAGCAAAGGCTTAAGCTTCTACAATATCTTACTGGACTTTATTGGAACGACAATTTTCTAATTATTTTTTTCAAATATGATACGCGAGATATGATATTTAGACCTCCTCTTGCTGCTTGAACATTAACTTTTCAAATTGACGTGAATTGTGCCATTGCTTTTTGGTGCTTGCTAAATTAGGATAAACAATAATGGACATCAATTCCGTGACGCACGTTATGGCAATTGAAAGAGACATTGTCGTTTTGGATATAGTTTGTGAGCAAGATGGGCCTTATAATTTGCTGCTGATATGTCTTTTGTTCCTTCACTTCACATGGGAGGCTCCTCCTTGATAGCTCCATCAAACCAACGAACCTTCTATATCTATAACACCATGACTTCCCATTAAAGCAAAGGCCGTGTTAACGTCTAATCAACCCGTAACAGGCCGTCTGAAGATATTTATCAAGTAATGACATGATAATAAGGTTACTAACCGAACAACTAAATCAAATGTGAAATTACTATACACCCGTGTCACTCTAGTCAATAATAAGACAATTTTATGCCCTCCTAATCCTAGCTAGTCACAATAATAGTAACATTTTTGTTGAGCTCATGAAGTTGAGTATGCAAGTGAGCTATGAGAAGAGCCCTGCAAGAGCAACAACTGAGCCGGGGTGACGGACGACGACGAGTACGACGAAGTCTCCAACTTTCGGAGGGAATGGCCGGGCGGCTTGTGGGGCTCGGAACCTGCGACCGGCTCGTGTCGGATTTCCTTGAGGAGGACCGCAACGTCCTTCATTGTGGGTCGGTCGTCCGCACGGTTGCTGGTGCAGAGGAGGGAGATTCCTAGTGCCTGTAACATCTCTTGTATCTGAGTGTCCGGATGGCCCTGGAGCTTGGGGTCTAGTATCTCTACTGGGTCCTTCTTGCTCTTTAATTGATCCCTGACCCATTGTATCACATGTTGCTCCTCTCCGAATGATGGATCCACCGGCTTTTTCCCTGTTATTATCTCCAGCAGAACGACCCCGAACCCGTACACGTCGCTCTTCTCCGTGATCTTCAGCATACACGCATATTCTGCATAATCATTCAAATTTACAATAATGTTAATAACAAATAACACAATCTCAGTGTTAGAAGCACGATCCACCTAAAAGCTACTCAAGTTGATAGGTAGAACTCAAATTCACGTATTTAAGACGTGGTACTCTAATATTCAATCCACCTGAAAATGATGGCACTCACCTGGTGCAATGTAACCATATGATCCTGCGAACTGTGGCGGGTTGGTGGAAAATGTTGTGTTGTCATCGTCGACGAGCCTCGCAAGCCCGAAATCCGCCAAGCACGCCTCGTACCGGTCCCCGAGAAGTATATTATGTGCCTTGACGTCTCGGTGGAGTATCGGCGGTACGCAGTCGTGGTGCAAATAGGCCAATCCCTCGGCCACGCCAAGTGCTATCTTCAACCTCGTCTCCCATTCGACCGTTACCGCCGGGCAGCCCTCGTGCAATAGCGTCCCCAGCGTGCCGTTGGGCTGGTAGTCGTAGAACAGGAGCTTTGTCTTCCGGTTTGCCCCCCACCCGAGTAACCGGACGATGTTCCTGTGCCGGATCTTTGCCAGGGTGGCAATTTCGGACGAAAACGCCGACGCGGAGTGCTTCTCGGAGACTCGAAACCTCTTCACGGCGACGGTCGCGCCGGAGGCGATGTCGACCCTGTAAACGACGCCGGAACGGCCGCGGCCGACTACGTTGCCGGCCGTCAGTGACCTGACTACATCAGCGATGGAGAGGTCGAGTTTCTGGTAGAGTGTGACCTCCCAGGGCGGGCCCACCTCCAGGTCGCCGTCACTATCCGGGTCGTTAGGCCCGTAGGCCGAGGCCCGCCTCTTCGCCGCCGCTGCCGCGACGATGATGTAGAGCGCCGCCAGGAGGAGGGCGCACGCCGCGCAAACCAGCACGACCATCGCCACCCTCGCCGCCCGCCGGGATGATCCGCCGCGCCTGTCGGCGGCGCAATCGTTGCGGGAGAAGCAGAGCGATGGGTTTCCGGCGAGGACGCTCAGCGGGAGCTTCGCGAAGAAAGGGGTTTCCGGCACGTGACCGGAGAAGTTGTTGTCGGAGACGTTGAGGACGATGAGGTTCTGGAGGTTTGAGAGGTGTTGCAGGTCGCCGTAGAGGTGGTTGTGGGAGAGATCCAAAACTCCGAGCTTTTCAAGATCGGCGAACGCCTCCGGTAACTCGCCGGAGAGTTGGTTCCAGCTCAGGTTCAGAGCAATCTCCAATCCAGGAATCTTCCCCAGACTCGCCGGAATATCCCCTGTCAGTCCGTTGCTGCTCAGGTCGAGCAACTGGAGCTTCGAACACGACCCAATCTCCTCCGGGATTGAACCGTTGAATCGGTTATTCGCGAGAACGAGCTTCGTGAGCGAGCTCAACGACCCAAGTCTCCGGCTCAGCGACCCTTCTATGAGATTGCTCGAGAAATCAACAAATTGGAGAGAAACGAGGTCGCTCAGATTAACCGGAAGCGTCCCGGAGATGGAATTGGAATGCAGGTCGAGAAACGTGAGGTTCCGGCAACCGGAGATTTCCTCCGGTACAGACCCGCCGATCCTGTTGGAACCCAAATCTAAGAAATTCAATTTCCTCAGGTTGCCAATCTCAATCGGCACCGAACCAGTGAGCTTGTTGTTGTTGGCTCGGAACCGTATCAGCGACGAGCATTGACCGATCTCCGGCGGAATGGGGCCGGAGAGGTTGTTGGAGAGGAGCAGCAGCTTGTTCAGTTTCTTGAGCTGGAAGATACTCTTGGGAACCGGACCCGTCAGGCCGTTCTGTGAAAAATCGATCGCTTCGAGGTTCTGGCAGTTCCCAATCGATGCGGGAATGGCTCCCTCGAGCTTGTTCTGCCACAAGAACAGAAGGGTCAGGTTCGAAAGATTGCCAATTTCGGAAGGTATCGTCCCTGTGATCTGGTTGTTGTCGAGCTCGACGTGGGTGATCCGCCGGCAGTTCCCGAGCTGGGTCGGGATTTGGCCGGAGATCATGTTCACGCTGAGCTGCAATTCCTGAAGCGAGGTCAGATTCCCGAACGTCTCCGGGATGCTCCCGGTGAGCGAGTTCATGGAGATGTCAATCACCTGAAGCTCGTAGCAGCTCCCAAGCTCCGGCGGGAGCGTGCCCACCAGGTTGTTCTGCCAGAGGAGAAGGTTCTGCAGATTCCTCAGGCTCCCCAGCCTGCTCGGGATCGACCCGGCGAGCGAGTTCTCGTACAGGTAGATGTTCTCAAGGGCGGTGCACTCCCCGAGCTCCGGCGGGATTTGCCCGGAGACGAGCGCAGTGTAGATCGCTATCGTGTTGAGCTTCTTGAGAAGGCCGAGCGTCGGCGGGAGGAACCCGGAGATGCTCGTCTCCGCCAGTCCGATCATCGCCAAGTTCGTGCAGTTCCCGATCTCCGGCGGGAGGGGACCGTTCAAATTCTTGTTCCCGCCGGCTCTGATCACTTCCAGATTCTTCAGGTACCCAATTGTGCTCGGAATCGACCCGCCGAGCTGGTTGTCGTATATAACCAGCCACTTGAGGCTCGTCAGGTTCCCAATTTCCGCCGGAATCGACCCCTCCAGGCCGTTGGAGTTCAAATACAGCTGCTCAAGCTTCAACAAGTTTCCAACCTCGATCGGGATCGGGCCGGTCAAGGCATTGTCGCTGAGGTCGAGGTAATCGAGCTCAGAGAGCGCACCGATCGTCGCCGGGATCGAACCGGTCAGGTTGGTCCCGGAGAGGACGAGCCTGGTGAGCGACGACAGGGAGGTGAAATCAGAAGGGACGTTCCCGAGCAAATCAACGTACCGGAGCTCCAGCGCCACGACCCGGTCGTGAAAGTCGCAGGTCACACCGAACCAGGCACAGGGCGTTTCATTTCCGGGGTCCCAATTTGATAAAACCTCCATTGACGACGACCCATTGAGTCTCTGCTTCCAAGAAAGCAGAGCCTGGCCTTGCTGGGTTAAGGAGGAGGCTAGAGGAACGAGAGAGAAGCAGAAAAAGAAAAGGGTCCATGGATATACAGGCATTAGAACAATATTAGGGTGCGAATTTCAATAACAGAAAGAGGAGGTTGTGTTCTGGGGAAGTGGAGAGGGAGAGGAGGAACCAAATCATGCTATTGCTAGAGAGCTGTTGTGTGGGTTGATGTGTTTCTGAAAATTGAATAAAATAGAGGATAAAGAAATTGAAAGACCCAGAATCTCCGGATCCAAGAACAGCTAGGCCATGATGTGTTGCAGAGAGAAAAATGGAATTTTTGGGCTCTGTTTTTTAGCATTTGTTTATATGATGAAGGAAGGAGATGGTGAGTTGGGTTCTGTAAAAGAAAAGAAACCCAACTGCTCTTTAATTTCTAAAAGTGAACAGATAGTGTGGGTAGTCACTTTTTTTTACATAAATTAGAAATAGCCTTTCATTTTCTCTTGGATTTTCTAGGAGAAAGAAAAAGATCAAAAGAAAAGCAGCAATGGGTATGGGACGTAGATTTTGACAGTTGCATCAATTTTTGGGCTCACTTCATATTTCCAGAAGTGATGAACAAAAAATGATTCCCTATGGGCCAATATCAAAAAACAAACAAAATCAATGAAAATAACTCATGAATCACTTGGCTGTTCACGAGGGAGGTGACAAGTTTAGTATGTTAAAATTCTGATTATGAGTTTGAGTCCAGTGTCTCTAGCTCATTTATTGTGCAATGATATAAAATAATAAAAAATCATGAATTTATTTCAAATATTATCTAAAATGTATGTTCATGAATTTATAGTTTTAATTAGGATATTTGAAGGTGATGCAGGTATTTAGAGGGCAAATGTTTAAAAGGTACAACAAAAGCTGCATAATTAAAAGGTTTTTTTTATAAAAGATGTGCAATGTGTTTAGGGGGCATTTCTGTACACATAAAAGAGGTTATGTTTTTGAATTGGGGATTGGATCTGATACATTTAAGTTACTGATTTCAGATTTAGATCTAAATCTATTTCTTAACATAAAATAAGAAGTAGATGACATTTCAATTGCAGGTTAACCCACTGAAAATACAATTAAATTCATGATGAGATCCATTTGAACTGAGAATCTGTACATTATTATAGTGATGTTTGTAGTGGAAAATTAAAAATAAATAATTTGGAGATGGTTTGTGTATCATAATCGAATCCCATGAGTTGAAGAGGAACAAATGAAGTGTCACGTGATGTGGAGGTGACAAACAAACAGGAGATAGTGAGAAAATCATTTGGATTTGGTTTTAAATTTAATTTAAAGTAGTGATATAATATTTGATATTGGGTGGGTCGTCACCTTGCTGCTAATTCATGTTATTTTATTGGTAAAACAGTATTTTATAAAATAAGAGTGTCGAAAAAAGAATCTAGACACGAGAGATGGGGGTGACATGCACGTGAGAGAGGGCCCACCCTAAGCCTAGCCGTCCATGTTGTGGGGACACCTTTTTCTAATTTTTCATTTTTGTCATGTAAATTTACAAATGACTAAAATATAAAAAGAAATAAAAATGATTACAATTTACTCGTACAGTAATGACCGGTTTTACCTTTAACTACACATATTACAAAAATGTTAGGCAAAGTGACAAAAAAGGGAAGTATAGTTACGGTGCTTAAGAGTAGGCCCTTTTTACCCAAGCCGAAACCGAATTGGGATCCAAATCGAGTCTTAACCGAAAAATTGTGGGTATCGGATCGAATTTAGGTCTGAAAGTTGAGAACCGAATCAATTCGGTTCCGTTCCAATTATGAGAGTGCGGAACCGTTGAATAGCTGGTTCAGATCAGAACCGATTTTTGGGGTTTTATTTAGTATTTTTTGTATTTCAATTTTATGTGTTTGCCTAAAAAAGAGTTTAATTGAGTATAATTTTCACCATAAGTTGAAAAATATATAAATATCACATTAATTAGGTCTAATTGCGAAAAACTATACAACTATACTAGAGAACCAAAACCTTAATCTCACAATTAATCCTTCAATATGGTTTAATTTCGTAGAACCGGGAACCGGACCGTAAAACTGCGTCTAGAATTGGACTGATATCCACTTACTTGGTCCGGATTTGGGTCTCCAAAATGAAGACCCGATTGATTCGGTCCGGTCCAATTCTGACTGGTTCGGTCCGATTCTGAAATCGTACCCAACCCTAATGGTAGTACATAAACCAAGTTCAAAGTTTGGTAAAATAATGTGAAACAAAATATACTTAGTTCATTAAAATTACATTTTCCTTAGTATATTTCCCTTAATAAAAATTTAAAGTATAAATGTGAGGGGTTGTTAGATTATATTAGTGTTTTCTTATCCCTCTATAAATAGAGGTCTCTTGTAATTCAAAAGACATACAATCAATAATATATCTCTCATTATTTCTATCATGATATCAGAGCCATAACCGATCCTTGGTTAGATGTCAATGAATTTCTAGCTTTGCCCACTCGTCGATGATTTGTGATTCTAACGGACGGGCGAGGCAATTCAATCTCAATCTCTAACCAAAATCGTGCTTCTGCCTATTGCAATCACCTTGAAATCAACCCAAATCTATCACCAGTCTCTCAATTCAATCCCAATAATTCAATCTCAATCTCTAACCTACCGCTTTTGCAAACAATCAACTCGACAATCTCGTAAGCCTCCGTCGCTACCTTCAGCACATCTTCTCTAACAAGTTCAAACACCGTCTCTACTCCTTTTTTTCCTTTCCCTTATTCTGTTATTTTCTTTCTCAAACCAATCGGTTCTTCTTTTACTCTTTACCTTATTAATTTTGCGTGTCTCTCATTCTCTCCTCTTCCTATTTTGTCTTCTTCTGCCCTACTTCTTTTTTAGCCACTTATTTTGTTTTATCCATCACTATTTGTCTTCCAAGGTGCTTATATAAACGTGCATACGTACTCATTCAATTTGATTATGTCTTGAAGTGCCAACAATATTTAGTGTTCTCTTTTGTCTACTTTTATACTTCCCTTTGTCGCTCCCTCGCTTCCTCACGCGCGGAAATCCCGTAAGTCGGAAATCCCGTAATCCGGACATCCCGTAAGTCGGAAATCCTGTAAATCAGAATCTCGTAATCTGGACATCCCGTAAATCGAAAATCCCGTAATCAGGACATCCCGTAAATCGGAAATCCCGTAAGCCGGAATCCCGTAAACCGGACACCGCACGTGAGAGAAGTGCAGCCATCGTTATCTTGCCATCACGCATTTGGAAATCATCGAGCAGCTGCTATCTTGCCATCAACCATCAGACATCTGGCAATCATTGGGCATCTATTATCTCGGCATCAGGCATCAGGCATCTGGCAATCTTGGGCATATGTTATCTCGCCATCAGGCATTATCAGGCAGCTGCTATCTCGCCATCTGTCATCATGCGTCAAGCATCAGGCATCTTCGGGCATTAGCAGGCATCATCGGGCATCATGCATCATTCAACACATACGGGCATCAGACATCCGCCATCGGCCGTGAGCGACGCACAATCCTCAATCCTCGCCACATCACTTCGACATCATTCTCGACAGTCGCAACCCTCGCCACAACTCAATACAATCAAGCTTCAAACTCAATTCTTGTTTCACTGCATTGAGTTTGAGGGGGGCTGTTAAATTATATTAGGTTTTTTATATTTAGTTTTCCTATATTTATGTTTCCTTTCTCACATATATTAGGGTTTCCTATTCTATTCATATTGCCTCTATAAATATAGGTCTCTTGTAATTCAAAAGACACAATCAATAATATATCTCTCATTATTTCTATCAAGGGCTGTTAAGATGTTGTCTTGCGGTTGTCAAAATGATGCGGCGATGATTGAGGATGGAGGATACGCGCTGTTCACGGCCGATGACGGATGCTTGATGCACGTATGTGCTGAATGATGCCCGATGATGCCTGATGGCAGATCTATTTATAGAGGTAATGGGAATAGAATAGGATACCCTAATATATGTAAAAAAGGAAACATAAATATAGAAAAATTAAATATAGAAAACTTAATATAATTTAACAGTTTTTCATACGATGTGCATGTGGTACGACGATCATCAGTATGTTATTATCAAATCAAATCAATAATGAGTCATTTGAATTTAATCGATTTGATTTGATATTGGATAGAATTTGAATTTAAAATTAAACGCGTGCAATAAATAAATCAAATATAAATATATTTTATTGAAATATACATGCTCTTAAATCGTGAAGATTATTGAAGTAAAAATCAAAATTAATGTCCGAACTATCTCAGTCTTTTCATTTATCAAATAAACGAGATTAAAACACATAATTAGTAATAGGAAATTAAATTAAATTAAATTTAAGAATACTAAAATTATTTATTTTCTCAGTAAAATTTAATCTTATGCTTATATATTTTCAATCAAACTATTGAGACCGTTTTTTAACTTGCACCATAAAATAGTTTTCACCTGAGTAATTTTATAGTAAATTTGGAATTAACTTAGTCGAATATGAGTTTAGCTATTTCTTTGAGTTCAGCTTTATCATATTTATACACATTCGTTTGATCTAAAACTGCCCTCCTCCCAAACAATCTTTTTCGATCAAGTCTATTAAAATATTAATAAATTAGGATTGATTCGATTTGTTTTAATTTATTTGTTCTGCGTGGGTAATTTATGGGTTATTCAAGATTTCATTTTAGATCAGAACACAGGAAAATGTGAGTGATAAGTACCAATTTAGTACTCTTATATCTGCTTGTTCCAGAACTAAATATACATTTCTTTTAACACGTTTATTACGTAAAGTTATAGAAGTGTATGAAAATCAAATCCCCACTATATATTCAGAAACTGGGCAATAACATTAATCCCTAAAATATATGTAAAAGTTAGCAATGTAATATACTTTTGCAACGAATATGTCCGATACAACGTTGATAACAAATAAAATTTATCGTAAATTATCCAAAGTTTTAACATATTTTGGCAAAATTCATGAAAATAGATTAAAATGGGTCTCATTCTGGACCTCCATTTTCTTAAAAAATGTAACATAATGTGTCTATGGAAATAGTTAATTAAAAACAATAAAACAAGAAAATTTTTACATCCGCTTCTTTGATGGTAAATATAATTTTATTTTCAAATATGCCTTCTACGTACCTAGGTTATTAATTTGAAGAGTATTTTTGTATCTTTTTCAATTTATTGGTGCAAAAAATAATATTTTAATAGTTTAGTTACAATAAATGTAGTACACGGATATTCATTCCAAAATATAAATATTATTTACATTTAATTTAATTTTAAGGTGTTTGGTCATGTTCACTCACTAGCCCGAAAGAATTTTATACTTTACGTGATTTTTGAGTGGGATAGGTTTAAATCATAATTAGAGAAAAATTAGGTATTATTCTAAAAAAACACCTCTCTTAATTATTTTCTTAATAAATTACTTTTTTAACGCAAAGTTAATTTTATTAATTAAATAGCAACTAACCCGGCATCAAGCCGGACAGTTGATGCTACAGATGGTGGGACAGACCACTCATCATAATCACAGCTAAACAAAGAACAAAAGTTCCGATAATGGATGGTACGCAACACCTTTCACTAATGATTCCTTCAACGTTGTTCAGCTCGATCTGTTCAGCATCATGTAAAGCCACGACCTACAACTCATACGGATGGAAAAACTCTGTAATCTTGTTGCAAAATGTCTTACACAGACATCTCTGATAAACTCGAATACCAATGGGTTGAAACCAGTTAACATCATACTTTTTTGTTAAGTCTAAGTCTAATTTATCAATATTTTAACAAAGTACACCTAGAGAGGAAAATGATATTATGGGTTATAAATAATGAAAGCGACATCATATTAAATTTAGTCTTAGTCAAGTGATCAGTAACTTTTTTTTTGCTTTGCTTTGCTACTTGGTTTGGTTGTTGAAGACACCTTCTATTCTATTATTGCTTCTTCGATTGCTACCATAAGCCTATATCATTCTAAATTGTTGCATCTTTTGAAATCAGTATCTTCAAGTTATTAATGATTTGAATGCCAAATCAAAATATAGTAAGCACATGCAAGACACGTACTCGTATTAATTCATCATGGAAATTAAAGCAATGTCCAATATAGATTCTAGAATTATATATTTTAAATAAAATATTTTGAACTTGTATACATATATACTGTATGTACATATATAAAATCGTGATATATATATATATATATATATATATATATATATATATATATATATATATTGTAGATGTTGTCAATCATACAGTACTACGTACTATATATGGTTAGAATCTTGCAACTGTTTAGATTGTAATTAATATTTTAGAGTTTAGCTTGATTGTAATTAATATTTCATATTCTTCCTTAATTTAGCTTGATTGTAATTAATATTTTAGAACTGTTTTCCATAAATAAAGTTTTGCATCATTATAGATTACAAGAACCTTATGTTCCTTCTTGATATAAATACAGCACATGATTTCTTGTGAAAGGTCTGAATCTGTCTGTAGATTCATTTTCGTTTCTTCAACTGTATCAACCTTTGTTGTTGGATCCGAAAGTTGATGATAACTTGCAGTACTTTAGGAGTTGAAGACTGTAGAATGGCTAGTCATTTCCCAGCCAACACTTCATGTGTGACATCGTCCCCCAGATGTCGTGTTCTATTCACATCTTTGTTTTCCTTATGTTGGTTGCTACTTAATTATTGTATCTGCGCAAATTGAAGAATGTTATGATTAAATAATGGTCGAAGTTGCATGTTTGAAATTTTGAAATGTCACTACTTGATTTTTGACCTTAGGGTGACATATCTGGGATGCTTCAGTGCGGAATCAGAAATTTTCGGTAATAAGATTATATTTTTTGTTGGGATAAATATAAGTAAAATTTCATAAGATAAAATTAGATGCTTAAATATTTTATCTGTAGTCACAAATTAAAAAAAATTGAGCAAGATTCGAATTCGAATATATTTTTTTTAAGACAAATCGAATTTAAATGTATTTATGAATTTGAGCCAAATAAATTTTCAAGTCAGTCCATGTTTGAGTTTGATTTATTTTTATGCAAGTCGACAAACTAGTTATCATTAATATTGGCCTAAAATCATGACGTGGGTATTGAGTTCATGATCTCAAAGAGGAGAGAGAAAAAATTAACTTTTATTACTAAACTATGAAAACTTTTTATTACTTCTACACAACTTCTAGATAAATTTAAATTCCATCGAGGAGCATGTGCAATTATGATAGTACACATTGGTATGTGCATAACCAATAGTACGACAACGTGCATGTGAAGTAGGAGTGTTCAGAATGGACCCGAAACCCGGCCTAACCGCCCACCCAAACTGGCCCGCAACCCGTTATGCCTCACCTGCGGGCTCATGGGCGGGCTGCGGGTTTCAAATGTTAAAACTGTGGTTAACTGGGCCCGCCCGCATTCACTGATTCAATATAAATTGAAGGTAAGCCCAAGCCCAACCCAATTCAATTTCACACTTTTCTTTTGAACATTAACTAAAATGCATCAACACGTTGATTTCTTTTAAACTTCCTGCATTGATTGCTTTTACTTACCACACTATTTCGCATTTAATGCGAGTGACCCAAAAACCCTAACAATCCATCTCTTTCGTTCTCACATCACCACTGAGAAGAAGACAACACACAACTTCCTCCAATTTCATCTGCCATCCTCTTTCTCTACCAGACTATCTCACCTACAACATCGAATCCATGGCCATCCCTCCCTCCTTTTCGTACATCCGAATGCGTATTGGCAAAGGGTTGATCGAGTTCTATAAGGAGTGGATAAACGCCTTATTCTCTCCATGGCTTTTGATATGGAGGTAAAACTTGTATAGTTATTAACTTAATATGATCAATTTAGGGTTCTAGCATGTCCGATGTAGGGTCTATGTTCGTGATTTAGATGATTTAGGGTCATGCATGTTCGATTTAGGGCTCAGTTTTCTTTCTGATTTATGCTTTCCTCTTCTTTATTTCCTTAATAGTTTTTGTATAATTTATCTAGTTAAACTATTAGAGTTTCTGTTTATAAATTAAAATTTTTTGTTTATGAAGTAGATTTTGAATTCTAATTGAAGGATTGGGTGTAAAATTCGATTTGAGTTTTGATTTATGGTTTATACGATTTAGGGTATCTGTTTGATACCTAGAATATATTATTTATGATTTATGATATGTTAAATCTCTTCAATTTCTACTTTATGTTTTCTTTGAATTAACTTTATGTTTTCTTGGAGTTGTTTTACTGATTTTGTATAATCTACTAGTATCAGTTTCTAATTCCCTTATAATTTTTATACTATAAATTTTAGTTTTTGTTTCCAATTTAGAGTTTCTTTTTATGAATCTTTTTATGAAGTAAAGTTTCAGGTTTCCTCGTAAATCGTAACCTTGCTGTGTTCTTTAAATTTGTTTAGTTTTCTGTTTCCTTATAATCTATTTTTTAATGTGTTGTTTCTAATCTGATTTTTTTTTTGAACAGGGATTAACAACAAATGTAGTTGCGGGTGAAAATGAAGTAGCTGCAGGAGTTATTGTTGGAGCTGCAGAAGCTTTTGTTCATGTGGGAGATGTTGCTGGTGCTGCTGTTGTTGTCGAGCAGGCAACAGTTACCTCCGGTAAAAAATCTAAACCCTCTCCTATAACTGGTAGGAAGAGAAGTGTGACATGGGACCATTTTAACCTGCCTGTTTTACATGAAGATGGCTCATAGAGTACTAAATGCAAGTACTGTCCTAAAACATATGTTTGTGGTAGTAGGGGCTATGGGACATCTAATATGCTTGGGCATTTTAGAATATGTAAAAAGAATCCTAACATTGACCACGATGCAAACCAAGCCAAACTTGCATTTACACCTTCTGCACATGGTAGCGCTGGAAATCTTACCCCCTGGAAATTTGATCAATCTGTTTGTAGAGAGTGGTTGGGGAAGATGTTAGTGATAGATGAGCTCCCATTTAGATTTGTTGAGGGGGAAGGGCTCAAAAAGTTTATGTCCTATTGTTGCCCACAATTTAAAATTCATTCTAGGATCACAATGAATCGGGACGTGCATCAAATTTACTTATGTGAGAAAAAAAAGTTGAAGGCCTACTTTAAAACCCACTCCTCTAGATTGTGTATTACAACCGACACATGGACTAGTATCACCCAGGTTAATTATATGGTTTTAACTGCTCATTTTGTTTATGAGAATTGGGTGCTACAGAAGAAAATATTAAATTTCCGTCCTATACACAGTCACAAAGGGGAGGATATAGGCAAGACTATAGAACATTGTTTAGTTGAATGGGGTTTAGACAAACTTATGACTGTTACAGTGGATAATGCCTCCTCCAATGAACCTGCAATATTCCATTTGAGGAAAAAAATGAACCTTCTAGGAACCAACATTTTAGCCGGGAAGTTTATGCATATGAGATGTGTTGCTCACATCATAAACTTAATAGTTATGGATGGGATTAGCATGATGGGTAGATCTGTTGAGAGGGTTAGAATTGCTGTAAGGTTTGTCAAACAATCTCCATCAAGGTTGTCACGCTTTAAGGGGTGTTTAGTGGCTGGTGGAATTGATAGCAAATGTTTATTATGCTTAGATGTCCCTACTAGATGGAACTCCACATATCTTATGCTTAGGGCAGCTTGCAAGCTAGAGCAAGTCTTTGAAATAAATGATGGAGAAGACCCGTTGCTTAGGATTGAGTTACAAACAAAAGTGAAAAGGGGTGAATCAGAACCAGTTGGGATGCTATGTGATGATGATTGGGGAAATGTCAAAAGACTTGTCATATTTTTGGAGCATTTTTACCATTGGACATGTACTATATTTGGGTCATCATACATTACATCAAACTTGTTTTTGGATGCAATCAGTGACACCTTAACTGTTATTCAGAATGGACAAATGGATATTGACTTTGAAATGGTTGAAATGGCAAACAAAATGAAAGACAAGTTCGACAAGTATTGGGGAGATATTGAGAAATTGAATTTGTTTGTGTTTCTTGCCCCTATTTTTGATCCTAGGCACAAGTTGGACTATGTTATGTTTGGTGTAGATCGAATGTATTCTGCTCAAAAATCTGCTCAATTGTCTTCATATATTCAAAATGTTTTGAATGATCTATTTGCTGAATATGTGGGAATGTACGCGGTTGGTAGTGAATCAGTTTATGAATCACAAGCTCATGTGAATTCAGTTTCTAGAACTGATAACTTAACAACAGGAGCATTGAATTCTGATTTCAAAAGGCATAGGTCTATGAAGGATGGTGGGATTAAATCAGAATTGAAAAAATATTTGAGAGAAGATTTAGAGGGTGATGAGGCAGCATCTTTCAGTATTCTAGGTTGGTGGAAGTTAAATTCTCAAAGGTATCCAATTGTCTCTAAAATGGCTAGAGATATTTTGGGAATTCCTATATCCACCGTCTCATCTGAATCAGCCTTTAGTACCAGTGGCAGAATTCTAAATGATTTTAGGAGTTGTTTAACACCTAGAATTGTTCAAGCCTTGGTCTGTACACAAAATTGGATAAAAAATCAAGCATGCCTATGACTTTGGAAGAAGACTTGAATGACTTGGAGAAGCTTGAAGAAGGTACAATTGCATTCATTATTCAAATTTATAATTCAATTATAACATGATATTATAATATATGATTTTACAATTCTGTTTATGTATATAAATTTATAGAATTTGCAAACTTGTCTACTCGATGAACTTGTTGAAGACATGCTGCTATGGAGTGTGGATTACTGTAGGTGCTGTTGTGGAGCTGCTGTTTTGGAGTGCTGCTGCTGTGGATTGATGGATGCTGTTTTGGAGCTGCTATTTTGGAGTTGCTGTTTTGGAGTGTTGCTGCTATGGATTGATGGAGTTGCTGTCTAGGAATGGTGTTTTGGAGCTGCTATCTTGGAGTTGTTGTTTTGGAGTTGTTGTCTTGAAGCTTTGATGTTGCTTAAGGGATGAACAACCGAGTGTTGCTACTGTTTAAAGAATGAATCTATTGATTTTTTATTTTGTACTCTAGTTAGAGAATCGAAATCTATGTATTTTGTTAATGGGCTTGGGCCCAATATAAAATTAAGTTGCTTTTTCAAGTTTTACTTTGTTTTGAAATTTTAGGCGGGTCTAGCGGTTCATCAACCAATCCAACCGCAAACACATGCGGTTTGAGTGTATCAAACCCGCTTCAATTTGGGCGGTTAACGGGTCAGTCAAGGCTCAAACCGCATCTCTATGGTTGGGTCCATATATTTTCATTTGGGCGGTTCAACCGCCCATGAACACCCCTAATGTGAAGTGCTATCAAAATATTGGAAGTGTGCGTAGGAAGTGTGCTGCCATTTTTCTATCATGTTACTAACAGAGTTAATGTTTTAGTAAAAGACTGAAATATTTTTTATTACCGCTTTTTATGCCACATATGTTTTTACGGTGTTTTGAGTGTGCATGTGCAGTTTTAGGTCAAAAATGGGTTAAAAACGGAGCTTCCTGGAAGCCGAGCAGAAAAGAGACCATGTCAAGACCGAAGAGTAGCGCCGAGATAGATCTGGATGGTGAAGCTCTCGTCGAATTAGACCTCGTCGCTCAAATCCGGCGCAACACATCGACACCAACTTCGGCGGAGGTAGTGGGGAATTGAGGGGATGGCGGAGGATCTTCGCTTAAGCCACCAAAGAGTGACAGATCCACCTTCGGGGAGAGAGGGGGAGAGAGGGGGAGAGAGAGAGAGAGAGAGAGAGAGAGAGAGAGAGAGAGATGACGAGACAAAAGAGATGAGGGTGTGAGAAGCAGATCTGATGTGGTAAACAAGATGACTAAAGTGCTCCTCATGTCTAGTTATTTTACATTCTAAGAGATGTGTACTCAGTGGCTACACAGCCAAAAAGTAAAATAAGGGATGCGTACGAAAATGTATGCAGCCCGAATATCATTTGGATGTGTACATATTTGTACGCAGCCCAAATTTGCTACGTACTGGTAAAATATATGCGACTCGAATGCCCAAATTGTGTAGTGCTATCCCGAGAATGTGGGGACGGTCGAGAAGAACCATCACTGATCCCAACTGTGGACTGACCTTGGCGTGCAAAAGTTCCGTCATGTTGAGGAGTCCACGGTGAACGTCGAGAACTCCTCAAATTAGCCCTTAGTCCAGATTCTTCCTTCCATAAACATCGGGTAGTATATTATTTCCGGACCGATGTGCACACCACTGTTGTTACGTCGGTTATCTATTAGTGTACCCAACATACGGAAATTATGTTTGTGACATGAGTTTCTCCAGTGGTATCCATGTCCGTCCCATTACTATTCTCATGTGATACGCATATCTTTTGTTTCTAACGTGAAAAGAACAAAACCTAGCTAGCTATAGCTACGATAGAGGCTAGGGGTGTTTACGGTTCGGTTTTTGAACCGAACCGACCAAAACTGAACCGAACCGACCGATTCGGTTCTTGAAGAAATCAAACCATAACCAAACCGAAAAAATTCGGTCGGTTTTCAGTTTGAACCGAATTGAACCGAAAATCAGCCACAAAACCAAAAAAAATCATAAATCAAGCAAAAAATGATTAGATTTCGATCGGTTTTTAGAGGAATTATGTATAATAATTTTACACAAACTAAAATAAAACGTTAATAAAGCCCAAAAAGAAAAATTCAATTGAAAAACACCCTAAATTGAAGCATAAACCGGAGAATTCATTATAATTTGAACCGGAGTCGGTCGGTTCGGTTTTTAATCGGTTTTAGTTGATTGAACCAAAACCAAACCGACCAAGAGCAAAACCGACCAGAATCGAACCGACCAAAACCGACCATTTTTCGGTTCGGTTCGGTCGATTTTGGTCGGTTCGGTTTTTTTTAACGCCCCTAGAGGCATATACACACACGTTAGAACTACTTATCTTTTAAATGTTTTGTTAGAGTAATACTATACATTTAGAGAAGTAGATTATACTGTCATCAATTCGTATTTTCAAGAGAAAACGTTGACATATTAATTGGCAGAGTTGCATCTCGCGTTAGATGTATGACTCAGTTTTATCAACTAATATATATATATATAATCCTCTGTATAATTAATCCTCACACTTCTTCAACAACGTGCACTTAATAAAATTGGTGTCAAAATTTCATATTATTACTATATAAATAAATGTCTTAAAGCATTGTTATTTATATATTTTCACACTCGTAGATGGATGAAATTATAATAGCACATATCTGTCTATCTATACTATAATTACTTTTAGATTGAGCTATATAAATGTTGTTTACGGGACAGTACTGCTTGATAATGTTTCGATGCTTTATTTCACGTGCAAGTTTCATCGCTTAATTTACGGGCACATTGAAAAAATCCTGCAATGGAGCAACTAGTGAAAAGCTTATACAGTAAGCGAGAGGTAGAGAATATAATTGAGAGGACCGATCATATATATGAGTTGTAACTCCAATATATAGTAATGCAAAGAGTTGTCCAATATTATATATGATGTGTCTTATAAATCCAAGACAAACCCCCAAATGTTTCTCACTTTCTCAACCTATCATTATTAATTTGTCATCTATAGTTTCTTAATTAATAGAACATCTACCTTCATGTTAGATTATATTATGTTTCTTATATTTATGTTTCCTTTCTCACATATATTAGAGTTTTATATTCTATTTCTATTGCCTCTATAAATAGAAGTTCTTGTAATTCACAAAACACATCAATAATATCTCTCGTTATTTCTATCATGATATCAGAGCTCTAGTCAATCTTTGGCTAGATTTTAAATAATTTTTTGCTTCGCCCACTCATCAATTCGTGAATATGATGGGTGGGCAAGGCAATCAAATCAATTAGCTTCCGCATAATAGTGTCACATTATCATCATCAAGTGCCTTTAAGCACCTACATATATCTTCAAGTGCTTCAATGCATCTATCTTCAAGTGCCTCATGGCACCTATCTACAAGTGTCTTACAGTGTGTATCTACAAGTGCCTCACGACACGTATCCTCAAGTGTCTCACGGCGCGTAAGTGTCTCATAGTGCGTATCAATCAAGGTACAGTTGGTCATTCTACGTATCAATCAAGCTCCAGTAGTCGACTCTAGTTTGACTAACTACCTACTCTAGATCTTCCAGAAGCTCAAGATACTCAAGGATAATCAAGTCTTTCTAAACTCAATTCGGCAATTTACAACTTATTTGAGTTTGAGGAGTGTTGTTAAAATATAATATTATATATTTTCTATTCCTATTATAAATTAGTTTTATTACCTAATATCTAAGTTTTCCTATTGTCATTAGTATTTCCTAATTACCTTAATTCCTATCTTATATAAAGGGCTCTCCACTGTTGTATTTTAGACAATTATCAATAATATTCTCTACACTAATTCTATCATGGTATCAGAGGTATAATCGATCATTGGTTAAATCTCTATACATATTTCGATTTGCCCACTCGTCGATGATTCGTGATTCTGACGGGTGGGCGAGGCAATTCAATCTCAATCTCAATCTCTAACATTTCGCTTCAATATCAAATCTATATCGCTTCCACCTATTGCAATCATCGATCAAACCAAACATCAATCAATCCGTTCTAAAAAACCTTCAATCCATTCTCAAGACCTAACCCATCACGCAACAACATCATCAACCCATCACAACCATTCAACTCCATCATCATCGTTCTTAGTTGATTGACCAACCAACTCATCAACCAAACTCTTTCAATCCATGCGCCCACGCGCCATCTTCTTCCAGTCACGTGCGCCGCAAATTTTTTTCCAGATTTCAGTTTTTAATTTTTCGTGAAAATTTTAAACTGTTAAGATGGAAAAATCAGATATTTCTAGGCCTAACTCTATGCCTGATGCTCGTATGTCTGGAAATCATTGGGCAGCTGCTATCTCGCCATCAGCCATCAGACATCTGGCAATCATCGGGCAGTTGCTATCTCGCCATCAGCCATCAAGCATATGGCAATCATCGGGCAGCTACTATCTCGCCATCAACCATCTGGCTCATCGGGAAGCTGCTATCTCGCCATCAGGCATCAGGCATCAGGCATCATCGGGCATCTGCTATCTCGCCATCTGCCATCAAGCATCAAACATCAGGCATCTTCGGGCATCAGGCATCCGCCATCGGCCGTGAGCGGCGCGCATCCTCCATCCTCAATCCTCCCCATATCACTTCGACGACATTCTCGGCAGCCGCAACTCTCGCCACAACTCAATACTATCAAGCTTCAAACTTAATTCTTGTTTCACCACATTGAGTTTGAGGGAGGCTGTTAGATTATATTATGTTTCCTATATTTATGTTTTCTTTCTCACGTATATTAGGGTTTCATATTATATTCCTATTGCCTCTATAAATAGAGGTCTCTTGTAATTCACAAGACACATCAATAATATCTCCCTCATTATTTCTATCACTTCAATCTTCCAAATTTATCAACTAATTTAGTTTTTGGTCTAATAGTTAGGTTCAAATCTCAGTGTGGTATTTACGAGATTCGAAGCAATCCTCCATCCAGGAAGCGTGTACGTTGTCAAACTCCCTGCCTTCCAAAGGTGCCTAGAGGACAGGCCAGACGCAGCAGAGCGAGGACTTGTAGAGGTGACTTTCTAGCTTTGTCTTGAACAATAAAAAATTCATAGATTTCTCAAAAATCACCTCTTGACTCTTCCATTTTAAAGAATCAGTGGCCATTATTTTGTTCTCAAAATGAAATCACTCAAATGGCACAATGTTTGGTTGTCGTCAAATAAATTTTATGGATGAGGTTAAGGTTTTGAATAAGAGGTATGGTGCATGTAGGGAAGATTGTTCTGTTATGTTCACATGTGTATTCAAAGTCTTACATACAAAGATTACAATGTATAATGAGAGTTTATATACATATTGGACCCTAGACTCAATAGGCTAGACTTTTGGGTCAAAGGTTGGCTCTAATGTGTATGTGGGCTTTTCCTTGGGTGCTCCTTCTAGGTAAGGCCCGGATCTCCCCAACAGTGGTATCAGAGCCTTGGTTCGGTATGTTCTCCTGATTAAGTGGGCCAAATATTCTCTTATACTTGGTAAGACCGGGACCATGATCGCAACCTCTCATGGTGAGGCTCAGATGGGATGAAAAGGGCAATTGTGGGAGAGTAGACCAAGGTAAAGTATCTAGATATGAACCAATTAACTTAGTATTGATTTTTCGGTGTTACTATTTAAAAGGTAGATCATGAGATTTAAAAATTCCACAACGAATTTGATGCATTTAGATTGGTTAATGAAGAAGGAGAATGGCTTAATGGTAAGGATGGTGGTGTTAATTCGGTTGTCGCGGACGATTAAGAAAACCTAGGCACTGGTTGTGAGAAATATGAGAGGTGCCCTAAGAGACAAGAAGGGTGATGTCGGTAAGACTGGTGGAGGTTTGTCGGAAAGTATGTTTACGTGAATTGTGATTCTAGGTATATAGTTTAATGTTGCACCTCTCGGGTAAGCTTGGTAGTGAACTAGTTTAGGAAGAGCGACAGAAACAATCGACCTAGATGGATATAGTAGCTAGAACTCGGATCTATATTGTTTCCAATATGAATAATGAGAACGAGAGAATGCACATAGGGTACTAATGTAGGAACTTTGAGGCTACCAAGAACATCATGGCAACAGAAGCATCGAAAAATAAACCCCAAAATCTGTTCAAGATCATGAAACCATTAAATCCCAAGGCAAAAGCAAAATCACAAGCTTTACCTTTCGTTTTGTTTGAATCGAGTCTTGAAGAACACTTGAGATCTTCAACTCCAAAGTAGTCCACACGGATAGGATGATCACCAAGGGATCTTACACTCTCCTACCTACTAGAATAGAAGAGAGAAGCTTGAGAGGGAGGGGAAAGGGAGGTCCGGCCGACAGAGCTCAAGAGGGGAGAGAGAGAGCCTTCGCCCTTTTTTTTTTGATATTTTGTGTTATGTTTATAATGAATTTGTTTCACTTGATTTAAAGCAAAATAATGATGGTGTTTGTATGGCCACCATTTGACCACTTCTACCCACACAAGTGGATTAAGATAAGCACATCTAGTCATCATTCACTTAACGAAGATTAGTGGAGAAAGGGACCCACCATTTGTTTCACCATTGGGCCTTGTTGGGTCGGCCACTTAGGGCCTCATGGGCCGAAGCCCAAATGCTTTGGCCATGTGGTCCCGTGCCGCGTCCAAATATTATCCGACCCTTCCCGAACTTATCGCACAAAGTCTGACGCGACATCGACGAAAGACTTAGTCTTTCTCGATTCGCGTGCCATATTCACTTACACATATCCATGGCCCAAAACGCCCAGTTTTGCCCATGCCTCGTCTCTCGAGAATCGCCGACCTTTCTTTGTCTCTCAAAATCCATATCATATGTGTGTGACCCTTTAGGCTCATGCCACCGTCGGCGGATCGACGTAAAATTCCATTTTACCCGAGTCATCATAAGTGGCCTCTAGTTAGACATTATGATTACCCGAGGTGCATGATGATCGATGATTCGATTTAACCTCATGTAGTACATGTCGTTATCCTTTTATTGTCCGGTATCTAGATTGATCATAAGGCATAGATGCGTCACCCTTATTTAATCAATCTCTGTTTCTCGATCTATGAGTTGACTGAATACTGATAACCCGTATCATTGGGATGACCATGCACTCCCTTCAGTCAATCTCCATCGAGTGGCTTAAACGGATACCTATCCCATACCGTAGTATGAGAAATAAATCCCTTAGCCGCCTTTCGTATCCCTCATGCAGTCCGTCCCCGTGTCAATCATGTTCGTTATGATTGTCTTGTTACAGACAACTTTAGGAACAAGTCAAATGCGGATGTTTACTGTATAACGATCACAAAAACTCCTTGGTCTAAGGACACTACGACAAGCTACCACAACTGAATGTGTTCATGACTGTATCTATGCAACACCATTCAGAGTGGGTCGTCCAATATCACTTTCCAAGTGATATCATCGATCAGATTCCGGGATCCCATCCCAATGGCAAATAGAACTATACCATAAAGAATATTTGATCGCTTCATCGAAGCATATTTGACCAGGGACCCGTTAAGTGTGATCCGTACAGATATATGGTTCTACTACTTTGGTGGACATATATCAGATCATACTTAACCAATTACTTCAACACATAAGTAATATAATGCCGATTTTATTCATTGCAAACGATGATTAATATTTGCAGACATTTACAGGCTAATTCAATTGGACTATGGTACAAAAATGCTTACAACCAACACCGAAATCATGTGAATTATAGGCTCTTAATATTGGTTACTCAACATTCGACCTAACTCAAATAGGTAACTAAACCCTTGACGGCCAAATATAGAGCGTTTTGGGTAAGACCTAATTAATTGACACACCCTTTTACTTGTTTAAATTTCCTAAGTTATTCTCATGCATCCAAAATCATCTCATGTCATTTTTCCTTAAACACAAATTTTTCTAATTTATCCTTTTAGTGACTTTGTGTTTTTTAATTTTTATACAAAAGTTATGGCATTTTTTGCAAACCAAATTCTGGTTTGTTCCGCTTAGACCCGACACATTAGACATTTGTAATCCAATGTTCTTCAAATGATAATCCTCGTGGGATCAATAAATCGGGGCTTTCAAAACATCCTATATTATTTGACGACCGGTGCATATGCCGTGTATCGGGAGTGGGTAAATATTGCTAGCGAGATTTCCTCCCGTCATTATGAATTAAGGTATAGAGGACTGAAATCTCTACAATTCGAAAAATGGAGTTTACGCGTCAGAAATTTACATTTCGAGTTATAGGTTGCACAATACTTGATGGACAAACCTGGCGGATTGGATACCCCGTCTAGCCCACCCCAAAACTAAAGACAATGAGTTGGGATTCTCTGGACCAACTTGATGGATCTCAAGGTAACAGAGTGTAAACCCTGTCAAGCCAACCTTATCACGTCATGTGAAACCCATCAAGTCATCCCTTCATCGTCGACAAGTTTTGGTTTTGCCAAGTCCGTAATTTCCTCATCCATAGTACAACTTGAGCAAAGTTATTCATCAAATTTAAGAGGATTAAAAGAGTTACAATTTTGAAGACGAAAGTTTACGCATCGAGAGTCCAGATTTTGAGTTAGGGTTCGTGAAATAGGCAAACCTCAATCTACCAGGGTGTCAACCCCGTCAAGTGGTATGACTCTGGGTAGCTTGATGAAAGTCCTTTTATACTCCTCTGTAAGTGATTCGATATAAATAACAACTTAGGGTTCGAAAATAATTCATAGTTTTCAGTAGAGTGTGTAGATTAGAGCTTTTAAAATAAGAACTTAGAGCTTTCAAAGTGCTCATCATGAGTTGAGTTTTTCTTATTCTGTCTCTCGAATAGGTTATTTTATAAGGTATTTGGGAATTGATTTGTTTTGGATTTGAGATTATTCGATTGTGGATTTATTAGGGGAATTGATTATTGTGTTTGAGGTATCCAAATATGTTTTCCACGGATTTATTACAGTTGGTGGTGATTCAATTTAGGACGAGAAATCATAGGAGATAAACTTAAGTAAAATAGAGTAGTTAGTACTCGGATTTACACATTCGTCCATAGGAAAATGCGGGTACATCGCGTTGCTTTTACCCTATCTCTTTCACAATTGGATGTTAGGAAAACTTCACTTAGCTCCCCTATATTATATGCAATTTTAACTTACCTCACTCAGAAGATAAAAGTGGTCTGTGGAGTCCCTGAAGTTGTCGATTTTGGCACTTAGCCCCAACGGTTTTAGTTGACTTGTGAAAAGCCTAAAATGCTCTTCACTAACCATTAAATTTTCACAAAATTGCTACTCATTCTCTCTTTCAGAAGCACCTCTCTCCCTCTCCGACCACAAAATTGCAGCACCTCTCTCCCTCTTCCACGAAATTGCAGCAACCTCTCTCCCTCTTCAACAAAATTGCAGCAACCTCCACAGTCCACCCCTCCTCTCACACGTGCCTCGCCCGAATCCTCCGCCGCCACTCTGACAACCTCCTCGCCGCGCCCTCCTCCACTACCTCGGCCGTCCCTCACCTGAAGGAACCCAAAATCACATGGACACCTCAAAAAAACCCATCACCGACCCACAATCGAGCCTCTACCAAACAACCCATTTTTTCAAATTTCCAATTTGATTAATTTTTGAAATTTGGGTTAATGGGTTTTGTACTAGGACATGCTAATTTGCTATTGTTGGTGTTTTGATTGATTTTTTGGGTGTTGTTTGTGAGAAATTTGGGTTAATATGAGAAATTTGGACAATTTTAGTAAGTTTGAGAAATTTGGACAAGCTTTACCAGTGCTGGTGGTTGGCAACTGGCGTGGCAGTGGAGGAGCGCAAGTCGTGGCCGTGGTGGCGCAGTTGCAGTCGACGGTGCTAGGTTCGTTGATATGTGCGACGTGAAAAAGGGAGGGTTGTGGTGAGCTCGCTCCGATGGTGGTGGTGGTGACGGAGGCTGACGACGCTCCTCCTTCGTCGGCGCGGAGGTTCGACCTCCCAGATGGTCGGGGGTTGTTTGGTCGTCATTGCCGCCGGGATGGCCGGCGAGGACCTCGCCGAGAGGTTTGTGTCGCTGATGGGGTGTTACAAGAATTTTATATTTAATTAATTTTTAATTTTGTTATATGAAAAGACAAAAATACCATAACAATATGAGTTAAATTTTGTATTTTAACTGAGGGCAAAAGAATTATTTTACAATCAATTTTAAAAATTTTTTATGAAAAGACAAAAATACCTTAACAATATGAGTTAAATTTTATATTTTAACTAAGGGTAAAATGGTCATTTCACATTCATGAAATAATTAACCCATTGGAGAGAAGGGTATTTCTGTCATTTTTATAAAATACAGCACTCATGTGCTGGTCACATGACCAATAATTAACGGAGTTGGGGCCAAGTGTCAAAGTCGTCAACTTCAGGGACTTTACCAACCACTTTTATCTTCGGAGGGAGGTAAGTAAAAATCGCGTATAGTACAGAGGAGGTAAGTGAAGTTTTCCCTTGAATGTTCTATTTTGGGAGTGTTTTGTGTGGGAGAAATAAAAATTGGGAAAAGAAAACAAATAATTAAGTGGCAGATGCACTATGAAACAATCCCCATGCATAAAGGGTTTTCTTTGATCTATTACACCAATATATTTACCAATGACTTCTTTTTTAGTTAAAGTAGCATTTATTGGAAGTGTTGTTGAAAATTATTTGCAGCACTTTATGAAAGCGAGCAAAAGCTATTCTTGCCTTCTTGAGGAGCTTCTTGTTGGTTTCTTCTTGGCCGGTTTTGCTCTGAAATTCAGATCAAATCATTTTCTTACACATCTTCGTTTATGTTGTTTATTGGAGTTATGTTCTTCCCTTCTTTCAAGGTTAATGCCCTTGTTTGCTTTTCTTCTTTCGGCTCTAAATGGGACCTTATTTATATATTTAGTGCCGGGAACACAATTTAATTAATATAATACTATTTATGCTTTTTTTTTCTCTATTTGGTGTTGGATGTTGAGCCCATCCTAAAACCAGATGATCTCAAGATGGATGTGTATTTCATAAGTGAAATAAATTTAAGGATAAATTCCACGTGACCCCCATTAATTATATCCGTGTCTCACATGTCCCCACTTAATTACAAAATTAATCTGTGAGGTGCCTTAACTATCTAAAAATCCCACTTTACCTATTTTTGTTGACTTTTTTCAAAATTTTGTTAAGTTTTTTGTGAAATGGCAAAAATACCCTTATATTTGAAAATAAATTAAAAAAATGATTTTGAACTTTTTTTTCTATTTTCTCGTTGTACAAAATAAAGAATAAAAATAATCTTTTAGTATTAAATTTTTATTTTATAAAAACTAATAAAAAACGATGTTTAAAAGTAATTTTTAAATTTTTTTGTAAAAATTTTTTTTTTTTTTAATTTTTACTATTAACAAAATTTTATTCTTAATTTTGTACAACGAGAAAATTAGAAAAAAAAAGTTCAAAATCATTTTATTTATTTATTTTAATTTTTCAAATAGAAGGGTATTTTCGTCATTTCACAAAAACTTAACAGAATTTTGAAAAAAGTCAACAAAAAAGGTAAAGTGAGATTTTTGGATAGTTAAGGCACCTTACAGATTGATTTTGTAGTTAAGGGGGGGCATGTGAGACACGCATATAGTTAAGGGGGGTCATGTGGAATTTACCCTAAATTTATTCAAAGTATCAGTCTTAACATAAATTTGCATCCAACAAGGATAGTATTTTTTGTTTGTTACACTCTTGAGACACGAGAATTAGGTCAAAATACGTACTAATAACTTCATGATACGATAAATATGAAGCAAAATTAGCTACAAATAAAAAAAACGTCAAAACAATGGAACATATGGTGCAACGTTGTAGTGGTGCAATGTTGTAGATCATGTTGGACCTTTAGCTTATTTTCATCATTTGAGTTTATGAGTATTGTTTTCGAATTTGATCAATTGGGGTTAATTTTGTCATTGTGATTGTTTTAGATCTGATTTGGGTTGGTGGTCCAATTTTGTTCTCTATGGATGGTCCGCTTGGACCGATTAATCGCCGCCTAGCCCGCCTGGGCCGATTTATCAGCCGCCTATTCGCCTCCACCATTTTTGACTGCCCGACTAATGAAAAACGGAACGACAAATTCAAAATCAGCGCCTAGGCGGCCGCCTAAGCCGTTTTTAGAATACTGGCTGAGACAATGCATGTCTCATATCCAACGGTTCTACATGGCTTTGATGTTTTACACGGGGTTTGTAGCCGAGTGTATCCTTGATAAATATTATATTTAGCGTGAGAGATAATATGTTGTGGGTCCATTCGGTACTCATATTGATACCTCTTTACTCAAATTTAGTGTCAAATTTCTCTCGTTATGTGGCTATTTAGAGCCTTTTGTGCCACTTTACACCTTCGGGTATGTTTGGTACAATTATGCAAAATTCGCGTGATAAATGGAGCTTGATGGACAAAAACCAAGCACCGAGCAGCAAGGGAGAGGAGCTGAGGACAAGAACGGGAGTGACGAACGTTACAAGACATGTGATGATCGTCACACCCATGTGACGCCACATGTGACGATCGTCACATCATTGTTCCAACTTTGAGTAGCCAATGACGGAAGAGTGACGATCAGGTAAAGATCGTCACACAAACATGACGCTGTCACATCGGATCGCCACACGCTTATAAAACTGCAGAAAAAGTACGAGTTCAGACCTAAAACTCGGAGTCTCTTACCTTTTGACTATTTTTTAACAAGACCTATCACCCACAAATGACAATAATAGCCCTTTTGCTTCAAGACGAACTTGAGAGCTCCATTCACCGCTAGACTATCTCTCATCGAGTTCAACACGAGGATAAGGAATAATCACGAGCAAGTCAGATGAGGATCCATGAGCCTCCAACTCCATATGGAGTTTAGAATTTGATTGTTTCCCTATTTTCTTGGGCTGAATTTTAATTGATGAACTCCTTATTAAGCCTCATAGTTATGGGCTAAAACCCCCTAACCATGTGATGGGATCAGAATTTCGGTTCATTCATGTGTCAAATCTCCTCATTTGTAATCTTATTTTTGTCCCGAATTTTATAGGTTAGTGTATATTATCCAAATTTTTCCTCACATGTGTGTTGAGTGTATTTTAAGTGCAAACATGTCCTTTTGGGTATAAAAAACGAGCAAATATCAACTTAGCTGAGTCCAAGACTCGGGTGATTATTTGAGGAATTTGGCCAATTAAAATGTGCGGAACAAAAGCTTAGACAAGCAAAAACATTGGTAGCCGAATCTAACTCGGCCGCCCAACTCGGCTACCTGATTGTTTTGGAGACCGATCTTGCGCGAGTCATAACTTCCTGATATGATGTCCGATTGATCTTAAATTTATGCCCGAGTAAATAGGACTCAGATATCTTCAACTTTGATGAAGGAAGTGTTTCAGTTTTAGGCGTAGTTTAGGAGATATGAGCCCCATAATATGACGTGTCTGCCCTGGCCGTTGACTAGGAATGCTGAAATTCCACCTTTTCCGTCGCTTAAGTGCTTCACTATAAAAGAGACCTAGGCTTCTGAAAATCAGAGGGCTTGAAAAGGTTTATACGCACAATTCAATAGATCTTCGTCAGTCATTGGTTTACCAAGTGAGTATGACTCATTAGCCAGATCCCTGATTCGTACATTGAACTCATCTACGGTTTCGTCTTCATTCATGGAGAGAGATTCAAAGCTTGTGGTGAGATAATGCAGTTTTTTCTCTCGGACTTTAGAGATTTTCTCATAAGCAGTGGCAAGAGTATCCTGGACTATTTTGGCACTTGTGCATATGTTGATAAGCCTAAAGACATTCTTGTCAACTCCGTTAAATATAGCATTGAGTGCTCGAGAGTTACCTAGGGTTGCTTCATCTTCTGTAGGGCTCCAGTTTTTTTCGGGTTTGGGACCAGTCAAATTGCCTTGAGCATCAACATATTGGGGCTCCTCCCAACCATTGATCACAGTCTTCCAAGTTTTGCTGTCGAGGGACTTCATGAATGCGCACATCCGTGCTTTCCAATACCCATAGTTTGTTTCGTCAAGTACGGGTGGTTGATTGACTGATCCTCCTTCCTTTGAATTCATATCAGCTACTCAGAATCTTTGCATGAAATCACCTAAAAGTTAAGGTGCCTCATCGGATACCAAATGAAATTCTGATTCGTAGCAGGGAAAAGATGTCGACCACAATGTTGTAACGCTTGGTTCGACAACTTGTTTGTTTACAGATAATGGATAGTAAATAAACATAGAGTAAACAGAAGACACGCTATATGTTTACCCAGTTCACTGACTCCGCACCTACGTTTGGGGCACTCTGACAGTGAAAAGGTTTTCAATATATAGTAGTTAATAGTAGAACTTCAAGAATCAACTGGTTATTACACGAACCATTGTTCTAAGCTACTATTACCTCACTGTGAACCACCTCGACCAGGGACTCCCCCTGTCTTTTAGATCCTCTCAATTACATCCTTCGGGCAAGCCTATTTTCGGTGTATTTGTCTTCAACAATATGCTCGTGAATCTTCAATCACGAAAATCACATTCCCTCAAATCACTAACACTCAAACTCCTCGTATGATGTATAGTGATCGACACCGTTCTTGATAAATCAATTAGCCTCTCAACATGCCAGTCTTACATGGTTAAGAGCTCTAAATATTTAGCACAGAGAACGTCTAAGTTGCTATGAGGGAAGCACCTGCTTTTATAGCAACTCTGCATGCCTATTCGTTCTTCAACTCTAAATAGGAATACGACTTCAAATAGGAAGTCCCTTGCCGCTTCTTCGTTATTGGCAAGTTGACAAGTTGGCGTTGTCGTCTTCTTTAATCTTGCAGACGTGTGATCTTCACAGCTGAAAGTTGTCTAAACTTGTCGTGACTTAATTTTCTCGCGCGCCATGCTTCTGTGAATTAAATAGGAAATGTTCGATAACTTTCCTAATCCTGAGCGGACCATGTCATGCCAACTGTATTGCAACACGTTGGCAGACATCTTTGGCTTGCGCTAAAAAATATGTCAATACTAAACGTAGCAACAATTACAATTAAGTAAATTGGATCTTATAATTCAAAAAGAAATGTTTTGATTATTTTTGATATAAAAATAGTAAAATACTCTTATTTTTACCTTTGTGTGCTCGAGGTTGATTATTTAGTTTCAATAATGTCCGTTTCAGGGTTTGAAACCCTAACCTGTTAGCAGGCTCGGCCCGTCAGTAAGGCTGTTAAAGCAGCCGCTTTAGGCCCACAGAATTTCAGGCCTTTTATGTGTTTTAAATGTAGATATATAAGGCCCATTTTTGATAAGAAAAAGCACAAAATTTGATACACTCTTCTTCGTAGCCAAGCACGAGCCGTTCCCAACTTCCCAGGCCGTCGATTCCGATTCTTAATATGCCGAATATATATATTTTTTTCCGGCATTTTCATCTTTGTGGTCAATCTAGTTCCTAGTTCCAGCTAGATTTTGTCAGGAAATTGAAGATGGCAAAAGGTTAAAAGGGTCTTTTGACCTCATTAAAGCATGCGGTGCTGTTTTGATTGTCTACTCTTATCTGCAAGAGTCCATATGCGTAGCACGTGATTTCATCTTCAACGTGGTGTCGAGCTGGAGCATTCTGGAAGAGCAGCTAGTGGTCCCGAAGGATTGGAGCAGCGACGAAGACGTGGTGGAGAGCTGCTAGCAGTATAAATGGGTAGCAATATCATTTAGGATTTTTATCTTGACTTTTGTGTAAACAACGCCTCTTGAGGAACCTTTGGCTAACTGGGTTTCGGCCCTTTGAGAGTTTATCAATTCAAGGTCACAGTTACTATCGATTTGTTCTATTTTATGCTCAATTGATTCTCAGGTTCTTAACAGATTTCTTTCCAATTTTCAAGGAGACGCCTCGATTCCTTCTTCAAACGGTGAGTAATCTATGGAACTTTAAATTCAGAAAAGACTAGAGAAACTCAAGTTCTTGTCGTTCTTATATAAAGATTCGTGACTACGAATTGAATCCACTATTGAGTTGTGTCGAGTCATCGTGTATGAATCGAATTCACGATTAAGAATCGAAATTATTTGGTATTTGAGGTAAATTCTTGTCTTACTCATCTAATTCTAGGTTTGGTCAGTTTATTTGGGATGATTTGGTATTGTTGGTGAAGTTATTGATATATCAGTAGTATTTAGAATCAGATTATATAATAACATTAACTAACATCATGTCTTAGTTTTTCTAAAATAAATCTGGTGTAAGTCAAAGAATCAGTCACATTGATATTGTTGTAGCTTAAGTTATAATTAATTTACTTGCTTCATTCTTAAATTTATCAGAAAAATGATATAAATATCAACACCAAACATGTGCTTAACTGCTTATTAATTTAATTATATCAGATCATGTACTTAATTTCTAGGTAAATTAATACTATTTGTTTTGAATATTTGTTGCTCTCTTTATCTCGGTATGTCAGTAATTATTATTATTTTTTTGTTTGTTGTTATAAGTTAATGTGCTCCTTAATTATGCATACATGATGAGCTCATCATGTATATAGTTTTATGTGTTTAATGGCTTGTATATTTCTGGTAGTTTTGAAGCTACTGTCAGTGTTGGAATGTCATATCTAAATTTGTAGAAATTTTGAGATTCAGTGCTATATGTTTTGAATCTTATGTGCCTTATGTTATAGTCGTTTCTGTGATTGTGAATTTGTTCTTCATTTTGAATATATTGATTTTATAGAGTTAGTCGCTTTATAATGTATATTTTGTTTATGGTGCACTTAGATTTAATGGATATGGCTCATGATATCTTAATAAAATTGTTAGAATACCATCTTGTTTATATGAAACAAAAGGCCCTATTTATAATTTTCGCTTTAGGCCTCAATAATCGTTGAGCCGGCCCTGCATGTTAGTTAGGATGGGCACCCAAAACAATTTAGCTAGCTCAAGATTTGATTATTTTTACTTTCAATTGTATATATTCTATTACATACATTACCAAAATTCCAAAAATATAACATGTTCCTTACATTTTTAACCTCCCGTATCTTACTTTGTATTGAATATGGGTTACATCCTCATTAACATAACTCTGATTTTAACAATTATAAACCCAAAATGTTCAAAGTTTAATTTCAAACGTGTTCATATAAAAATATAATCATATATGAAACTATTGAAATCTACACCAAAATAAGATTCAAATATTTGTTGTTCGAAAAAATCTAAACAAGAGGGCTTATTTCGAGTAGAAATAAAGCTTGGAAGGTGGATGATGTTGACGAATGCCTTTGTAGATGGTATGGAAAAGGGAGTTGGCGAAAGTTAAATGTGCAATGCCAATAATCTAAGAATTTAAAAATTATTGAAGCATTGGTCTTTAAGAAAAAACTAACTATGTTAGTGACAAAATAATAAAAAATGGCAAACATGGGTACATCAGTATTAAAAAACTTATCTTTTAAGTATGTCCATATATTATTTTCCCTAAATGTTAATAGTAATTAAAATCAAGACTATTGCACTAAGTGTTGGACAATCCACCAAATTCGACCCATAAATTTAAATAGTGTTTCATCCAACACCAAAATATTAAAATTAAATATTATGCAGTTGATAAATCTTATTTTTATTAATGTTTATTTTCTAAGAAATCAGTTAATAAAATTTGTTTTTTTAGCTAGAGCGGCCTTATCAAATTTTGATTGGTTGAAAGATATCAAATTTTGATTGGTTGAGAGAGAGTATATTCTATTGTAGCTTTTAATCTCATTTAATATCAAGATTGCTCTTTCAAAAATAACACAATTATAAAGAATAAACTAAGTTTTAAAAGTATAAGAAATTATTTAATATAGTAGTAAAACACTAATGTGTTAACTCTAAGAACAAGGATTCAATGCCTTCTACTAAAATGCATATACATTTTACACATAAAACACTAATAAAAGATTAAATGAACAAATTTTGTGTTGAGTAAATTTATTTAACATTGAGTTGGGGATGTTCTGGTGATTTAAACACTTGTCATAAGAAATTGACATTCTTCTCACCATAACATAAACCTGATGTCATTACTGGTTTATATCAAGAACTTTTCTTGTAGTCTCTTAATCATGATATGGATGCTAATTATGTTGAGGGGGCAATAATGATTATTTTGTTTGTATTGGTTAGGGTCATTCCACATGCATTGTTCCCTTGACACATAATAAAGGTTACACAAATAATCCATGTGATGGGTGTTACAATTTCTCACGCAAAATCCCCAACAAATCATTCATAACCCAATACTTGCATCAATCTCATGTCATTAATCATCTCAATCCCCTCTTCAATTGATTTTGACATTCTCTAATTAAATATGAATCTCTTTAGATGGATGATTGATGAGTTGTTTCATCACTTGGGCCTGGGGCGGCCCAATATATTACAAGGCCCAGGAGTTGTTTAGTGGGTCAGCCCATATTTCTGAAATGGGCTAAGACCAATTTGGGTTATGTAAGTCAAATGAAGATAGATTGCAATGTGAATGTGTGTGGTGAAAATGCTGAAACTATTTAACTAAGGTTTTTTATTTTGCCTGTACCGGACCGATAAAAATAGTGTAACAATTAATGTTGTGCTGAGTACTGGAGAGGAGAGCCATTTATATAGACTATCAAACTAAATAAATACTAACAATAACAGAAAAATCATAATGAATAGGTAATAAATCTAGAATAAAATTAGGAAACTCTAATTAGGAAAATTATAATGGATTGTAATATTCAAGGCATCACCTTATCTACTATTACATAACAAAATATGATACAACATGTTGAGTTTGGCTACGGTTAGAATAACACATTTGAAAGATGTGAATCAATGGACCAACTTAAATAATAGGGTTAATTACAGTTTGCCCATATTACACTGGCGCGTTTTACAGTTTTCCCCAGCTACAATAAAAAGTTCAAATCAAGACACGCTAATTGTATTTTTTTACAATTCCGTTAGAAATTGGATGGAAACCTAAAAATTTGGACGGAAACTTAATTTTTTTTCAAAAAAGACGAAAATACCCCTTCAACTGGTTTGACTTGGACCATAAATAAACCAAAATTAATCGGAAGATCAACAATTATTTTAATTATTTTATTTTTTATTTCGAATGCATAGTTATTAATGTCATTTTGGTCTAATTATTAAAAATGTTATATAATTAGAGAAAAACTTTTTTTTAAAGTTGTTGATCTTCCGATTCTCTTCGATTTGATATACTACGAGCCCGGAACATAGCTCGTATAAGAGAGTTATGACATTCGAAAGTTTCAATATATTATTAATTACATAATAATAATAATAATTGTTATTATTATTATTATTATTATTATTATTATATAATTTAATACAAAACCGGTCCAAGTCAAACCAGCTAAAGGGGTATTTTCGTCTTTTTTGAAAAAAAATTAAGTTTCCGTCCAAATTTTTAGGTTTCCATCCAATTTCTAACAGAATTGTAAAAAAAATACAATTAGCGTGTCTTAATTTAAACTTTTTATTGTAGCTGTGGCAAACTGTAAAACGCGCAGCGTAGTATGGGCAATCTGTAATTAACCCTAAATAATATTTTGGGCCTCCACCTATCAGCTTGAAATTTTAGGTGGGTTGAGCTTCTAACCTATTATCAAAGTCTAATTGGATTTAGACTGGACCTCTGTGTCGTTCATTTCAGGCTTAAGGCCCATGAATCAGAGGTCGTCCCAGTACCATGTTCGTTGTTTCCATGTTCAACCCGACTAGCACTATGAGTTGTAAAATTTTATATTCACAGATATTGTGGCTATTTCTATATTGACGAAAATTAAAATTGAATCAAACAATTCTTCATGGTATCAGAGGGGTCGATTTGGGCTTGTGTTGGTGGGTCTCGCCTCCCTGTGGCTCCGCTCCTCTGTAAACCCGATACTGTGGTCCACGTAAGGGGAAAAATAAGTCCGCGTGCAAAAAATACACGTCAAGGCGCGCTTAGTGGCTAAAGGTTACACGCAAATAGAGGGTATTGACTTTACAGATACTTTTGCACCAGTTACTAACATAGTCATTGTTCGATATCTACTCGCTGTCGCATCTGCCAAAAATTGGCCTATTCACCAACTCGACGTTAATAACGCATTCCTTCATGATGACTCGCATGAGGAGGTTTACATGAGGGTCCCTCAAGGGTTTTATAAACAGGGGGATAATCGTGTTTGTTGCCTTCACAAATCTCTCTATGTGTTTCGACAAGGCTCTCGAAATTGATATCACAAGTTCACGAAATCAACTGTTGCTCTCGGATTTCGTCCATCATCTGCTGATCACTCTTTATTCACCTTACAGCCAATGATTCTTTTGTAGCAGTACCTATTTATGTTGATGATATCATAATCACATGCAATGATGAACCTCGTATTCAGCATCTCAAACGCCACTTGGACCAACAATTTTGAAACAAGGACTTGGGATCTCTAAAGTACTTTCTTGGCCTTGAGATTACCCGATCTCCTACTGTATTATTTTTACTTAGAAAAAGTACACTCTTGACATCTTGGCTGATAGTGGACTCACTGGTTGTACTCTTACCTCAGCAACATTGTCTCTTTGTAGACTCTGGCCCTCCCTGCCCCAATGCAGGTCAGTATCGGCGTCTTATTGCTCGCCTTTTGTACCTCACTGTCACTCGTCTCGATATCACTTATGCGGTCCATATCTTGAGCCAATTCATGTAGGCTCAAAGACAAACACATTTCGATGCCGCTTTCCATGTACTACGTTATCTTAAGGGCAGTCCTGGACAAGGTATTCTACTCCCTTCATGCACCTCCCTGTCATTAAGAGCCTATTGTGACGTTGATTGGGCAGGTTGCCAGACACACGCAAATCCACCATATGCTACATTATCTTCCTAGGTTCCTCGCCTATCTCAAGGCGTTCCAAGAAGCAAAGTGTGGTGTCTTGCTCCTCAGCCAAGGCAGAATATCGCGCCATGGCTGTCACTAGTCGTGAGATTATCTGGTTGCGCCAATTGCTTCAAGATCTTCAAGTTCCACAGACTAATGTCGTTCCTTTATTTTGTGACAATCGTGCAACTATCCACATTGCTTCCAATACTGTATTCCACGAGCAAACCAAACACATTGAAATCGACTGTCACTTTATTCGCCAACAGCTTCAGGCCTCGGTTCTGTCCCCTCGCCCAATTTCTAGCAAGCATCAGTTAGTTGATATTGTTACTAAGGCTCTCGGGCAAACTCATTTTCACGAACTATTATGCAAGTTGAGTATTGCTAATACTCATGCTCTAACTTGAGGGGGAGTATTGACGGATATTGCAGCTATTTCTACATCGACAGAAATTAAGGTGATATTTATCGTATTGATTAGCTTGATTCTTGTATATAGTTGATCATCTACAATTAATAGGGTAGTTATTAATTTCCTTCTTAACCACTACCAACTACCAAGGTTGTATATATATGTAATGTATTATGAGGCGATCATCAAGTGAATTGAATCAAACAATTCTACAGATTGTGTCATGGTAGCATTGTTGTATCTACTTATTTGTTTGTTGGCATCCACACCTTCAGTCAACTTATTTACAGCTACAACAAAAGGTTCCGAGACTCCTTTATTTTCATTTATTTTAGCCCTTCACTTATTATTGCTTCACTACTCTAGTGCTCTAATTAACTATGTGCAGCATTCTGTTTAAAATACACTATGCTTCTGCTCAACAAGCTATGCAGCTAATGACGTAATCGCCTGTGGACCATTGCACGAGTCTGCCTCCATAACTGTACAGCTTCGGATTCATCGTTTGCTAGGGCTGAGCAGCTACTCTCGTTACAGTCTGCAAAGTATTTTCCACTCATCCCTTCCGTGTTTGGGCTCAGAGCAACATAGCATGTGGTCGCCGCGCCCTGACCCGTTGTCTTCAGTAACTTGGATGCAATGAAGAACAATGAATCTGCACAAAATGTAAGCATTTTCTTACATCAAAATTACAGATTATAAGAGCATATATATAGTATTTGCATTGATCATAAATATATTTGCCTGTTATGAGTCCCTTGTGGGCTCTGATGATTCCTGTCTTCACAATTCCTGGATGCACTGCATTGATGCTCACTCTTGCATTTCTTTCCTGCAAGAAACTCGTTGGCTTCATTCCCGCGACTACTTTGCACAAGTATGACCAGAAATTCGAGATCTATACCTTAAGCTGTCTCGCCATTTCCTTGACATGCAAAATATTGGCGAGTTTTGACTGAGCGTAGGCACGCGTGCCATTGTAACTGCATAAGTTGGAAATGGCAATGGCTATAACCCTTTTTACAGGAAATGTGTGTTGTTTATGTCATAGCCACTTAAAAAATCAACTTGAATATTTAGGTGAGTCGGTTTTAACGTATGTCTTGCTGTGATAAGAAGCAAGTTCAGAATGTTTTGTTCCTTACGTTTTCGGGTTGAGCATTTTGTTGAAGCAGAAAGCATCCCTCTTCACCCAGCTGTGAATCACAGAAGAAACATTTATGATTTTTCCTCGGATCCCGGTCTGCTCTGCTGTTTCCACCATTTTCTCCACCAGCATTTCTGTCACTAGGAAATGTCCTGCCCAAGGAAAATGAAAACAAATGAATTCTAGTCCAATTTTCTTGGCATCCAAACAACAGTGTTAGAAATATTCAATAACTCACCCAAGTAATTGGTGGCAAATGTCATCTCAATTTTGTCTTCAGAGAACTCCATATTCTGAGAGTATCTTCCTGCATTGTTTCTGAAAAGAAAAAAAATGACTCCAGCATCAATATCTTAGGATTTTAATCACTATAGCTGAGAAAATATGGTGTAAGAGAAGTGAACTGACATGAGAATGTTTAGGGGCAACCCCAGAGACAGAAACTGTGAACAAAACCTCTGGACAGAATCAAAAGAGCTGAGATCAATCTCAAACAGCATAACCTCGGCCCTCGGGCTCTCCCGTAAAATCCCATCCTTTACTTGAGCTGCCTTGTTCAAGTCCCTCGCCGGAATCACAATCCTCACTCCCCTCTTTGCTAGTACTCTTGCAGTTTCCGCCCCGATCCCAGATGTTGCTCCTTCACATCAAACACCAATGTTAACTTTTTTTTTGTTATCTTAGCCTTTTGCCAGTTTTGTATCATTAAAATGGAGCAACATTAATTAATTAGATTTCTTAAATCTTCATGACTCATAGGAATCTTCTTTTTTGTATATTTTAAAGATCCTGCAGATTATAAAATGCTGCAGATCATGAATTTTTTATATTGTTCACATGATTGGCTCAAGCTGTTATCCCCAGAATCAAGTGATCTTCTCTTGGCCAAAAGAAACAAATACCCAAATGAGACAAAAACATATCTCTTGCTCTACAACCAAAATGAACCACTTAAAAAACACAAATTAAAAAAAAATCACATTATTTTCTGATAAAATAAGCCTAAATCATGAAACCAACAATATGAACATCTGGTGAAATATTGTCAAAAGCAAAATCTATCAAATAAGAAGAAAAATCAAACTTCTCGAACCAGAGGAAATCTAGAACAGAAAAACTTGATGCATACATGTTTCCATGCACAAGGAAGAGAAAGAATGGATAAAATGGTATGAAGTTTCTTTCATTTTCGCGCGTTAACTAAAACATTGATTGTAGTATATGCTGAGATGAGTAATTACCAGTGACGATAGCAGTGAGCTGGGGACGAACAAAGCGAGAACAATCCTCAGTGACTTGCTCAGCTGTGGAATTGGACCCAAAACCACTTGGACCTGCAAGACCAGCCAAGTACCTCAATGTTCCCTTCATCACCACCAATGTGATGTGTGCACCTTAGCTACAACCTTGGACTCCAAGAGAGACCCTTTTGTTGAGGTAATAGAAACTTAACTAGAAAGCAGAACTTGCAACTCACACACATATATACACACAATTAGAGGTTGAGGATTTTATGCTACTTCAGAGTTCATTCTCATTAGGTGGTCTCAACCATGGACACTGTCGGATATGTCAGACTTTTGCTCCCATATTTTTCTGACAGCTGTTGATGTCATGGGTTTGTGGGTGGTCCATGCACTAAACTGGATTTTGTGCATATCTTGAGGAATTAAAAATGTAGTAGCATTGATGCTCATTGGCTTTTTTACTCATAATTACTGTCTGTCATTATCAAGTGCCTTCCATTTTCATTGGCTTGTAATTTTACTGTTATTTTCAGGCTATTCTCAATATAGGCATTAGAAATGTACATGAATTATGAACCGGATTAGTTGGTAATAATGATTTAGCATTAGTAATTACTAATGAGTAGTGAATAGTAGAAACATATGGTTGCAGATAAGACCGGTCCTAAAAGGCAACTAAAATTCTCTGAGAAATTGAGTGCTAATTGATCACACATAAGTTGATAAAATTGTGTATAAAGAAAAGATGAAGCAGAAAAGGAAATTGGAGCCTGCAGAAGCAAGCATGTGCTTGAAAAAGCTGATGATTTTGTTCAATTGTTCACACTTTCTGAGCAAGAAAAGAAGTGCCCATTTCTTGATGTGTTTTATTCTTCTTCTTTATTTGCATTTAAAGCCAACATGGACAAAATTTGGGACAAGAGTATGTTAGTACCTCACATCGAAAGTATTTGGATCACATCATAGGTTTACAAAGATCTAATGGTCTTTGCTTATCAGCTTAAACTGTTAGGTGGATTAGACTTCAAGATGATAATATTAAAGTTTGATCTCTATTGATTCACGTACAGAATACCATATAGTGGATTGGGTTTTACGAGAATCAATGTACACGTAATGAGTAAAAGCTATAGTGTTCGTTTTCACTCGTTTACTCAACCGTGTGCACCTGGAAAATGCAATGAATGGATTGGAGAAAATTTATGGTGGAAGGAAAAGAAATTGAGGCCATAACTGATGATATAAGTCGGGGACAAAAGTGCTTTATGGCCGTGTGGAAGCTTGACACCCACGTCTCCTTTTTGTCTTCAAATTTGAAATGAAAAGGGAGGCAATGAGGTTGACTCATCAACAATGGAGGGACCCATACCCCATTGTGTTTGCTCTCTTGGCTACAACCCATCATCAACCTGCCTCTACTTCTTGAAGCACTTCTCATGTTGTCTTGTTTCACTTTCACTACATGTGATTGATCTTCTTCTCCATCCATCCATCTCTTTAATGCACCTAGATAATGTGGTACACACATGTGTGTATGTATGTGTGTTATGCATATATGCATGTAGGTAGTTTCTTTCTTTTTCATTAGTTAATGCATTGCATGCCCACAAAAGTGCATTAAAGACTAGTCTGGATCCATTTTTGTACTACCATTTCCATGCATGCTTGCTGGAAACAAAAGGATTGTTCATGAATACTTTCCCATGTGAGAGGAAAAAATGATGAAATATTGGAGATTAACTTGATAGGTTTCTGTTAATTAGAATGATAAATTACTTAATTTTAAAAAGATTCAAAACTCCACTAAATTAAGAATTCCAATTTAGAGTCTTTCACTACTAAAAATTAGGTATGCCATTGTTAACTGGCGGCATACCTTGTGACACCATACAATCGTCACAAAGCAAAGTAAGGTGACGATCGTCACCAATGAAGACCGAAGGAACTCAACTTACAGAGACTTGTGACTATGAAGTGAGGATCACGTGACAGAGACGTGACGATTGTCACAACACATGTTACGATCGTTACATTAAGCAGAATCAGAAAACCTGTAAATAGCAACTACGATTTTTGAGCAAGAGTTCAAAAAATTAACCAACTTCTGCCTTCCTTTTAAGCTCCAGACGAGTTTTGCAGCCCAAATCAACCACCCATCACCTGAGATCATCAAGACTAGCAAGAAGACGTGATTTGGAAGAGAAGACCGAAGACTCAAGCATCCGATCTGGGCCTTAGTGCCTAGAGTTTGCTCGATTTCTTCCCTTTATTCTTTGAATTCATATCATGTTTTGTGTAGTTTTCACCATGATGAGGGGCAAAAACTCTAAATCATAGGTGCTAGACACATGATACTCCTTGTTTGATACTCTTTTTCATATTTAATGGATGCATGTTTAAGAGTTTTGATTCTATATTGTTCTTAATCATGTTTGTGAAGTTAGCTATCTCATAATCACTATTTGAGGTCAAACTAAACCCGAGAGGGATAGTCTAGAATTGATCTAAGTAGAATCGAGGGATCGGTCTCCTGGAGTCAATCGCTTAGTACAAAAATTGTTGGTCTTAAAGTTGTAGAGGACCGATTGTAAAATCTCGAGAGGGTTATCGGTCTAATATTAGGTGTTATCCAATGTTGAGAGACAAATAACATAATTTCAACATAGGCTAGTACTCGAATGTTGCTATTGATTAACTGTAAGAACTTGGATTGACATTGAGTCGTCGGTCTAGCACCCGTGGTTGCTAGTTTATCTGATTTCTATTCATAAATTCACTGTCATTTCGTGTTATTTAGTGCTATTGCTTGCTTGAGTGACACAATTGCACAAATCACCACCAATTGGACTTAGTCCCTTTTTACATTTCCGCAATTCGAATACAAATTGCTTGAGTACGAACTCTCGTTTGATTTCTGTGGAATCGATCCGAATATTAGCCGGTTACAATACTTGACGAACATCGATTGCGCCCTCCCTTAGATGGTTCGGTTGTGGATAACAACCGAATCACGGGTGTCACATACCATGTGACCGGATGCAACTTCGTCTTGTAATCCCAAAAGTTGTGTCCGCAATGAGGAGCTCTGGTCAATATATCTCTCTTTAGGCGGCTTCATATTGTAACTCTCAAAACCACTAATCGACGCGCCCTTCAGCTTACATCGTCTGTTTCGTAGTGTGTGTCCTTTATGCCGGTTCGCTTTCTCTCTAATATCACATGGACAGGAGGAGTGTTTGGATCACTCGGTTGGGAGATCTTATATTTCTCGAGTGCCTCTGTACAACACGCTGCAAAAAAAATAGTTTCAGTTAATTGAATTAATATTTCAGTCACGGTAAATAAATTATTACTTACTGTTCAGTGAGGCATGTCCACGTGAAATGAACTGATCCAGTGCATGAGACTTGATCCGAAAGAAAAAAGCATAGGTGTATCATTATTGTACACAAGGAAGTTTGGAAAATAGTCTCGAATTCGTACTGAAGCAATATTATGTTTTTATTCATCTCTTTAAGTGTGTTTGTGTTTAACTCCCACGCACAAAACATTCTGGAAGAATTTCTCAAGCCCTACTACTTCGTTTGTCACATATGGATGTTGTACGCAATGAGTCTTCTCATCTAGTTGGAATAAAAATATGTTGTATTCCTTGTTCATACACATCAATGGAAGAAAATTGAATGGGATCGCGACAACATGCCACGGACTATAAGGTAAAACACTTGCCCCAAATGAACTTAACACGTCAGTGGCTAGGGTGAGTCATAATTCGCCTATTATATCTAATATGTTCGCATCTACGTTCAATGTTTGATATACTTTTCCCTCACATTTCAGCGCTTTCAAACCCTCGTTGTGTTTATATTTTATGTTTATTTCAACCAATGTCTTCATGGGTTTGTTGGATTTATTTTGTAGGTTGTAGAGCAAAAGGTTGAGAGATTGAGCAAAAGTTGCCTAAGAGATTTGTAGAGCTCAGCTGAAACTTTCAAATGGTGTAACTTGGTTATACAAGCTCCATTTCGGACCCATAATATATTAAAACAATTTGATTTGAAAAAATACAATTTTGAACAAGAATACGAAGATTGGGGCACGACCATGTGTCCCCTTCACACAGGGTCGTGCCCTAAACAACTAAAGAAATTTGTGCTTCTTAACCCGAAATGGTCCTTTTTGACCTGAAAATCTACATGTCTTGTCCAAAGATGTCGTGAAGAAAAAGAAACAAAATATAAAGGTTTTTGTACCCAACCAGAACGAAAAGAGGTTAAAATGTGAGAATTAAGCACCCATAAACTATGCATTCATATCTCAAATGATACCCTCCTTGCTTTCTCAAATTTTGTCGTGATATGTCGACGCCGTATATGATCTCAAGATTCATTTATTAAGTAAATGGTCACAATTGGTGTGAGTATTATGCACACAAATTGAAAATTTGATCAGCTAGTCGTGCAAGATGCCACACACAATGTTACGTATGAAGCTATAACACCGTGTATGACTTCTTGTATAGATAACGTAAGACAGAAAATATAAAGCTATAAACAATGACACAACAAATTGTTTACCCAGTTCGGTACAACGTCACCTACGTCTGGGGGCTCTCAGCCTAGTGGAAAGGTTTCACTTATCAGTAATTCGTCAGAACATACAAGTACCCGTGATCAACCCTAGATCTATACTTTATGCTTCGTTTTACAGTGCAACCTATCTCAGGGTCTCCCCCTGAATCCAAGACTCCGTCTTGATTGAACTCTTCGAGCAATCGCCTTGCTCTGTCGGTTCAAGTCTTCGTTGAACTTGGTGGTTGCGTGCAGTCTTCACTCACGCGATCAGCAAACCCTCAATCACCTAACTCTCAATAGTTATAGTGATGCACAATATCCTTAGCACTATTCTGCAACCTCTCAGCCCGCAAACCTTCACGTCTAAGAGCTTTGCAAATTATTGCTAGGAAACAAATAAAGAACCACACGATTGCTAAAGGGGTAGCCTAAGCTTTTATAGCAATCGAGGATGAGTACTAACCCTAATGGGTTTCCTCTTAATCACCGTCTTTCTTCTTTCCAGATTTGAAGTCGTTCTGGAATTTCCTAATCGTCTTCGTACTTTCTGCAGAAACTGCACTTTCCTGATTTCTGTCGATCAGGAAGTTTGCCGAGACGGCGTCAACAATGTCACACAAGATGTCGCATAGGATGCTTCGACATTCTTTGTGACATGTTCTCTAGTTTCTTTAAAAATAAGCCAATCTATAAAACTGTTGTACCTACACAAATACTAAAACATTTCACATACAAACATTTGTCTGCCCTGGCCAGATTGTTTAACATTTTCCTCACAAATACTATGAAACTACCCAATCCATTATATATGGTAATATCATTTTCTCCGCTCTCATCCATCTCCAGTATATTTCTTAATGATTTTTAAAATCACAGATATAGAACATATCACTTATTTAACAAAATACTTGATTAAATTAGACTTTCTAACTTATACACAACTACAAATTTATTTTCTAACTCCTATACAGTCCTTCAAAATGATATACATTATAAGACACTACAAGTTATATAAAATTACACATTACAAAAAATTCAAAATATTACATATATAACATTGGACTTTCTAACTCATGCACAACTACAAATTTATGTTATAACTCCTATACAGTACGTCAAAATGATATACATTATAAGACACTACAAGTTATATAAAATTACACATTACAGAAATTTCAAAATATTACATATATACATGCCTTATAATCTGCATTCAATTTATTCTCACACAAATCTATCTAAAAATCAATCATATTTTCAACAAAAAATTACATAACATAAAAACATATATACTTCCAACTTAATAATAATATGAATTTGCTTTAACGATGACGTACTTGCACAAGGTACGCATGTGTGATGACTGAACGGTGGCGTATCATGTCAGAGTACCCTGCCATTAACAAATGATCATGACAATATCTAGAAATAAGATTGTTGCGTGGTAACAAATGTATTTGGTCAACACGTCAACTTTTTAATGGCGTCGTACGACATGAGGAACGTCGATAATAACAAAATAGTGGTGACGTACCACTTTGGTATTCTCATTTTGTTCGACACCATGGTGATCAAGACAACATCTAGAAATAAAATTGTTACGTGGCAACGACTCTATTTGATTAACGAGCCACCTTCTTAACGACGACGTACCACATGAGACACGCAGATAATAATAAAATAGTGGCGGCGTGCCACTTTGGTGTTCCATTTTGTTCGCCACCGCTATTTTCAAAACGACGGTGCACTAAGGCAGTATGTCACTGGTAATTATATAATAGTGACACGCCCATCAAATATACGTCGTTATCGTGACATTATTATGTATTAATTAGTCACCTAACCAATGAAACCTATCACATAATTAACCAAATGTTGGATAAATTGGAGTTTCTAACTTATCCACAACTATAAATCTATGCAATACGTAAATGTAGTATATAGTATAAAATACACAACAAATAAAATAAAATTACATATTGCTAAAGATTATGTCATCCAAAAAGATTGTTATGTAGTTATTAGTCACCTAACGAATACAATATATCACATAATTAACAAAATGTTGGATAAATAGGAGTTTCTAACTTATGCACAACTACAAATTTATTTGCTCACTCCTATGCAATACATGAATATGGTATATAGTATAAAATACACTACAAATTAAATCAAATTATACATTGCAAAAAGATTATGCATATCACATAATTAACAAAATGATGGATAAACTTGAGTTTCTAACTTATACACAACTACAAAATTTATTTTCCCTCTCCTATGTAATACATGACATACCATATGAGAGACGCCGATAATAACAAAATAGTGGCGGCTTACTACTTTAGTGTTCCCATTTTTTTTGCTACCGCTATTTTCATGAGTGCACCAAAACAGTATGTCAGAGGTAGTCAAACAATAGGGACACACCCATTAGAAGTACATCGTTATGGTGACATTATTGTGTATTAATTAGTCACATAACAAAGAAAATGGGATTTATTTTTAGTCATCTCAATATCTCAACTTGTAGAATGCATAATAAGGAAAAGATCATGTCATTCAAAAAGATTATGGTATATTATGTTAGAGTATAAAACTATAATTGGTTCTTCAACTATCAGTTTAAACTTTTAGTTGAGTTGGTCTTTTAATATGGTATGTAAAAATTTATTTCTATTAAACTATATCTTCTATATTTGTCAAAAAATGTTCTACTCTTATTCTAAATGGGCCTCCATAAATCTTTTCTTATGGGCTCCTCAATCTCCTCTTCTAAAAAAAAGACTTGTTCGTTAGGGCATGCTTAACCTTTTAGTTGAGTTGGTCAAATACCTTACAATCAGAGAATTTGATAAACTTTTTGGTTTATTTCAATTTGATATGAAGTTTTGACTCCTGGGAAATTCAATTATTTTATCTATTCTCACACAAATCTGAAATCTCTTTAAGAACTCAATCATTATTTTCAACAAAAACTACACAACATAGCACCACACCTTCAGCTCAATTATAATCTAATTTGCCTTAACGGTAATATATTTACGCAAGCTAAGCATGTGTGGACTTAACGACGACGTACCATGCCCAAATATGTTGCCATTATCTGGACAATATTTAGAAATGAGATTTTTACGTGGCAACAAATGTATTTGGTCAACGAGTCAACTTCTTAACTATGACGTGTTATATGAGGGACGTCGATAGTAACAAAATAGTGGTGGCGTACCACTTTGGTATTTCCATTTTGTTCGTCGTCATTATTTTTATGACGGCGACATACACCAGGGTGATCAGGACAACATCTAGAAAGAAGACCATTATATGATAACGACTCTATTTGGCCAACGAGTTAACTTCTTAACGACGTCATACCATATGAGAGACGCCGATAATAACAAAATAGTGGTGGCGTACCGCTTTGGTGTTTTCATTTTGTTCGTCACTGCTATTTTCATGACGACAGTGCACCGAGACAGTATGTCGCTGGTAATCAGATAATATTGATGTACCTGTAGTTACGACGGTTTTAGTGATTGGCTTATTTTTATGGAACTAGAGAAAATGTCATAAAGAATGTCTAAGCATCATAGGCGACATCTTGTGTGACATTATTGACGGCATCTCGGCAAACATCCTGATCGACGGAAATCAGAAAAGTGCAGATTCTGCAGGAAGTACGAATAAGTTTAGGAAATTCCAGAACGACTCCGATTCTGGAAAGAAGAAAGACGGTGATTAAGATGAAACCCATTAGGGTTAGTACTCATGCTCGATTGCTATAAAAGCTTAGGCTACCCCCTTAGCAATCGTGTGGTTCTTTTATTTTGTTTCCTAGCAATAATTTGCAAAGCTCTTAGACGTCAAGGTTTGCGGGCTGAGAGGTTGTTGATTGTGCTAAGGATATTGTGTATCACCATAACTATTGAGAGTTAGGTGATTGAGGGTTTACTGATCGCGTGAGTGAAGACTGTACGCAACCACCAAGTTCAACGAAGACTTGAACCGACAGAGCAAGGCGATTGCTCGAAGAGTGGAATCAAGACGGAGTCTTGGATTCAGGGGGAGACCCTGAGATAGGTTGCACTGTAATAAGTAGCATAAAGTATAGATCTAGTGATGATCATATGTACTTGTATGTTCTTACGAATTAGTGATAAGTGAAACCTTTCCACTAGGCTGAGAGCCCCCAGTCGTAGGTGACGTTGCACCGAACTGGGTAAACACTCTGTTGTGTCATTGTTTATTTAGCTTTACAATTACTGTCCTGCGTTATCTACACAATAAGTCATACACGGTGTTATAGCTTCATACATAACATTGTGTGTGGCATCTTGCACGACTAGCTGATCAAAATTTCAATTGGTATCAGAGGGGGAACCTACAACTTTATGTGAGTTTCTAAACAAATATTTTGATCAAGATGGACAATACTAGAGAAGGAGGATCCATCAATCGACCACCTGTTCTAGATGGAAGTAATTACGGCTATTGGAAGGCTCGGATGTGTGCCTTCATGAAGTCACTTGACAACAAAACATGGAAGGTTGTGATCAATGGTTGGAATGCTCCACAACTCAGTGACAATGATGGTAACCCTATCGGTCCAAAACCAGAAAAAGACTGGACTAATGACGAAGACGAGGAATCACTGGGAAACTCTCGAGCTCTGAATGCTATTTTCAACGGTGTTGACAAGAACGTATTCAGACTAATCAACACATGCACAACTGCCAAATCCGCATGGGATATCCTAACAGTTGCATATGATGGAACAACCAAGGTTCGAGAACAAAAACTGCAATACTTGACAACCAACTTCAAAGCCCTTGTCATGAAAGAGGACGAATCAATTGCGGAATTCAATGTTCGTATTGGTGATCTAGCCAATGAATCCTATTCTCTGGGAGAACCAATGTCTGATGAAAAACTGGTTAGAAAAACCCTGCGTGCTCTTAGCCCTAGATTTAAGATGAAGATCACTACAATTGAGGAAGTTCATGACCTCAAGATCTTAAAATTCGATGAGCTAATGGGGTCTCTGATGACCTATGAGTTATCTCTGCCTAATATCGACAAAAGGAATAAAGAGTTGCCTTCAAAAGCTCAACACACAAGCAACCAGAACCTGAGGATTCTGACTCCGAAGAAGACATCGATGCTACAATGGCCCTTCTCACAAAAAATTACAACAAAGTCATGAGAAGATTCAGTCGAATGGGTGGACGGAATGTCACAACAAATGCCAGAAACAAAGCTCCACAAAAAGCTCAAACAGGAGGATGTCTTGACAGACCAAACAGGAGTGGAGAAGAAAACCACAAGAACAAAGGACTTCAATGTCATGAATGTGAAGGATTCGGCTATCTTCGCTGAGAATGTCCAAATTTCCTCAAACAACAAAAACGAGGTTATAATGCCACCCTATCAGATGATGACAATGAAGATAGTGGTTCTGAAGAGGTAAGCAGCTTTGTTGCATTCACTACTACTACTATATGTAACATTGATAACTCTGCCAATATCAATGATGATCACCACCATCCAACTACAAATGAGAATTGGACTAAAGAGCAACTAGTCGAGGCATACAAAAGCTTACATACCAGATGGGTCAAGGAAACACAAATCCTTGATCAACAAGGAGAATAGATCATCAGTCTTACCAACGACAAATCTAGATTCCTAGAGACGATCGTGGAGCTAAAACGCGAAATCACCAGACTTAATGGAGAAATTAGTCTTATGAGTAAATCAGTAAAGATGATGAATCCTAGCACAGAAAGCCTTGACAAAATCCTACCAATAGGAAAGTAGTCCAAGGATATGACGGGACTAGGGTACACACACAATATCCCCTCGTCAGCAGTCACGAAGTTTGTCCCACAACAAGCCATGGTTGACAAGAAACCACAGGATGCCACAACATATCCTACAGGACGACCTACAAAAAATTTCATGACATCGTCTATAACATGTTCTTGTAAAGCAACTATCAAAAGACATCCTCCACGCAGACAGCAATACTATAGAAAACCAGCTAGCTTATCAATATCAGTGGATATGTAATTACTGTGGTCAACGAGGTCACATCAGACCATTCTGCTTTCAACTCCATGGGAAGAAGCAAGCTCAGCTACCATAGAGACAAATAAGACATCAAAGGCATCTCTCAACTCCTCAGAAAACATCCCACCTTGAATGGAGACCTAAGAATCTAGTCTATCGAGCTAATAATGCATATACATCCTTGAGTGCCTCAACAAACAAGGACTGGTATCTCGATAATGGATGTTCTCGACACATGACAGGTACTCCAGAGTTTCTTTCCAATCTCAAATTATATACAAACTGCTATGTTACTTTTGGAGATGGGATTCGAGCTCGAATCATTGGAAAAGGAGTACTCAAGCATCCATGAGCTACTTGTCTAACTGAAGCATTACTTGTAGAAGGACTTAAGGCAAACCTGATTAGCATCAGCCAGATCTGTGATCTGGGTTCAGAAGTGAAATTCACTAAAGAAGTCTGTATAGTAAAAGACTTCGATCAAGTCACTGTTCTACAAGGAATCCGCTCAATGGATGACTGTTACATCTGGTCGCCCGAATCACATATTGAAACGGCAAAGTGTCTTGTCTCCAAAGCAGAAGAAACCAAACTGTGTCACAGAAATCTTGGACATCTAAATCTTAGAAGTATGCAGAAGGCAATCTCAGAACAGGTCATAACTGGAATTCCAAACCTGAAAATCGTGGAAGGAAAGATCTACGGAGAATGTCAGATTGGAAAGCAAACTAAGATGTCACACAAGAAGCTGCAACATATCACCACCTCTCGAGTGCTTGAGCTAATACATGTTGACCTCATGGGACCAATGCAGGTTGAAAGTCTTGGAGGAAAACGCTATGTCTTTGTGTGTGTAGATGATTACTCACGATACATATGGGTTGACCTCCCTCGTGACAAATCAGATACCTTCTCGATCTTCAAGAATCTATGCATCCAGGTCCAACGAGAAAAAAGGGAGACAATTGGCAAAATAATTCGCCTTCGTAGTGATCATGGTCGAGAGTTCGAAAACAGCAAATTTGCAGAATTCTACAACTCAGAAGGGATAGCTCATGAATTCTCAGCACCAATCACTCCCCAACAGAATGGCATTGTTGGGCGCAAAAACAAGACTCTACAGGAGATGGCTAGAGTTATGATGCTGGCAAAGGACATACCAACTCACTTTTGGGCAGAAGCACTTAACACTGCTTGCCATATCAACAATCGAGTCACTCTCCGACCAGGTATGTCAGTAACTCATTATGAAATATGGAGGGAGAGAAAACCCAATGTTAAGTACTTCCATATCTTTGGATCCACTTGTTATATTCTGGATGATAGAGAGTCTCGTCGAAAGCTTGATCCAAAGAGTGATGAAGGCATCTTCTTTGGTTACTTAAGGAATAGTCGCGCATTCTGGGTCTTCAATAAACGAACCAAGACCATGATGGAATTAATCAATGTTGTTGTTGATGGTGACTGTGAAGATGCCTCAGAAGACGCGACAGACGAAGACGGAGTTTATCCAAACAATGTTAGGAAGGATGTTATTACTGATGTTAGAGAAGATGCTAGCAGCAAATCAGAAAACAATGATGCTAGTCCAAATGTCGATAACGATGAGACAATTCCTGAAACCAGCAACAAAAACCCCCTCACAAAGAATCCAGGCTAATCATCCTATCTTTGGAGTAATTTGAGACCTAAATGAAGGCATACGGACTCGGACAAAAACTCCGATGAACTACAACGAAATGATTGGTAATATATGCTTCGTTTCAAAGATTGAACCCAAAAATATCAATGAAGCCATCAATGATGAGTATTGGGTCAATGCTATGCAAGAGGAACTGATTCAATTTGAGAAGAACCAGGTGTGGGAACTGGTGCCCAAGTCAAGTGAAGGAAATATCATTGGCAAAAAATGGATCTTCAAAAATAAGTCTGATGAGCTTTGTAACATCACTCGCAACAAAGCAAGGTTAGTTGCTCAAGGGTATACTCAAATTGAGGGAGTCGACTTCGATGAGACCTTTGCTCCTGTAGCAAGACTTGAAGCAATCAGACTCCTACTAGGGATATCATGCCATCTACAGATTAAGCTTTATCAGATGGATGTCAAAAGTGCCTTCCTGAATGGAGATCTCAACGAAGAAGTGTATGTGTCACAACCTAAAGGATTTGTTGATCCTCACTCCCCTGATCACGTGTATAAACTCAAGAATGCCCTCTACGGATTAAAACAAGCACCAAGGGCTTGGTATGAAAGGCTCACAAAATTTCTGATTCAAAGCGGCTACACTAGAGGGGGAGTCGACAAGACTTTATTTGTGAAGAATGAGGACGGGAATTTGATGATAGCCTAAATATATGTCAATGACATTGTCTTTTAAGGGGTGTCAAGAAAGATGGTAGAGCAATTTATCCAACAAATGCAATCAGAATTCGAGATGAGCATGGAGGAGAGCTTACCTATTTCCTAGGCTTCCAAATCAAACAGCTAAAAGATAGCATCTTCATCCCTCAGAGCAAATATGCGAAGAATATTGTCAAGAAATTTGGGCTAGAGAAAGCTTCACATAAACGGACACCTGCAACTACATATATCAAGCTAACTAAAGATGATCCAGGAGAAGCCGTCGACCAACACCTATACAGAAGCATTATTGGTAGTCTTCTCTACCTTACTGCCAGTCGACCAGATATTGCCTACTCTGTAGGAGTATGTGCACGATATCAAGCTAATCCCAAGGTTAGTCATCTATCCCAAGCTAAAAGAATCATAAGATATATCTCTGGGACTACATACTTGAGTTTATTATACTCATTCGACACATCCTCTACCCTGGTGGGGTATTGTGATGCTGATTGGGCTGGAAACACGGCAGATAGGAAGAGCACATCTGGAGAATGCTTCTTCCTTGGCAACAACCTCATATCATGGTTTAGTAAAAAACAAAATTGTGTTGCCCTGTCCACTACTGAATCTGAGTATATTGCTACTGGGAGTAGCTGCACACAATTAATATGGATGAAGCAGATGTTAATCGAATACAATGTCAGACAAGAAGTCATGACTTTGTATTGTGACAATGTCAGTGCAATCAACATCTCAATAATCCAGTTCAACACAGCAAAACCAAACATATTGACATTAGAAACCACTTCATTCGCGAGCTGGTCGAAGACAAGAAGATCATCCTAGAGCACATCCATACAAAGAAGCAACTTGCTGACATTTTTACGAAGCCATTAGATGCAAGCATATTTGAGTACCTCAGGACGTCACTCGGTCTCTGCACCATCAAAAAATAATTGAAGTTGCAAACGGTTGAGAGGAGTTAGTTGGTACCTCTTCATGAACCGGTCCAAAATCCCAACGCATGCCATTGGGCCAAGCATGCCAAAAGCCCATATAAAGAGAGTAAAGGTCGCGAGATACGCTCTGTCACCAACAAATTTGATTTGAATTGACTTGTTTTCAAAACTAAAACCTAGTCTGCCTCTTCTCGTTCTCGCTCTCATCTCCCGCACCTCTCAAACCTTGTGACGAAAACCTCACTACTCACACAAACATGGTGAAAACAATGAGCATTCTAGCGCCAAAGAAAGCCACTGAAAGTCGACAATCCAAACCCAAGAAGGCCGAGGCAAAAAGCTCCAAGAGCAGCAATCCAAGCACCAACAAACATGGGGTTCGAATCAAAGGACTAAAGATACAGAAGAATGCGAAGGGATCCTCCAGAGAAATCCCTCCAGAAGAAGCACCGATACCAGTTTTTTCCCGAGTCCCCAAACGGACCCGAACCGGAAGCTCTGCATTCTCCATGACGGATCTGACAGGGCCAGAGCGAGAGACTGATGATCTTGGCCAAGGAAGTCGAGATGCTTCCATGCAAATTGTTCATGTTCCAGTATCAGCAAGTGTCCCATGTATCAACTCCTCCATTATTTCAAATACCTTTACCTCTAGAAATAGTGACTTGTTAGAGTCGCTACTGGAAAATCAAGACCCTCCTCAAGAAGGTGTAGTTGAGGAACTGATAAATCCTGAAGGGGAAAAGAATGACTTGACCCCGGTCAGTCATGGTTTAGAACGGATTGCTGAAGGTGAAGGAGAAGAAGAAGGTATAAAAGATGTCATTACTGAAGCCACAAAGAAGGTTGTGACAGGAGAAGAAGAAGTTACTGACTCGGAAGAAGCCGAGGGAGAATCTGAGAAAGAAGAGACCAGAGACGGGGATACCAAACTGGAAGAAGAAGAGAAGAAGAACAGTGTCGTCGCCAATGACACAGAAGAAGCACCTCTGGATGTCAGAGGAGATGTTACAGAAAATGCTACTGAGACAGCACACACAGTGCTGTCATCCCTGAAAAAGAAAGTATTAGAAGAGAATGAAAGTCTGGCGGTGATGGTCGGAAAATTCAAAGAAGCCAAGAAGAGGAAGGAGGTAAAAGATGCTGGAGGCTCCAGCAAGAAGAAGAAGATGTCCGTCAAAGAATAAGGAAAGAAAGTTGTCTCCAAAAAGAGATTGGTTGATGAAGAAACTGATGACGATGTAGAGGAGGTTACTACAAAGGAAGCAAAGAAGGGACGAAGCCTGAAGACGGTCAAGAACACCTCGAGTGTTCCGTACGACAATGTGTCATTTCATTCTGCTGACAGTGTGAAACGATGGGAATTTGTGTTCCAGAGAACGGCCTATCTCGAGAAGACCCTATCTTCGGAGCTACAGGGACTGGAAGCCATTATCAAACTCCTGGAACAGGCAGAACTCATGAAGACCGTCACTAACATTGGTAACCATTATCCCCTTGTGGTCAAAGAATTCATTGCGAACTTGCCTACTGGATTTGGGACTCCGAATGATTCGGATTGTTAGAAGGTATATGTTAGAGGCATGCGCTTCAACATTTCCTCTGACATCATTAATACCTTTCTAGGGAGAAAGTGTGTTCGTTCTGTGTCTCCTCCTGACCTGAACAAGGTCCTCAATGAGATTATCGGAGATAAAAGCATAATGTGGCCTACTAAGGGCACTGTGGCAGCCTCGGACCTCACATCCAAGTACTCCATCATATTCCGAATCGGAGTAGCGAACTGAGCTCCCTCCACACACGCATCCTCCATCAAACCGGAGCTAGCGATACTCATCTTCCAAATAGGTACTGGTTCCACGCTTGATTTTGGGTAGTTTGTTATTGATCATCTTATTAGACATGCCAGATCACTAGCTGTGAAGATACCTATTTTCTTTTCCTCCCTTATCTCTGAGGTACTTGTACATCAACACCCCAGAGTGTTGAAGACAACTGATAAGGCTGGGAAACGCGGAGGACTGATTGTAGTGAGCCACAAGGTGTTCGATGGCAAGCATGCTCCTGATCTTGTCAGGCCAGAAGCCAAGCTGACCAAGGCGACGACCAGTCGAGCCACAAGTGTCGCCCCTCCAACCAAGACCACCAGCATGGATGCAATCATGCTTGAAAGAGAGATATCCGTACTTGACAAGGACATCGTCAATCTAAAGACAGCTCTGAAGCATCTCTCCCAGCGAAGATCTCACTGTGCCAACCTGCTGAAGTCAATGTCGCCTCCAGGCTCAGAAAATGATGATTCCTCCTCTCTACCCAATGCTACTGAAGACACTCCTCAAGATGCCTCTACCGATGCTACAGAAGAAGAGACTGCTAGTTCCAGCAGCAGTTCTATTTGATTTTAAGTACTTTCTGGTTTCCGTACAAACTGAACAACTTTTAATTTGTATTTGTTTTGAACATTGTTTCATATGTATTCTCGACTGCTGATCGAGAATATATGTGTGAGTTAAGTTTGTGTTTTTCCTTATTTCCTGCTCTATTTGTTCAAAATATTTTCTTTAAGATTGGCTCTTTTTGAGCCAGCAAGGGGGAGTAAGAGATAAGACGTACGTACACGACGACGCGCACGCCGATCCGATCGCCGCAAGAAAAAGCTGACGACAACGCAAAGCAGAATACCATAAAGAAAGCTGTCGACAAATGCAATGAAGAATGCGACGAAGAATGCTGACCTTAAAAATAGCCAAAGGGGGAGATTGTAGTTACGACGGTTTTAGTGATTGGCTTATTTTTAAGGAACTAGAGAAAATGTCATAAAGAATGTCGAAGCATCATAGGCGACATCTTGTGTGACATTGTTGACGGCATCTCGGCAAACATCCTGATCGACGGAAATCAGGAAAGTGCAGATTCTGCAGGAAGTACGAATAAGTTTAGGAAATTCCAGAACGACTCCGATTCTAGAAAGAAGAAAGACGGCGATTAAGAGGAAACCCATTAGGGTTAGTACTCATGCTCAATTGCTATAAAAGCTTAGGCTACCCCCTTAGCAATCGTGTGGTTCTTTTATTTTGTTTCCTAGCAATAATTTGCAAAGCTCTTAGACGTCAAGGTTTGCGGGCTGAGAGGTTGTTGATTGTGCTAAGGATATTGTGTATCACCATAACTATTGAGAGTTAGGTGATTGAGGGTTTATTGATCGCGTGAGTGAAGACTGCACGCAACCACCAAGTTCAACGAAGACTTGAACCTACAGAGTAAGGCGATTGCTCGAAGAGTGGAATCAAGACGGAGACTTGGATTCAGGGGGAGACCCTGAGATAGGTTGCACTGTAATAAGTAGCATAAAGTATAGATCTAGGGATGATCATAGATACTTGTATGTTCTGAAGAATTACTGATAAGTGAAACCTTTCCACTAGGCTGAGATCCCCCAGACGTAGGTGTCGTTGCACCGAACTGGGTAAACAATCTGTTGTGTCATTGTTTATTTAGCTTTACATTTACTGTCCTGCGTTATCTACACAAGAAGTCATACACGGTGTTATGGCTTCATACATAACATTGTGTGTGGCATCTTGCACGACTAACTGATCAAAATTTCAGTACCCTTCAAAGCTACGGCGTTATCGTGACATTATGGTGTATTAATTAGTCACCTAACAAAGAAAATGATATTTTTTTAGCTAGCATCATCTCAAGATCCCAACTTGTAAAAGACACAATAAGAATAAGAAAAAGATGAAGCCATCCAAAAAGAAAAATACAAATTGTCAATCAAATAAATATTAAACAAGTTGATAAAATATAGGGAGCATGCATAAGTAGAAAAGTGCTATAATAGTCCTAACCCTAGGGCCCAAGTGTTGCAACCATGTTTCCCATACCCACAATATTTTCATACCTGAATTGATGCTCATTTTAACAATGCCGACAAACCCTAAAATTCTTTCTAATCAATGGCCTACTTTTCTCCCCCAATCTCCATGAAAGTAAGAAAAAAAGGGTTACTTAAACAAAAGCCTGATAGGGTCATTAACCCAAATCACTTTCACAAGTGGCAATGCATGTCCCAACCAGGCTATGACAAATGGTCCTATAAGATGGAGGGATCTTGTCCGGCGAGCCAATCACGGTAGACGAGCGAAAGCGACGTTAACATATATGTATCTAGCTCCCTTTTAATTATGCTCCTAAGCTAATGTCATTACTCATAATTAGGTATTAATTATTAGCAAAGATGATCATTAATCTATTGTCATTTGTTAAGCAATAAATTACAAGAAGATTGTCATGTTGGACCCTCCAAATTGCAAGATTTGGAGGAAAAAGGTTGTTTGTCTTTATTTCTATCAACCCATATTATCTAAATCCCCAATAGATGAATTAATAATTAAGATTATTAGAGAAGTGAAGAGAACAGAAAGCTATAGGTATAGTCTTATAGATTATGATGACAACTGTTTGGACAGAAAACATGAACATAAGCATATACCTCCTCCACTCCGACAGTATGTTTAAAACATAATAAATGAGCGGAGGAGACATATAGGAAATGTAGGTGTATAAAAATGATCAGTTTTTTTTATCTTCGAAAAGTATAATTTGTGTTCACAATTATATTCTAGGGTTGGGGAGTGTATAGAAATCATCAGTATTGCTACCGAGGATAGGAGTTTCAATTCATCTCAATCAAAAGAATTATGATTGACAGAAAATTAGAAAATATGCAAAATAAATATCATTAATAACTTGATATTTAATTAAATCATGAGAAATGTTCGGTTCGTTTTGATTGCAGGGTTGTTCATGGGAGTTTGATGGGTTCTGCAGTAAGATCGCGGGGTTTCTCCAGTCAATCGAGGTAGAGGCCGTGACTTGCATAATATGGGTGTGAAAATTATTCCACCCAATTTGCATGAAATGAATAAATGGCTTCGTTGATTCAAAAAAAATCATGAGAACATATATCCGTCCACAAAGAAAATCCATGTTATGGTAGTTAAGTCACAATTAATCATGATATCATATTGTAAGTCTAGATTTATATATCATATTAGTGCTTTTGAAAATCACTGTCATGTTATTATAATAAAAGTTTAAATTTGTATCATGTTATCATAGCAAGAAAAAATTAAGTATCACCATATAATTTATACACCACTGAAATTAAGCTTCTAGCCGGCGAGACTTTGCTTTTGTCGGGCAAGAGATCCCGTCTCGCCGGCTTGGCTAAGCCGGCGAGATATTCGCCCGAAACTCGCCGGCTTGGTTCTCGCCGAGCAGGTCTCGACATGAATGGTCATAGCCGGCGAGATATTGAATCAATATCTCGCCGGTTTGAAAGTGACCAATATCTCGTTGGGGTAGTGAAGTTTTACCGGCGAGATATTGGCAATATCTCGCCGGGATAGGTTATATAACCTAATCGGCGAGATATTGGGCAAAAACTCGCCGGTTAGGGTTCACGACCTACCCGGCGAGATATTGACAATATCTCGCCGGGAAAACTCCACTATCCGCCGGTTAGGGTTTACAACCTAGCCAGCGAGATATTGGCAACATCTCGCCGGCTAGGTTTGTAACCCTAGCCGAACCTAGCCGGCGAGATGTTGCCAATATTTCGCCGGCTAGGTATGATAAGTTTTGGACAGAATCTGCCCTAATTTCTTAGATTCTTGTTACCAATTACACTAGTAAAACCTGACAATACAACTAAATCCTAAACTGCAACTAAATTCTAAACTGCAATTGCAGCGATCGAAAATATATATTTTATAATTGCAAACCAATTAAAATTCGAACAATAAATGTATAATTACAAAACGTGAAAAAAATCGTTACTTAGGAAACTACGGGAGTTTTCCTATAAGTTTTGTCTTCTGCGCCGTCTTCTTGAACCTCTTGCTCGGGCGCGATCGTTCGTCGGCAGGTGCTAGAGGTTGCTTTTGGTCCGAAGGCAGTCCCGGCGAGATAGCCAACTGAGTCACCGTCTGAGATAGAGTCAGGCCCGGAGTCGGTGTCAGCGTCGGAGTCGGAGTCTGGGCCGAAAGCGGCATCTGCATGCCACCGGCAAGCCGAAGCTCACCAGGTGATCCCGGATAGGGCGAGAACCTCGGCCTTAACCCGAGCATCGATCTCGGCTTTAAGCCGAGCTTGCTGATCGTCGAAACGTTGTTTTAGCTCAGCTATCTCCCCCTCTACAGCAGCAGCTCTTGCGGCCAATTCTGCCTCTCTTGCGCGAGCCTTTGTCTCTCTCTAGCGAGCCCTCTCCTTCATTTCCGCCGTTCTGGCAGCGACTACAACATCTATTTGCTCAGTTGACGCCGCGGATGTACGAGCACCACCTCTCGGTTTTGCCGGTCGAAAGAATTCGCCGCCTATGCCAGAAACAATACACCCCCGTTTCTTCTCCGTTCCCATCAACCGCTGAAGGATTTCGGCCTTTACATGCTTCGGGACCGAATATTGTTCTCCTCTGCCAGCCGCTTCTACGGCAAGTGCTTTGTGCCACTCGATCTCGTCCTTCACTTTTTGGACCTGCAAACGAAAGTATTAAATTGTATGACATACATAAAAATTCCGGTAAATTTATAAACAAATTAAAATTTTACCGTCTCCAGGTCGCTCTCTTTTTCGTAGACGTGCACATAAGTTTCCAAACTCGGAAGGAGAACTCCAGCCTTCTGTTGGAGTAGAGCATGTCTGTCGAAAGGCCAGAAACCGCTACTATACTTTTTCCAATTCTTGGCGAGGGCTTTCATTTTTCAAGAAAGTTCCTGCACACGGACAAATATCAAGCGTTAAGAAAGTATTATTAAGTATTCGAAAAACTTAAAGAAAATATTCTGCGTCTTAAAACATAACTTATATTCTGGACTCTCGAAATAGTCGCACATCCAATCCCATGCTTGCTCTCGGCCTATGAAGTCTTCCGGGACCGGGCTCCGTTTTTTCTTGTCGTAGTCCCTCCTGCACTCCCGCGTAATCTCCCCGTAGTGCCTCTGAGTATGGAAAAAGAGCCACTGGTAGACTCGATTTGGCGCTACGTGGTAGCGTAGCGCACTCTTCAATGAAAATAGAAATACGTTAGTGCAAATATATTTTCAAATAAAATAATTTTTAAATGAAAAAAATTAGAAACTTACCGTGAGAGCTCCTCATATCTTACACATCTCATCGAAGTCCAGCTTCTGAAATGTAGGAGCGCGAGGTAATATACTCGTCCTGATGTGACCGCCGATGAACCGGATAATCTGGGACGAGTCAAATTCTGGGTCGTTGTTGATGATGATGTGATTTTTCTCGAAGTCCCACGTGACCGATATGGCCCTTTCTCTATCATATCTTGGAGCTTCTTGCACTTCGCAAGCCCATGCCAACATGTCTTCGGCTCCTGTGGCCCACTCGTAGATCCTTCGTCGTACGTGCTGTTCAGCGACTTGTACCCGATGTGTCGTCCGGAGCGCACAGTCGTACCCCACGTGTTCAAGCCGTTCGACTCCATTGTAGGAATGCATGAGGGACCGACTGAGGGAATGATGTACTCAATCAACTCATCCTCGTCTTCAGGCGCCTCCTTCGGAACCGAACCACCCCACTCAAGTCTGTTGACCTCCTCTTGAGCCGGTGCACCCTGCTGGGGCCGTTGCAATTGTTTATATCACAAATAAAACTCATACATTTAAAAAATTAAGAAAACGATTTCTTATTTAAAACTTCATAGCTCAAAACAATTACACTTGTGCTCAATGCAAAGTCGAGTTCGCCGGAGTTGGCGTAGATATGAGGAATGACCTCCCTCTAGTGATTGTGATCCCTTCGTCATCTCTTCCCTCTCTCGAATTCCGCCAACCAAGGTTCCTTTTAAATATGTGCATTTGGAATTGTGAAAATGTCATCATTTGGTGCGAGAGTTGTTTTTGTCATTTGAAACAATTTATATCATAAATGATGATAGTTAAAGTTTATTTTTTTTATTATTACATAATACAAATTTGACCTTATTGGACATATATGAATATATTTAATTTTTAAAAAATAACTACAGCTGAATACATCTGGAAATTTCGCTTTCTTATGTAAATCACTTAATTTTTTTTTAATTTTGTAGGTTACATAAAAAATAATTTGTCTCACTGCTAATAACATTGTTAGTTTTTTAATTTAATTTTTTTAAAAAGACCAAAATACCCTTTATTTATTATTTAACATTCTCTCAAGTTTAAATTATCAAAATACCATTGTTTGGACTTCAAATTTTCATTCAATTGTCATGATTCTTCACAAAATTTTATAGTGTTCTTAGAAATTAAATTAGATTATATGATACTATTATATGTATTTCCCTATTAAAAGTATTATCAAATGTTTCTCTATGGAACATAACAAGTTATAGAAGTACCTAATACACAAAATAAATTGAGTGTTAGTTAAAACGGGTTAAAGAAGGACGACGTCACATTCGAGAAGGACCTCAAATATCTATTTAGAGATCACATCTATGGCTACGTTTATGTTTCTTTTGATCTCATCCCCAATGACAGTCCCCAGAAAAGCAATACGGTTGCAGAGGTGGAGGGAGACACCACTGCTAGAAGAAGAGTAAAGACTCCCACAACTCCAACTCTGCCTCTAACATTGGTTCTTTGCCGGAGCCACTACACCAATTATGTGTTAAGGTGACACAATATCTATATTACCCTTAGTATGAGATATGTCACCCAAAGTGTTGGGTGACAACAAGTGTGTCACTCTAATGGTGTCACATATCCATTGTCACCCAAAGTATTTGGTGACATTTAACATGTCACCTAAAGTATGGGTGTGTTACCTTATATTGATTAAAGGTGAATTTATTGTGTCACCCAAACACATAATTGGTGTAGTGAGCTCGACTCTCGACCCACCAATGATCACGACTCGTTTCTCAACTTCGAGAATAATAAGACAACAACACCACAAATTGATCATAAAAAATAGCACCCATCATCTACTCAATCCAAAAATTTGGATAACAATCGAATAAATTTTTCAAGTCCAAATAAGAACACTTAGGTAATTTAAACTTGAAATAATGTTAAATAAAAAATAGAAAGGAGGTATTTTGATAATTTCAAAATTTTAAAAATAAAATAATAAAAACCTAAAGGCATAATTTATCGCGCGACAAATTAATTCTTAAGTGACATGCGTAATTACAAAAATTTAGATTTGAGCAACTATATGTTAGTAAAAAGTATTTTTTTTATGCGGTATGTTCCTAGTATTTTATGGTTTCGACGAAGTCTGTATGTTCCTAGTAGGGGTGAGCATTGGTCGGGTTGGACAGTTCATGGCTTAATTTTGGGCCCAACCCGAACTTAGCGTGTTGACTATTTTCATGTCCATTCCAGGCATATGAAGAATTGTCCGTTGGACAAGCGGGCGGGTTGAGCCTGGACGGGTTCCGGATTAGTACAACCTATCCATAAAATTAAAAAAAACTAATTACACAAAAACTAATTACAAAAATAAATTATGTACACAAAAACATATTACAAATTTAATACTTCAATATCACAAGAATGGATTGTCAATAACATTCATAGTAATTTATATGGAAATTGTGTTTTTCGAACTTGTTTGTTAAAAAAAAACTTAAAATGACTCTTTTAACATTAGTGTGGGTTGTGCGGGCTTAGTTAGTTAGTTAGTTAAGTTCATTAGGTCGGGTTAGTCCGAACACCATACTTCATGTCTGTAACCTGGCCTGTGATATTTATATAGTCCTCGTTCTCAGCTCGGGTCACTCCGAGTTGAGACTATGAGTGAACGGGTTGGCCCGAGTTCATGGGTTAGGCCGGATTGTCTGTACATTTCTGCTTACCCCTAGTCCCTAGTATTTCAGAAAACGAATTTCCCTATTATCCACACTTAAAATTATCCCATTTATTGAATTAATTAATTAATTAATGGGATAATTTCATATACGACCCCCTAAAATATACCAAATCTCACCCAACACCCCCTAAAACCATTATTCTCACCAGCACCCCCTTAAAATGGACAAAAATCTCAGTTGTCAAAAATTTATTGAAAAAAGACAAAAATACTCATCTCCCTCATCACTCCTTCACCATACCCTCTGTCTCTCCTCCCTCCCTCCACCGTCGCCGGCAAGCCTCCCTCCGACCAATTCCCTCCACCACCGCCACTCCTAGCGTCACCTAGAACACCTCCCACGCCACCGTCAGCATCCTCTTTATCCCCTCCTCCGCTCATTCCATCCTTACCTTGAACTCCTTCTCCCTCCAAACCCTCAACCTCGCCTCCCTCCCCATCAACTCAATCATCGCCATTATCGCCAGGACAGTGACGTGGCGGGAGGGGATTGGCCGAAGGGAGGCTCGCCAGCGACGGTGGAGGGAGGGAGGAGAGACATAGGGTATGGTGAGGGAGATGTGAGGTAGTGGTGAGGGATAAGGGTATTTTTGTCTTTTTCAATAAATTTTTTAAAACTGAGATGTTTGCTCATTTTAAGGGAGTGCTAGTGAGAATAATGGTTTTAGGGGGTGTTGGGTGAGATTTGGTATATTTTAGGGGGTGGTATATGGAATTATCCTTAATTAATAAATAAAACAATTTTTAATATGGTATTCAAAACATAGACAAGTGGGGTCACTGATTTTATTTTCCGAGGAAACAATTTCTCTTAGGGCTTGCTTTCGATTTCCATGGCTTCTCATACCCACATCGACGATGTAATTCTCTACTTCCTCAATTGTTTATCGATTCACGAATGTTGCGCATCTTTAGGGTTTTTTAAATTCTCCGATTTGAATTCAGGACGATGATTTTGGCGGTGACTTTCCCGGAGCTAACGGTGGCAAGCGTTCGGGTTAGTTCAGTTGTATTTGCAAACAAATTATATTTCCAGAGCTTTGTTCTGGTTCTGTCCGCTATTCATTTTCAGTTTCATTGTTTTTTGTGCGAATTCAGGCACCAAGAGAAGCTTTGGGGATCTTGAAGACGAGGAAGATGACATTTTTGGCTCCAAAAAGGTGTCTTTTAACTTCTTATAGTAGTTGATAAATGATTGATTCTGTGTGAGTTTTAGCTTACCCACATGACTATAATTTCAGGGCAGTTTTTGGTGGCTTCTAAGATCAAACTCTTATGCTTTGTTCAACTCCATATTTTAAATTACTTGAACACGATATATAGGATGTCATTAGGCTATTTATCACTCGCGTTTGTAAGTGCAGTTGATGGTGTTAGCTTAGAAAGCAAATGCAAGTGAGAAAAGAGTATAAGTTGAATATGTATTGAATGTTGAGGCTCCATATACTGTATTGATTGTTGAGTGCACTTCATGGAACTATTTCTTCGGTTTTAGGAGTGTTTGTTAATGAGATGCAGGGTATTTTAAGAGAGAACATTCCTGTACTTAATGATTTATGAAGCGGAATATAAGATTCCTGTTACTTCGCTTCCCTTTATTTGTTTTTACAATGTTCTAGTACAGTGCCAAAAATAGAATACATGTAATTTTATTTCCACCACCTCATGCTTGTTTATTCTGCATGTTTTTTGTTGTATGTACTGCAGCGTTTAGGTTTACAGATATGTTTGAATAGCTACTGCGTTGTTGGTTGGTGCTGATATTAGTGATATAGATGCATGTAGCTCAAAGATCTTAATTTTAGGCTTTATGACTAAATTGCATAATTTGTATACTTTAGCACTTGACATTTTGGTTTATAAAGCAGGGTAACTCAAAAGTTGAAGAAACTGCATCTGGTGTAACAACAGGAATGATTTTGTCTCTTCGAGAGAGGTAAAGTAGAATTTTTATATTTGGTTAAAATTTGTATGCTTTGTCTTTTAGCTGCACTGAAGTCCCAGCCTTATGTCTTCCCTTTGTTTGGGTTCTTTTTTCAGTCTTCAGAGTTGTAAAGATACCCTTGCAACGCACCAGGCACGTATTCCTTTATCATATCTAACCCTCTAGTAATAATTCACTGTTATCTGAACCACTTATATTTGTCTATGCATGGAAAATGGAGAATGTTGATGGAACCTCTTATATATGCTTTGTGTTTACTGATAGAGTTATGAAATTGAAATGACATATGTATTCACCATGGGAGATGGTTTCATAATAATGTATTTTCTATGCTGTTATGTATTGTAGTAGACTTAGTTTTTATTCTTTAAATTTCTGAGGAAGAAACTGGTAGTAATCTAATTTCAGTATTTCTCGTTCTAGGAGGGCAGCACTTTTCAACTCTATTTTAAACTTCTGATTGTAACAAGCTATCTGCCTTAATTGACTTCTCAAACTTTTGATGGTAATAGGATACTTGATGTTTTTATGTTATGCTTTAGTTGGAGATTTAAAATGTTCCAAAATATCTCCAAGTTTATGTGCTTAGTTCCAATTTAGTCCCATGCTACTATTTTGTTCTAATTTAATTCTAGGATTATATTCTATCTATTCCGAAACAGTCCTAAGTTTATCCAGTTTGTTTCAAATTAGTCCTAAAGTTTGACCTTAGTCCTATGTTTGGAGTAATTTGCTCCACTTCAGTCTTTGCCATTGCTCCATGGACTAAATTGAATCACTTTGCTCATTGTTAGGAGTAAATCAAAACACAGTGCTGGAGTTAGGACTTAATTAGAACATTCTCCTTTGGAGATACATGTACTTTTGAATGTTCTCAGCTCTCTAGATGTGTTTCTTATGGATACTAGTTGTGCTTATGGTGGTTTATCATTATCAAGGTTTTAAAAGGCGAAATTGGGAATCGAGTTGTTTTTACTTTCCATTGTGGGTCTTACTGAGGTGTAAGCCTCAATAATAAGAACAGTAAATTCATAAAATATCAAATATCTCAAACAATTTATAACAAACAACACATAGTTTCTTTAAGCAACATGTTTTGCATTTTGAAATTCTTTCAAATATTCAACCATCTCTTCCTGCATTTCCTTGGGTACCTTAGGACATGCTGCCACATTTTCGTGAGTGCATGCGAGGCGATCTTTTATTCTGTTAACAACGCTATCCATAACCTTACTATAGATAAAATATTTAGTCATTTACCTCTATGAAAAAGAGGGTGGAAGGATGGAGAGAGATGGTGGAGGAATGTTGTCGTGACTTAAGGACTAAGGGAGAAGAGAATGAGTTAAATATGGTCCCGAGTTTGTGAATCGAGTTATGGTTTGGATTTGGATAGATAGAAAAGCTTGATTAACGAGAGAGCTTTAATCTCAATTTAAAATTTGTTGAAGTGAACTCAAGACTTCAAAGGGAACAATTTACCAATAATTTCTTAATGCTTTATTCATGGAACCTACAGATATTTACAGCCTCTTGAACTTTAATCCAACTAACTAATGTTGAGAATATAAAGCCCCACATTGAAAGAATAAGAAATCAAAAGGGTTGTATATAAAGGAAAGGGTCAAACTCAACTAATAAGTTTAAGCTTTTAGTTGTGGAGCTTGACCCGATATGTACAACCCACTTTTACATGGTATCAGAGCGGGCGCACCTGTGCTTGTGGGTCTTGCCTCCCTGTGGCTCCGCTCCCCTTAAGCATGATATTGTGGTCCACGTAAGGGGGGAAATAGCCTGCGTGCAAAGATACGTCCTACTATGGTCCATGTGAGGGGGAGTGAGTTGATAAAGTCCCACGTGTAGAATACACGTGAAGGGGAGTGTTAAGAATATAAAGTCCCCAATTGAAAGAATAAGAAATCAAAAGAGTTGTATTTAAAGGAAAGGGTCAAACCCAACTAATAATCTTGAACTTTTAGTTGTGGAGCCCGACCCGATATGTACAGACCAGTTTTGCAACTAACTAATACAAATACTAAAAGGACTCTTGCCTCAATTAATCATACTCTCAAACTAATACCAATACTGTAGTTTAAAGAAACTATTGAGGCTTACGCCTTAAGGTGAGGCTGTCGAAAACAGCTTTTGTGGCTACGCCTCTCACATGTGTAGGCTAACGCCTCAGCTCTGTCAAGGTTTACGCCTCAAATTGTAGGCTAAAATTTAAAACTTTAGAAGGCAATCATAGGCTTTTTATGAAGTTTTATTAGTTTTTTTTAAATGTTGTTATTGAGCCTTTTAAGTTAGTAAGGACTAAGAAGCTAAATTTAACCTAACAAATCTTAGGAATACAAAATTAAAACATAAATTAGAAGAGACATCAACAACACCTCAATCTGGCAACTCCTTTTCTAGCTAACCACCCTTCTCCCTCCCTCCCTCCCTCCCTCCCTCTCATCTCCTTTAATTTATGCTAATTCTTTGATGATTTTTATTTTATATTTTTGTTTATTTTGCCAATTTTGTATTTGTTTTTACCTGATTTTTTCTTAATTTATAATTGCTTATTTAGTTTTAAATTCTTGCTAATTCTTTGATGGTTTTTTTTATTAATTCTATGATGATTTCTATTTTGCTTGTTTTGCCTATGATTGCTTATTTTTCTTTGTACTTTTTCTTATTCTCATCATATTTTATGAATTTATTGGTCGTATTATTGAGGCTTACGCCTCACTGCGCCTTGCTGTCGTGCCTTAGTCTTGAGCTTGTCTTCCTTGTACACAATATGGAATGCCTCAAAGTGCCACTAGTTTGCCATAACTCTCGGCTCTGATACAAATTTGATACGGTCTCGGGTTTGTGGTTCGAGTTATGGCTTTGATTTGGATAGATAGGAGAGCTCGATTAATGAGAGAGTTCTAATATCAATTTAGAATTCGTTAGATAGAACTCAAGATGTGAAAAGAAACAATTCAGTAATAATTTCTCAATGTTTTATTCATGGAACCTACTAAAAAACTAATACAAATACTAGAAGGTTTGTAATTATCCCAACACTACCTGAGTCCTGAGTTGGACTATGAACAAAGTCTTGCCAGGAGAGAGTTTATTTATGTCTAGGGAAATTAGGGGTTTTTTTATCTTCTTAAAAACTCAAATAGCCAAAACATCATGTATAAAAAGCATAAAAAATTTCTGAAAGTAAATAAAAAATGGCTCATGGTGATGTTTAAAAACAGCCAAAAATTTCGTAATATATGAGGTGTGAACCTCATAAGCTTTAGGAACTTAAGACACTGAGGCATAAGCCTTAGTGGGGCCTCAATAATGTGAGACGTAAGCCCCTCAATGCAAGCACGTGAGGCGATTTTTAAATTATATATAATTGGGTGTTGCAGAAAGAGCTTGAAACTGCAAGATCAGAGGTTCAGAAGTGGCATTCTTCTTTTGAAAATGAGTCCATACATGCTGGGTCAACTCCAGGTTAGCTGTTAGTCCTCTTGTAGATTGTTTCAGTTATTAATCAAATATTTGTTTTAACACATGAATTCTAGTTTGCGGTCTTATATGATCTCTTAAACTGTTTGGCTTGTGTTGCTAAAATGATGAATTTCTTTCTTCTCTCGCAGAACCTAAACTAGTGATCGATTATCTTCAGAACCTGAAATCCTCTGAGGATTTATTGAAAGAACAGGTTTGACCTTTATATGTATATTCACTTGCTTTTGAGATTTATCATATGTGTAAAAGATCTCATCCATCTTTGTTTATACTCTTATCAGTTAGAGAAGGCGAAGAAAAAGGAAGCTGCCTTCATTGTAACATTTGCGAAAAGGGAGCAGGAGATATCAGAGCTGAAGGTAGAAATTTTCTGGTCCATATATGTTCCTTGAAGTATATTGTGTATGGAAATCGTTTAATATTGGAATTGTTTGGTGGGAAAGTATGGTATAATATGAAGACGACTTTTTATAGGAATCATAAGGTACTATTTTTTTAATTCAAAAGATTATTCAAAAAGATGCATTTTTATTAGAATGTGGAAAAATAGTCTAGGCATCAACCTGTAGGACTCATCCCATTTACACTTGCGTTATCAACAAAAGGTGTATGAGTCTTGTATCTTGGAATGCCATAAACTTTTCTATGGTCAAACTGTGAACTTTCCAATGGTCATAAAGATTGATACTATGTCCGTGGTCCATATACAAGAAAATTTTGTCTAACTTCCTTATATGTCAAACTTAAACTGCTAAAATCATTTGAAGCTTATTTATGATAATATCTGATGCGACTTAGAGAGTTAGGATAATTCAAACTAGGGCCCTACATGTTTTGTCCTTGAATATTCAATTTCTTGTATAACAACACCACCACACCAATTTCTATATTATCATACATTTAATCCTATCTACTAATGTCTCTTTACTATGAAATTCTAAGAAAATATTGTGCAGTTTTGCTTTGATAATGTTGGTTTATTTCACATAATTCCTTTTGGTAACCACATCTTCTTCAAAATTTCAGTGTGCAGTCCGGGATTTGAAGGCACAACTAAAGCCTCCTTCAATGCAGGTACCATAGTGTTGTGAAATAAGCATGACTTTGTTTTCTTTCTTTCTTTTTCCATTTTTGATTTTCGACTTGATTTTTGTGCCACTTAACATGACAGGCAAGGAGATTATTACTAGATCCTGCAATCCATGAAGAGTTTACACGCTTAAAGGTTTGTGCTGATAAACATTTTCATGGGAAGTTGGCCTTGATGCTTTGTGTTTAATTCCCTTTGTCAGGATGCCCTTAATAGTGAACATCATTTGACCTATTGTTTTTGTTTTGTTTTATTCTGTACCTTTTCTATTGTCCTTTTCTGCATCTGGACTGCAGAACATATCTGCTAAAGGGCTAATACTTTAGGCACAAACTCCTACTGAAAAAAGAGTGATTGAAGGTTTGATAAAGAAAATGAAATTTCTTATTTTTAATTGCTTTTCCTTTTGATTTGGCTTTGTTTGATGCCCTGTTATGGAACTTGCCGGTTTCGTTAGCGTTTATTCTGGTCTCCTAGAGTGGAAGTACAAGCACAATTATATCTTGCTGAAAACGAGATATACTTGTGTTGCAGGATGTCAGATGATGAGGTGACATCAGAAGTTGCCATCCCTACTTGTGTGCTTCTGATAGTCACACTGCACTCAGTCCACTATTATACTGAATTGATTTTTATTGGTTTTAATTAGTGCATTTCTGCTGTTCATTTTTTCCCATTTATTTTTCTTATACATCATTCTCATGGGTTTTTATTGCCAGCATCCTTTAATTTAATCACCATAAACGAGTCAAACATGTCCACATTTTCTAATTTGTATTCTTCTTTCCTTTCCTTGCATTGCTCTGTTTATGACTCTTTGATGTCACAATGTAGAATTTGATTGAGGAGAAGGACAAAAAGGTTAAGGAGTTGCAGGATAATATTAATGCTATCAATTTTACTCCTCAAAGCAAGATGGGCAAGATGCTGATGGCCAAGTGTAGGACCCTACAGGAGGAAAATGAGGAAATTGGCAATCAAGCTGCAGAGGGAAAGGTGTAGATTTTTCTTATTATATATACCGTGTTTTATTTATTCCTGGGTGTCTTATATTAGTTGAACGATAAGAGGATCTTTTAAACATTTATTCCTACATTCCAGTATTTGGTCGATATTCTTTTTTGAGGAAGCTCATTGACAGTTTTGTTCATGCATTTCTTCTGCATAGAAAAATAGGGAAATCACTGGGAAATATGTGAATAGTGATTATTACAAAACATTTATGTGGTTTATGCATTGAACATAGGTTTGAAATTTGAATGAGACATGTACTCCGTGATTGGATTCCAAAATGCTGCATTCTTCTTTAGTGATTTAACTGATGCATGCATATGATTTTTTGTCACCTGCAAAAACTGAGCTACTTTGGTGTATCATATGCCATGATTTCAAGTCAAATGAAGATTTTTCCCTCTTCCCTTTTATCTGTTGATTTATATGAAGTTTCTAAGTTTCTAACGCTGTCTCTCCTGCAGATTCATGAATTAGCAATGAAACTTGCTTTGCAAAAATCTCAAAATGCAGCACTCAGAAATCAATTTGAAGGTTAGTTTTACTTGCATGTTAATTTCTCCATAATTACAGTTGGATTTTAGTTTATATGTATGTTTTCTTATTTTATTTTCCTACCCTTAAACTTATTCCGACCCAAAAGCTTAAGATGTTAGGTGAAAGGCTCAACTAGTATATCAATTTGCATCGAGGAAAGGACTTAGGAACGTGAGAGTAGTTTATATTGAAATTTTGAACTGTTATCTCCCACCGTTCCCGAGTTTGTTTAATTGGACTACTATAATATTTCCAGTCATATAACTGTATATTATTCTTAGGTACATTTTCTTATTGATCTATTAGTTTGAAGTAACGCTCTCATTTCGATGTGTCTGTTTGAGGATCATTGCTTTGTATCTTACCCTTGCTATTTTAATCTTCTTGTGGTGTTTTTCATACAGGTCTATACAAATATATGGATGGGCTTACAGATGAAGTTGAGAAATCAAATGAAACGGTTCGTGATCTATCTCTATCCCTTTCTATATTTACAATGGTGGTGACCTAATTATCTTAATCACAGGTGCTAGTATTACAAGAGAAGATTAAAGGGAAGGATCTTGATATTAAAAGGCTGAAAGAGGAATTGCAACAGAAGAGTGTGACAGATGAGAAGACTACTGATTCACCTTTAAATAAGGAAGCTGATGATGAGGTCAAAGTTTCCGGTGGCGAAACCGAAAACTGAAATAACAATTTTGTAGAATATCATCAATTTGTATGAATATGGTTCATGATTGTTGTACTTTAACAATATTCATGACCCTTGTTAGACATTCCACCATCACCCAATTTCCGTGGGGAAGAAATTTTAAAGAATTGTTCACTGTGTATGCATAGATGACGATTTACATGTGTAGTGCAATACAAAAAGGTATTCTCATTTCCTACAAGAGTAGGGTAACTTTGAAATTAGTTTTGGCTTGTGCAGCTTATTAATATAATATCATTTAGCTTATTAATATAATATCATTTAAATAAAGGGAAATTGAGTTTTTTTCCTTGAAGAAAAAGAAAATTTTATTTTTTAAATCATTTATAAAAAATTTAATTCTTAATTTCAAGGTCGATGTCATTATTTTTTGTAATATATACATTTCATAAAGCTCAAGTCAACTATTTTACTACCATGAACGAGGTACACAACACTTTCTTCCCAATAGAGCACATTTTTGTCATTTCCCCTTCAAAAATGACGGACATCCAAGATTGAGATTCAAGAATCGTGCACAATAACCAATTGGGCCTTTGAGATTTTTTGCCCTAAATTGAGGTTCAAGTTCAACATGATGCTCTTCAGCGAAATTTACCCCTTCCTTGAGGCCAACCTAGACCGGCACTACCAATGTTTCCCACAGATTGAATCGGTTCTACCAAACCCTTTGTGGTGCTCCCGAGTGCCTCCCCCTGCGTTCATTACACATTGGAAAATGTAATTAGTAAGAATATAGATGGCAGCGAGCTTCATGTTGCATCATATATTCAAGTCTACAAACTGAATACCTTAATGCCTAACTATTTAGTTAAACCATTTATTTCAGAATATTTTTGCAAGATTCACAAATTAGTAATATCCTTCAGAAATATGACACATTTATCAGCGTGGATGAAATCACTCTTCCAAAATCAGGTCTTCCGCCTAATCATGTCATGCATGTCTTATCTCAATTATCCTTTACATGGAGAGAGCATTCAAAGGTGAACAGAACATACCTCTTTCCATCCCATGCCTTCTAGAAGTCTTCTGGCATAACTACCGGAACCAAATGACATGGTCAAGGCTTGGGCTGCAGCTTCCTCTGTACTGACATAAACAGATGAAGATGGATCACCATCATCATTAACTCCCGAATTCTTCTGTCCTGGACCCACGCCAAAGCCACCATGCAAGGTTCTTCTCTCGGCAGCTCTATCCCGATATGCACTGCTTTTATGCTAAAAAACAGAGGAAGATTAGAATTACAAGAAAAATAAAGGCAGATTTTGAAAGAGATACCCGGATTTCACAACAACATAGATGGGACAAATAGTTTATACACGCATTTTTAGCTTTGAGCATTAACATAACGCCTCCCATCATCCAAAGTGCACTTCAGATTCTTTTGAGGAAACAATGCAATTCTTGTTTTCCTCAACCATCAAGCAGATAAAGTGGAAATTACATGGTGTTGACTTAGAACATACTAAGTTTGAAGTGCAATAGACATATCTCTTGAATTGCTAAAACAATTAGACGTGTATTTGCATAAGTGATCAAAATCTGGGTGAAGCGTCTGCCATAAAACAGACGATTAATTATTACATATGCAGTATGAGCATTTTAGCATCAATTCCAGCATGTATATCGCACAACTTAGACAACATGTTTGAAGCACAATAGTCATAGTTCTTAAATTGCTTAAACAATTAGATTTTAATTTGCCTCAGATGTGATGAGGTTGATGCTCTGCTGAAAAACAGATGACAGATTATAACATATGTGGTATGAACATATGAACATTTTAGCTTCAGTTCCCAGCATGCGTACTTCATAACTTACCTTTTCAATGGCAGAGAATTCATTTGGCAACATAGAAGAGTCTTTGCATACAGTGGTTCCATGCAATGTTTTTAATCCAATTTTGTCATTACACCTAGAGTGCGGAGTAATTTCCTCAGAATTTGATAATTCTGGAAAGTCCCAGTCCTTGGTCGGGTTGGAAGAATCATAAGTTGACAAGGAAGACATATAGCTTGCATTAGGACTGCGCAACTTGTATACTTGCCCTGAAAGAAACAAAATTACAAGCAGCAAGATATGATATTGTTAACTGCAATCACAAATGCAAAAGCAAGTGTGGACAAGGTCTTTTTGGTGCTTCCTAAGAGATCTTCCATTTTATTTCCTCTTTCTCAGTGATCAGACAGGGCCTATATTATAAGCTAACCAAACATGAAGCACAAAAAAAATAGTACATAATTATCAAATAGAGGAGGGACATGCAAACCTGTTCTGACTCGTACCAGATCAAGATGTGTTTGGCATATTGGAGCAGTTTTTAGGAGGCTGCCACCAGAAGGCATCGAGGGGTGAAGCTTTGCAGATCTTTTCAACAATCGCCCCACCAGCCTAGCCACCTCACCTTTTCCATCTTTTCTGGGGCCTATGACAACTTTCCAGTCCCATAAATCTACAACTGGGAACTGTGCAACGGGCACTTCTTCAGATTGAATTACTTGACCATACTGAGCTCTCCACTTTTCCTCATCTGTACCAAATAAGTGACGTGTAAGTCCAAATGTATATGCACTTGGTCAGAAAGTTTCCCACAATTATAAGCTGGATGACATGACTCTTATCTTTATCTTGTTCACATACTGTATGTTATTTGCTTTTGGAGGGTGATATTTAGTTTGTTGATATTAGATAGGAAACATGGGAGGATTATTTATATTCGTTTCTACGAGCAGTGTATAAACAAGTCATTACGTGGATATAAAAATAAATCCTACATTATATATATTTTTTTATTGAAAATGACTATGAAGTAACAAAATATCAATGGCAATACAAGACTAAACCTTCATCTAAGGCACTTCCGTTCAGGTCAGTTGAACCATGATGATCCTCAGGAATCCATTCTCCTTCTTCTAGCTCCTCAGAATCTTGTTCTGCATCTAAACAAAATACAATGATTAGGATCATGTCTAAAAGGAGACTCCATTTGAAAGGATAAGGAAAAAGGTCCTGCACTAACCATTAATAGAAGACTTAAAATTATCCATCTCCTCTGTTTCCGATGGCATTGCAAGATCATCAGCCACATTGGCAGTTATGTTAGAATAACCAGATAGATATAGATCAATAAGCGTCTCTTCTAACCTAATACAGCAAACAACCAGTTTCAGGAAAGATACATCAGAAGGCAATGGCTGATAATAAAAATAACTATGTAGAATGCATAAAGTAGCATACCATTCGGACGGTGGAGGTAGATTTTCAGGCATTTGATCCCCAGTGCACTCACTGTTGCCTGCTGGTGAAAGGACAGCTAAATCAAATAAAAGAGTGGGGGGAAATGCTAATAAAATCTAAACTAGTTAAGCTCATTTCTCGAAGTTATGGTCCAGACTGACAACGCCTTGAGTCGACAAACTACAAATAAAGAGATCCAGCTTACTCTTGAGATAGAACATAAACAAAACCACCGACATCCAATGTGTGAGACTCATATGCCAAAACTGCGTATTATACGGAAACCCCCTATTGTCGCGTAATGACAAAAGAACTATTCACACTTACCCAGCTATTTACTACATTGGTTGTTTCCTAGATGACAGTCATGTGCTTTTACAAAATAAATCGCTTACATGGCTCAAATGAATTAGGATCATCGGTAATACTTCTTATGCCTCGAGACGCTTCAACATCACCTCCCTGTAAGGTGAATTGGTTTACATCATCATTAGGTTGAACGCTTGAGCATGGATCATCCTGAATGAGACTATCAGCAACATTAACTCCATAACCAGGCTTTTCACATTCATCACCCTGACCCTGAAGCAATGTACCAAAATGGCTAAAAAACATAATCAAGAATTTAGAACACAAACCCATTAGCCCAACAAACCACACTACCTTGTTGAACTCAGGACCCAACAGCACATAATTTCCATTTTCAAATTTGTAATAAAGACCATCACTGCTACTATAGTACCATCCAGCAAAAGGGTCATGGTAAAATCCACTACTGCACCAACAAATGGAACAAAGGAAAAAAATATAATTAATAAGTTTAATCAAACAATATACAGTTCCTTTCACCAGAATGATTGCAATATGCAATTCAATACACGCGGAATTGCAGTAACTGTTAAATTAAGCGAAAACCTGGCATGGAAATAGAGCTGGGTGGTTTCGTCCCATTGAAAAGAGCAATCTTTGTCCTGTGATTCTAAAGAATCGGTTTCCGCCATCTCACAAACCCTAAATCAGCTCTATTTTGAGGCCAAAAATCCCCAAATTACTCTTCAGGAAACCATTCTTTCTCCTTCTTCCTTTCATCGCCGAGGGAGAGTGAAGCTTTCCCGTGCAACTCGAGTGGGCCAAGGGAGCCCACACCATTTTTCAATTGGGCTTAAGCCCAGTACAGATGACGAATAGTGATGTATTACGTGTCTTCCGCAGGATACGCCAACTAACAGAATTCTCCCGCGGTTAGTAGTGGTGAGTTGGCACGGATGGCTTTATGGTAATAAAGTTTACAATAGCACGGTCGGCTTGAAGTTATAATATAAAATATTACACACTTATCATTAGACTAGATTATTATTATTATTATTATTATTATTATTATTATTATTATTATTATACATTTTTTTCATATATTTGAACTCGAGGAGAGACATCACTCAATTTTCGAGTTGAACTGTAACTTGAAATTTTTTCAAATTCTCAACCCTAGACTGTCCATTTTTATACGGAACCTGACGATCTAACTCGACTCGAACCCGATTAACCTGACACTCAACAAAATCGACTAAAAATTGGGTTGGATCGACCTAACCTGACTGGCAGGTGAGTCAGGCCTCGTGTGTGATTTACAAACCCATCGAGTAACCTGACTCACCCGACTCCACTTCATACAATAAATATATATATATATATATATATATATCGCCAGGCGCCCAGGCCCAAACCAACCACAACCCAGCTTGTCCGTTTGCAATATGAAGCAACAAAAAAGTTTATAAACGTTACAAAACGTTTATACGCTTCTGATGTGGGACTTTTAAAGAGACAAAGAGAGCTGATAGACGTGGCACCTCCTTCACCGTCCATCGTGAAGCCTCCTCTACTATCAGTCGTCCGATCGAATCTCTCTCTCTCTCTCATTAATCCCTCTCTCTTGCATTAATCTCTCTCGAATCGACTGAAACCCTAGGTTGGAGAGCTCGGCCTCTCCGTCCTCGTTTCCTTTCGTGACTCTCTCTGTCGCAATTCACAAGCTTTAGTAATAGTTCAACCTCAATTCCTATCTCCGTCTATTTCATCTCACAATGAATCAAGGTTCAAGCTTCACTATTTAAGTTTCATTGAGAAGCCTCACCAACTGATTGAAATTGTAGTTATCGTTGCGAATCGATCCGTTGGAGAAGTCTTTCTTCCGTTATAAATCATCGATGGCGGAGAAAGGAATCTCCAACGGATCGATTCTCCACTGGAGACTGGTGGATCTAGAGGTTAAAGCTGCATGCTTCACTTCACTCATCACCGACGATGTCTGAAACTCTGGTAACGGTAAGAAAGGGTTTTCTCTTCATCTTCTATTTCTGGGTTGAGAATTTAGGGATTCGGCTTGATAATTTAGGGGTTTAATTTTAGGATTAATTTGGGGGTTTAATTTCAGAATAATTTTGTGGGTTTTGTGTTTCGAATTGTAATTATTTCTTAGGTTTTCGGGATACGAATTTGGGGATTTAGCATTCATAATTATGGGTGTTAATATCAGTTCGAATTTGAGAGTTTTGTGCTTCGAATTAGGGGTTCATTTTGGGGGTTAGGTTTACAAAATTTTGGTAATTTAGGTTTTTGTTTTGAATTGGGGGTTAATTTTAGGGGTTTGGATTACGAATTTGGGGATTTAGGGTTTCAAATTGAGGGTTAATTTCGCGGTTTAGGGTTATAATTTAGGGATTACATTTGATTTCAATTTGGGATTAAAAAGGGGGTTTCAATTCAGGGATTAGGGTTTAGGGTTCAACTAAGGGTTCTGATTTCTGCTCAACATTTTTGGCCCATCGGGTCTGTTGGTTTCTACCCGACTCGACCCGACACCCGATTGAGTCAAACCCGGCGACTCGACCTTGAAGTCGAGTCGATTCTCGAGTACAACCCAGTGGAACCGATTGAGACCGAGTCGGGTCCAAAACCAGTTGGGTCTATCCAACCAGACCGATCTGACCCGATGAACAGCCCTACTCGGGCCAATAAGACAGTGCCCCCACCGGATGCGCCCCTGGTTATATCCATTGTATCTGTCAGGTGCCCAGATCAAAAGTTCGGGTTGGAGGTCATCTCCGACACCCATATATTCCTCAGGAGTTGGTGTCGGCGGTCACCTCTGACATTCATAAATTGACCGCCAACCACAACAGGACAAATATCAAAAGTCGGAATCGGTAGTTAGAGTCGGGGGTCATCTCTGCCACTGACCTTCGACACTTAGTAATTCGTTTGGGCGCAAAATTGAGTCGAAGAGATAGAATTTTGTGTTAGCATAAACACTTAATTGTGACTTTTAACTCATAAATTTGGTGAGATAAGAGATTGGGAGGAGATTAGAGAGTTTGGGACCTCTGAGGGAGATTGTTGAAGAAGAGTTAGAGCCATTGAAGCAAAGGAAATCAAAGTCCAAGATCTAAAACTTGAAAACAGAGAGAAAAGGTCTAGACTTATCATATCCATTGCTTGTGTTATTTTCAATCCCTTGATTTTTCAAGATCTACAACTTGAAAATAGAGAGAAGATGTCTAGATTTACCCTATTCATTGCTTGTACTATTTTAATCTTTTCATTTTCCTTTATATGGTTTGATTTGGATTTGGATTTAAGATATTTGTGTTTGGAGGAGAACTGGTGATTAGAGTGGAGATTGTTGATTTACATACTAATAATTGCTATCGTGTGGTTGAATTCAAGTGTTCAAGTGGATTTGATAGGAAATTGATTGTTGTGTTTAATTGCATTTTGCATGGTAGAGAATTCACTAGAATTGGGGATTTTGGTGAATGTTGAAAACATTGATTGCTACATTGTTATTGATTATGTGCATAGATTTGCATATTATAGAAGTGGAATCGATTTTTTCTTTAACTTTGATTCTTGAAACTACGAGAGCTAGATCTAAATCAGGGAGTAAAAAAAGATGGGAACTAACTAAGAATGAGGTTAATTGTAAGAGAGGGTAGAGGGATTAAAAATGAGACCTAGATTACGTATCTTAAGGCTCCACCTCATAGTAGGCTTGGTGGTGATTTAACCAAGGAAGATAGTTCATATGCGATCGGTGTAGGTGGTCTAGAGTAGTTTAGGCTCGAATTTACATCTTTATCGAGGCGGATGTGAGTGCAATAGTCATAAAAGACCGATGCCGAAAGCTAGTTATTCGTGAGTTCTTAAGACTAATTACCTAGACCATTGGTCTTAGACTTGATCACTTTGGGATCAAATAGGTAGTTAGGTCCTTGATAGACTCGTTGTTAGATTATAAGCTCATTAGGGTTCAATCGTGAATTAGGGTTTCCTATTTTATTTTGTATCAAGGTTTTCTATTCTATTTTTTATTAGGGCTTCCTATTCTATTGTGTATTAGGGTTTTCTTATTACTTCTATAAATAGAGGCTTCTGTAACACAATCACAACACATCAATAATATATTCCTCATTATTTCTATCATAGCTGTTTGGTTAGATCTTTAAGAATTTCTAGATTTTCCCACTTGTCGAAGATTTGTGATTTTAATGAGGGGGGAGGGGAGGGGGGGGGGGGGGAGAGAGAGAATTCAATCATTCTCTTAATCTCAAACCTACCGCTTCCGCAAAAAGTCGGTAAGGCAATTTAATCGCAATCTCTAACCCTATACCTCTCGCTTCCGCCAAATCTCTCAAATCAACCCACACTCATCAAATCTCTCAAGAAAATCACCTACACTCGCCAAATCTCTAAAGCAAATCAACCCACACTTGCCAAGTCTCACAAGGCAATTCAATCGCTTCCGCAATCATCCTACAATCCGTCATTCACGCGCATTCGACATCTGTGATCATCCGCCATTTGCACATCCATTATAATCTGCGCATCTGTCGTCCGACATCTCCATCCACGCATCTGGCCTGCATGTGTGTGCATCTCTCATCCTTCACCCGACATCCAACATCCTCTATCAGTGTGTGAAATCCACGCGACGTCTTCTCTAGTGTCCCTCTTGGCTATCTTGTTCTCCATGTCCGCGTGTACATCTCGTAATTCGAACATCCCGTAATTCGAAAATCATGTAATTTGGAAATCCCGTAATTCAAAAATCCCGTAATCCAGACACCGCACGTGAGAGGAGTGTAGAGCATCAACAAAGTAAAACATCCCGAAATTCGCACATCAGCCATCTACGCGTGAAATACTTTAGGAGAAAACTTGGACACATATTATCCGATTTCAAACTCAATTCTTGCTACACCGCATTGAGTTTGAGTGGTGCGGTTAGATTATAGGCCCATTAGGGTTTCTTATTATTTTGTGTATTATGGTTTTCTATTCTATTGTGTATTAGGGTTTCCCTATTGCCTCTATAAATAGAGACTTCTGTAACACAATCACAACACATCAATAATATCTCTCCCATTATTCTTATCACTCATACAATGCATTTCAAGTAAGAAACATGTTTATCATACCCCAAGATTAGTTCAACACCTCTAAATTTAACTTTTATAATTAATGCCGATTTAGAAAATTTCACTAGACACATGACCATTCCCTAATTACCTAAATTGATTAGAGAACGCCTTGCGTGAGAATTGTTGAGTGGAAAGTGAAAGATTTCTTCTTATGAGTTGTTAGACATTTTAGTCAAGCAACCAACTTTATGTCTCGCTCAAACCCGACACCTCTAGACTCGTGTAGCTGCAGCGTCTACTAGCTAGCGATTCTCGTGTAGCTGCAGCGTCTACTTGACGGCTGGTATACTTACACGTGAGTGTTTGAGAAACTCCTTGCGAGATTTTCCTCTTGTAACATATCATTCTTTTTTACCTTTTTTTGCTCATTTTTGGGCTATATTTTCCTTCTCTCGTATTGGTGTTCGAGCTTGCTATTATGTGATTAAATTTTGAGGTGAAAAAGGCCATGGACATGAAAAGGGAAATTAGAGAGGAACAAAGAATTTTAGGGCAAGATAGAAAGGAACTGGATTTGAATATGACGGGGGTTTTGAAGAAAAATTTCATGATCCACAAGAGTATAGATCTATTAAGAACTATGGATCCCTTAGTCATTTTGAATTTTCATGATGTATGCGGAGGCCTTTTATTGAGACATGGGCCTGTAACATAAGGTCATTGACAATCACCTTGATTGAGGATTAACCTTTGTTTGGCCTTCCAAGAAAGGATCCTAATTTGCATACCTACTCATTCTTAGAAGTGTGGAATCTATCCAGACAAGAAAATGTAGGAGATGATGCATTTTGGCTACTTTCATCTAAAAGAAAGGTCAAGATAATAGCCAAAGACCCTCCCGAAAACTCAAAGAGTATATGGACAGAATGGCATCGAAGTTTGTTCAAAATTTTTATCCACTGTCGAAAACTATGGAGATGAGAAACCAAGTAAACCAATTTCTCCAAGATGACGGTGAGACTATAGTGGTAGCTTGGGAGAAGATTCAATGAAATGGCCGCACAATGGTTTTGAAAAATGGCAATTGCTTTAACTCTTTTATTATAAATTTGGTCCAAGTGACAAAACTATGCTTGATGCCATAGTGGGAGAACACTTTATGGATAAGTCAATCAAAGAAGCATATGATCAAGTTGGCGGTCGATAATGGTTTAGGGCATTATGATAAGATGATGAGACAAGAACACACAAATGAGGGTGAATCAACGGAGATGGTCGAAACGAGGGCACAAATGGAGTAGATGATCGAGAAAATGAAAAAATTGGCATCTCTAACTTAAATCTAGGGGTAATGACAATTGACTACACCCAATTATGTCACGTTTCAAATTTAATACCCCAACTTCCAGTTTTTCATTTAGGGTACCCCAAGTTTAAATAAGCGACACTTACCCCAACGTCTGTTAAATCTAACTGAATTGGTTTGTTAAAAAGTCTAAAATGCCCTCAATAGTTTTGGTCTGTTAAACCGATCTGATTGGTTCAATTGATATGATTATGAAATTACTATTTTACCCCTAATTGAACAACTAATTTAACTAATGGTTTGAGGGAAAATTTGACTTTTCAACCTCATATTATCATTAATTATTATAGAAACTAAAGTTTTAATTGAAAAGACAAATATGCCCTCAATTGTCAATCTAATTTTCAAAGAGAGCCATTGGCCTCTTCGTCTTCTTCGCGGCTAGTTTTGGGCATTTTCCGGCCGAGCAATCGCGGCGGAGGCTCAGTGCTCACGAGCTCCTCGGTCCACTGGTTCGTCGCCGAGCTCCTCGGTCTACTGGTTCGTCGCCGATTGGGCTTGGGAGTGGGAGATGAGGGTTCGGGTTTGGGGATCGATAGGGCCGGAGGGTCGGGGTCGGGGTCGAAGGCGGAGGCTGGGCTGAAGGAGGTGGGCATAGGTCGAGGAGGGCTGGAGCTCGAGTAGATCAGAGCTCGAGCTCGGCTCTGGGAGGAGATCGAGCTCCGATCTGCTCGACCCAGAGCCGCCGCGACCCTCCGATTCCCTCCCCTCCTCCAGCCCAGCCCCTCCCCTCCGTCGCCGGAGCTCCTTCGACCCCGACTCTCAGCCTCCTCGCCGACCAGCCCAGCCCGACCCCCACCTCTCTCCCCTCCTCCAGCCCAGCCTGACCTCCACCTCCACCTCCGACCAGCCCTCCTCCTCCGCCCAGGACGCCGCCGCGCTCAACCTCTGCCGCCATGACCGTGGACGTCTCAGGTGAGGAGGGTTGAGAAATAAAGAAGCATGGAAGTAGAGAGCGGTTAATCAATTATAATTAATTAATTGATTAATAATATAATTAAAAAAAATATATAATCAATTAATAATTAATAATATTATATTTATTTAATTATTAAAGAATTATAATTATTATCTAAAATTTGAAAAGTTAAATTTGTCTTCAACCCTTTAGCTAAATCAGTTGTTCAATTAGAGGTAAAATAGTCATTTCATAATCATATCAATTGAACCAATCCGACCGGTTTAACAGATCAAAACTATTGAGGGCATTTTAAACTTTTTAACAAACCAATTTAGTTAGATTTTAGAGACGTTGGGCTAAATGTCGCTTATTTAAACTTGGGGTACCCTAAATGAAAAACTAGAAGTTGGTGTATTAAATTTGAAACGTGACATAGTTGGTGTAGTCAACTGTCATTACCCTTTAAATCTATGTTTGTACTTAAAATTTTGACGCCTCTACGATCTCAATTGATGATTTCTTCCTCAACACCAACAACACTAGGGATCTGCCATAGAGACACTACTAGGTTTTAATGTTCGTCGGTCGAGCTCCAATTTTATTGTTTCATCTCCTTTACCGTTGGACCGACTTCAAACTCCATTGGGCAATGTTTCTTGTACGCCGAGAATAAGTGAGAAGTGAGATGACTTCTATAGAGTACAAAGATGATATATTAGAAATTTAAAAAAATTATAAGTATGCGCAATTCACGTGATATAAAAGTAATTTTGTCACAAATTAATAAATTCGGTTTTTCCTAAAAAAAAAGTGAATAATTTTGTTATAATTAGTCGATTACAATTGAAGAGATTGTCATTTTTAGGATAGGTACGTGAAAATATCTTTTTCAAGGATATGGAAACATCATTTCTGGGTTGGGTTTTCCAATAGCCCTGTTGCCAAACAAAATCCAATCAGGAGTCGATCTACAGACCAGACCAGAAGAGAAGTCTCAGCTGCAGGTCTGTGGTGTGGTGAGTCTTCGCTGGAAGCACAGTGTGTGTGTGTCTGTGTTGGATACTGAATTCAATAGCTTCATCGGTTCGGTTATGAGGACAACCGATTTCATGGACAAGCAGATGACGATGGGACTTTCCAGATCCCACTCCGACGATGATTTCTCCGACGCCCACCACTTCGCTCCCAATTCTTCATCTCTCCATGTATATATATTGCTCCTCCTCATCAATTCATTCACGAATCGAATTTTGAATATCATCAACCACTGCCTGTGTTCTCGTTCCTTTATTTAGCCCTAAACAAGTAGAGGGTAGGGTACGATTATGACTTTCATTTACTTAATTTATTAGGATTTTTTTCCTGTTTCAATTATCATTCTTTTTGTTAGGACTTGATTAGTGGTGAAGTTGGGTTGTCTTGATTATTAGTTTGTGCTCCCAAAGGTAAAAAAATATGACCTGTTCCGTTTTCTTCGTTGTCCAAGATTGGGGAAAAGTTGAACAGTTTGAAGTAATGTTTGATGTTTTTGATGATCAGAATAACAGCAATTTGATGGACCACTTTGATTTAGCAACAACCAGCCGCCAGAGAGTTGGGGCCTCCGATGCAGAGTTGGTTTCTTCAATTGACCGTAAAGTGAAGGAGCACGTTGATAATGTGCTGTATGCGGTGGAAGGAATTAGTGCTAGACTGTCCCAGTTGGAAACTCGAACCCGTCGGCTGGAGGGAAGCATTGATGATATGAAGGAGTCTGTTGAGCATAACCAGGGGAGATCTGATGGAAAGCTGAGGGAGCTAGAGAATATTTTAAGAGAGGTACTTTTGAATCACTATGAATTTGTTGTCGCCATCGTGCTTTTGCTATCCCCGGGTAGCCTCTTCGTATTGGGTTTATTCTGCCATACATAAGAGTATATAGTATGTCATCTGTATTGAAGTAATATTTAGGACTTGATCGTATTTAGGGCATGTTATCAGTTACACTACATATGACTCGAACCCTGGTCCCGAGACCAGGGAGCGAGTAAGCCCTTAACCACTGTGCCAAACTCAGCTGGTCCATAACTTTGTTGTTGACCTGGGACTATAATAACATATTATGGTATAATACTTCTTATCGTATCATTAACATCCTTCTTTGACCTTTCTACACTATTGCTACATCTTTTAGCACTGCGATCCTGTTTATTATTAGGCTACTTACTTTGTGGCACCGCCGTTGTTGTTCTGTTGCTCTATCATTTTCCTTTTCCCTTTGTTTATTAACATAGAATAAAGAAGTTTGGTTGAATGGCATAGTTCTATATAATTGTGTAGTCTTCGGATTGGGAGACAACAAATAGCGTGCTCTCTCTGTGATTTTTTCTTTTTAGCAGTATAATCTCTTCTTAAACTCTTATTTGTCTTTTTTAATTATAAATTATCTCTGTTCTTCCTGACTCACATTTTTTTGACCGGCCCATATCATTTAGCAGTTCAATCTAGTATCTTCTAATTGACACAGTGTAGTAAGGAAGACTCTGAGGTTAATATGCAGAGCATATAATGTGTGCTAGCACTATGAGTTATTGACAGGTTATGTGATAATTATTGGATAATTTCTTGTAGGTTCAAGGTGGGGTTGTGGATTTAAGAGACAAGCAGGAGATAGCTGAAGCTCAGGTGCACCTTGCAATGCTTCAAGCTTTAAAGAATGACAGAGGATCAGAAAACCAAAGCAACTCTGTCCAAAAGAAAACGGCTCCAGAAACATTGCCATCTACCCACGAGCAGACCCCAAAGCCACTCTCGAATCCTGTTGCATGTCCACAGCAGCTTTCTGTTCCTCCAACGCCACCCTATCAGGAGCCACAACCATTATCTGCAGCAACAGCACCTCAGCTTCCCTCTCAGATGCTCCCAAATCCATATTACTCTATTCAACAGCATGAACCTTACTATCCACCACCTACCCAGGCTCCAGAAATCATGCATCAGCAATACCACACGCATTCAACTCAGCATTTGCCCACACAGCCTTCAGCTCAGGATTTTCCCACACAACTTTCAGCTCAGCAGCTGCCACCACAACCATCAGCACAGCATTTGCCACCACAACCATCAGCACAGAATTGGCCGCCTCAACTTTCAGTTTCAGCACAGCATCAACCATACGGATCAGCACCCGAACCTTTACAGACCTCACAGTTGCAGCAACATCCAGCCTATCATGAACTGCATCAACCTGTGAGCGCATTTAATCCAGCCTATCATAAACCAAGCAATCGCCGCGAAGAAAATTCCTACATGTCACCTCAGTCCTATCCCACAGGTGTCTACAAATCCTCTCAAACACATAGGCCTTCCCAAACCCAATGGCCATATGTTAGCTCTCCTCGGCAAATGCATGATCAATCCTCGCGTGGATCATTTTCTGAGTTTCCCTCCACATATTCCCAGCCACCAGAATATTCTAATTTTGGCAATATATATCCTAACAGTGGATCTCCTACCAGCTATCGCAGCTCAACCATGAAATCCTCTCAAATCTCGGAATCCCCCTCTCCTTCGACTGGTGTAAACAATCACTCACGGCTGCCAACTGCCAAGCTACTACCACAGGCCCTTCCAACCGCCCATATACTACCGGAAGCACTACCAACCGCCACTAGCATGGATGGCGGATCAAGTTCCGGTGGCAATGGGAGCAGAGTGCCAGTTGATGATGTTGTTGAAAAGGTTGTGGCAATGGGATTCCGGAGAGATATGGTAAGAGCAACAGTGAGAAAGATGACGGAGAATGGGCAAGCAGTGAACCTGAATGCAGTACTGGATAAAGTGATGAATGATTGAGATGGAGATGGGCATTGCCAAGTTGCCTCCACTACTGTGTTGGGTTTGTTTCCTAAATTACAGTGAACTATAGCTTCATCTCTCAGTAATCTCTGTTGAAGGCCTCCTCTGCTCGCACTGGGTTGATATATGTATGTACATTACTGAATTTGTTAGTGGCGTTGGAGCCTGGTCGTATCTGAGTGACTGTAAATAATGGTTGATGTAGAACTCTCCTGCTATTGTGTGTATTTGATTTGACTCAATACAATAAGTTTGTGTAAGTGGGAATCAGAAGAAAAACAGATGATGGTCTTTTACGACGATAAGGCTGGTCAAGTTACAGTGACAAACCCAAGTAATGAAATCAAATGACAGAGCAAGCTGTTGATAGTTGATACTATTACTTAGTCTTTTTGACTTTTACTCAGTCTCGTATCTCTCATTTATTATTTAGTCATAGCTATTATAGTTTATAGGAGATATTTTCTTTTATCTCTCATCTTTAGTTACTTCAAATATGTATATAACGGAACAATCCTTATGTTAATAAATTACACAATTACGGAAAGTCAAAATTGATCACTTCACATTATTGGTAATGATTTTAGAGGTATAATTTGAAATTACAAAACAGAGCAGCAAGTTATAGCCCAGACAAGAAGTGAAAGATTTCAAGGTTAATCTTATTTGTAAGTTTCAGAATTTTTTAACTCGCAAGTTAGGATTCATCTCAATCGTTGAATTTATATATAAATAACAGCAAATTTAAATTTATAAAATTTACACCATTAAAAATAGTAAATTTAAATGGATCAAAATTACATATTTTTTCCATCAAACTGAATTTAATCTTAAAATTATATTTTATCAAAATAATTTTTTTGAAGACATATTTTACCAAAATAATGGTTTAAATGAATTTTTAATTTGAATCGCAAAAGTGATTTTCACAAACTTGCATTTCAATACTATAATAATAATTATTACTGTTTATCATTTGGAGTACTAAAGTTATGTTTATATGAATGATTTTTGAAAATTGACATGCAAAAATATCTATTCTAGGAGAAAATAGTTTGTAGGGATATATGCTCAAGCTGTCCATGTCCTAATATTTATTTGAAAGGATATTTAATAGTAAGTTGGTAGATTTTCGAGGATATTTGACTCTCAGTACTCATTTTCTGAGTTTTGCTTATAAACTACCTCATTATGAATTTGAGAGTCTTGTTGTTTATTTTCTTTGAGTTTCTGGGAAAACAGAACCTGGCCATTAATTATGAGTAATTTTTTTTCCCTTTTTTGTTTTTCACTCCACGCCAGTTTTTCTCTACGTTTTAGTTCTTGCATTAAGGCCACCGCTTTCATTTCCCTTTTCCTCTTCAAGTGTATAAGAAATAACTTAATTATATTTAAGGTAATATTCTCGTAGTGAGTTGATACACTTTTAATTAATTGTAATAAAGTGAAAAAAGTACAGAATTGAGGATAATGAACTAAAAAAATTTCCAGTTCTCAAATTAGGCCCAAGACTTTCATTTTTTTCCTTTTCAAATGTGTAAGAAAATAAGTTACGTCAATATATAGTACTGTCATTTTTTTATTTGTTCAAACTTACAGGAGAGCAGTAGAAAATTTATTTTCAATTTTGTTGGTGTTTGACACTTGAACGACGTTTTGTAAAGGGAATGACGCAAAATGTCTCCTTATAATTATGTTTTGCTGCACACTCTCAATTCACTGTATTTTTTGTAAAAAGTCTCATTCACTCATGTACATTTTTGCATTGTCTATATAAATTCGTGAAAAATTAATAAAAGTGTCACTTAATTAATGTTAACTCAAACATACTTAGGGGTGGGCACTTTGACAATGGAAACGGATGCCGAATCCGAACCAGAACCGGGAACCACAGGTAACAATTTCATTTATGGTTGTTAAAATGGAGAATAGGTAGTCCAGTCTGATTCTTGATCGGTTCGGTCCGGTTCTAGACCCATGCCCACCCTTAAACATACTAATTCAAACATTTAACACTTAAGTGATATTTCCGTTCATTTATCCCAAATTTGTACATATGATTTAAATTTGAACATAAGTGAGGGAGATTTTTGTAAAAACAGTCTAGAGAGTGTGTGAAAAGAAAATAATTATAAGCAATTTTTTACAATTTTCTCTTTTGTAAATGATTAAAATATCTCTCAAAGTTCACTAGTTTGCTTCTCCTGTTTTAGGGTTCATTTCTGTAGGATAAATTAATTGATTTTCTTAAAAACGAAGAGTATTACTTCATTTTCTTCCATTTATTTTATTGATTTTCCCATTTAATGTTGTTTTCATCAGAAATATGAAGATAGATCAATGATAGCTTCTATCTTTATTTTCGAAACATAATGTACAATAATTTATTATTATATAGATGAACAAAGAACAAATTCCCGATGAAATGTACATGGTTTATTCCTCAATCCCGCCATTTATTCTTGTTGTCGCTTCGAATCACCGTCGTCTCGCAAAAATTGAACTAATTAACGGTGGGACTCTACCTTTGATTTGTTCAATAGAGAAATGGCTCTATCTTAAAATTATTTCTTAATTGTTAATTTTATGTTTTGTAATGAAATTTTTTCTGTTTACTTAAATTTTAGTGGTATTTGGAACTGTGCTAAGGAAACAAAATTAACCGAGGCAATATTGACATTTTTTTATTAACAGTGGTTTCACATAAAAATTGTAATGTGGTTTTATGCAATTGCCACTTAAATAAGTACTCTTCTGTATTTTTAATTAGCAATGTTTTAAAGATCGGGTCAAACGGTCGCCCATGCAGGGATACTTAGAATACCGACCTGATTTCATATAGTCGGACGGATCAAGTCGGCTAGGAGGATTTAGGCAGGTTTAGGCTTTTTTTTTTTACAAAATAAGTTATTTTATAAAATAACAATAATATAAAATGCCAAAATTGAAAATAATTTTTATTTTTAGATACTTTTGTTGGTAATTTTATTGTTTTTGAAAGACATGAATGTGAGAAGAGTTTAAATTTCTAATTTTATATCCTAAATATTTATAATTATTACTTTTACACGTCGGCTTAATTATTTAATAATTAAACAATAGAGAAACTCAAATCCAATTAATTACTAATTCATTTCTTATTAATTCTTGTGAACCTTGGTAATTAGTGTGAAATAGTAGAATAAATTTATCATAGATGAATTTCTGGTAAAATTAAATATTTATCGGATATACACATCTCTTTCACACGACAGAAATTAGTGTCGGGAAATGAAGACAACTTGGGATTTTAAAGCCCACTCATATATAATTGACTTCTTGATGTAGAAAACCATACAATAATTGGAATAACTTTCATGCCACCTAATTCAAAAATATAAGTTTACTTAAATTGTTTGTGCATATGAAATGATTTCCTATTATATAAAGTGAAGTACTTATTAAGAAACTTTTTGCATATTTAATTTTCATTTTGTATAACAAATTTTGTATACGTCGGCTATTTGCTATCGAATAAAATTAAGTGAGGATAAAATAATGTAAAAAAACTCATACATCGCAAACTTGGTTCTCTATATTTGCAATCACGATAGAGTGGCGGATATTTAGAAATTTTTTTAATGGATAAAATTTTATACTAAAAATTTAGTGTAATTAATAAAAAATTTAATTTAGAAAATAGAATAATTACTTAATGGATATAAAAAAAATCAATTCGAGCTTGATTATTAAATTTTTAGTTGAGTTTGAATTTAACTTTAATGTATATATGAATAGGAAGCAAGTCGGTTCACGAGTTTTACAATTCTAATTGGTTGTGCTTGAATTTGATTCGTTGATTAAACAACCCGCCATTAAACTTAATCTCAACATAACTTCGCTTGGAAAATTCACAAATTTTCAATTATTAATAAAATGTAATAGAAAAAACAATTTGTTAATGAAAAACGAAAAAATAGTTAACTAATACAATTATTAGTAAGAAATAATACTAAAAAGTTTGTCGATTACCACTAAATAAAATATATTTCATTGTTATGCTACACGAGTTTTGTATAATTTAATGGGAGGGATGCAGTGACGGATCCGTATATATAAATATAAAGTGATCTCGAGTTTGATTCAAGTTTTGAACCCATAACCTCATTAATAAAATACTATTCCTTCACCACTAAGCTAAACAATTTTTATTGTTAATTTGCACATTTTTTTTATAGATATCAGAATTTATAGGGGGGGGGGGGCATATCCAATTTTCGAACAAAAATTTATATGATTTTTTTTTCGAATTCTCGGGCCGGGGGGGGGGGGGGGGGGGGTTGAATCCGCCACTGGAAGGATGTCCAATTTTTGGGAAGGCCTTTATATGATTTTTTTTCCTGAATTATCGGGTGGCCATATGTTTTTAGAATTCTATCCACCCAATTCATAAGCCCGTAAACCCAACTCCAGCTCTAAACTCATACCTGGCTACCCAAGCTCATACCAACCTCAACCCCAAATCCCCCAACCCACCCCCTAATGAGGAGCTGTCGTGACTCGAATTCTGACCTTTGGTCAAGGAGAGCACGCAGTGGACCATTTGTCAGCTATTAGTTTGGTAATAGTCAATATTGCAATTTGATTTTAGTCTCTACTTCTTCACTAGGTAGAAGCATCGTTGGATTTGCTATCAAATATATGCCGAACATCCTTTACACTTTTTTTAGAACAAAAGTGGACGTCGTTGGATCCTTGAAAATTGTTTTCGCCGGTTTTGGCTCCGACATAACTTACCAACGCCACCTTAGAAATACCGCTAAATCTGTAAGATTGTGAAAGAGACTATCAAGGTTCTTTAGCCAACTTGGTAATGTTGCATACCAATTTTTGTTCACCTTCACTACTCCCAACTCTTCCATTATTGTACTAATTTACGTTAATGATTTGATCGTTAATTCATCAAGGGGAATATCTCTTGCGTATCAAACAACTAAAGGAGCGCTTAGAATGTCAATTTAATATAGAAGATCTAGACAAGCTAAAATACCTTCTTTGAATTTGAAGTTGAAGTTGCTCGAACACCTTCAACCATCATTCTTATGCAGAGAAAATACGCACTCAATAATTTATTTGACAGCAACCTCACTAGTTGTAAAACAATGTCTTTTCCACTCCTGCAACAAAATCGAATCTTAGCCGAGGCTGGTCCCCTATGCCTTGACAATGGACAATATCACCGTCTCATTAGTTGTTTGTTATATCTCGCTATCACTCGTCCTGACATCAGTTAGGTGGTGCACATCTTGGCTAATTTATGCATGGTCCTTCAAAACAGTAGTTGGATGCCACATTTTATTTTCTTAGCTACCTCAACAATAGTCCAGGCAGGGAATCTCCTCCAATATAGCATTTATCTCTTCACGGGCATATTGTGATGCTAATTAATAAGGCCGGTTTTCCAGTCACACGCAGGTCCACCATATATTACATATATTTTCTCGTCTTTTCACTGATATCACGACGATCTAAAAGAAAAAATATGTCTCATTCTCATTAGTTTAGGCTGAATCGAGCAATGACTGCTACAGGTCGAGAGATCTTCTGGCCAAGCCATCTACTTTGTTATCTCCAAGCTCTTCAACTAGATCATGTTCCTATATCCTGCGACAAAATCGAATTGCAATACACATTGCCTTGTCTTGAACCTAATCTTTTATTAACTGACAAAACACATTGATGTTGATTGTCATTTTGTTCATCAACAAATTTTTATGCAACCATGCATCAAGTATGAATACCCGATGCATAAAGACACTATATACGAGAAAGCGATTATGTACTAGTGACATGCGAGATTGTTCTATTCAACTTTGAAGATATATATTACTTTATTTATTACTTTGAAATAGATGAGCGGAAATTAAGGATTTATGTCTCTCTAATGCTACATATTGAATGATAAGAAGGAACTATATGATGGGTTCCAAGTTCAGTTAATACCCTAAAAATCCGTTTCATCTAAATGTTAAATATTTGTTCCTTATTAAGTCAGCGACAAAACAACATATTTTCTCAGCCCCTATTCCCAAGTTTCTCTCCTTCCCACCAAACCCTCCATTTTTATTTACTTAAACCGCATGAAACTCCTTAATTTTTACAAGTATTTATTCATTGATTACGTTGTTAGTTTTTATTTTATATTTTAAAAGTACTACAATTTCATTTCCCCTCCCATTTTCAGCAATAACTATTGGAACATATAGAGCAAATAAATTACGTGTACTGTTTTTCCAAATGACCTTCTAGATCAATGGGGGAGATGCAATCTTATGGGAAAAATATGATATTTTATAAATGATGAGGTAATAATAATATTGATTCATATTTACATTTTTCAAATATATATAAAATCACATATTTATTTATATATATCTTAACACTTGATTTTGGACTTTTCTTCATGCCAAATGGGGTTTAAAACATCTTCTTACAAGTTATCGGGTAAGTATCACAAAACTAATTAATTAACTTTTACTAAAATTAATTAGGAATAAAACAATATTCACAATTTTTTTGTCTGTCTCAAAACTTGTGAGATGATGATTAACAATTTGTTTAATAGATGAGACTAATTAGTTGTTTTGTTTGCAACTTTAAATTAATAGACATAACCGAATGAATTAACTCACTTTGTCTCCACCACCGCTCATCTCAACCACTCACTCTTCATGCATCACAATATATATTGAGTCGAAAGGTCTCTTTCTAAACCACTTGAGAGTTGTGTTCCTCTCTTTCATTTACCCAGTTCTTGTGTTGATCATTCATGGCAAATCTAAAGAACGGTTCAACATTATCATTTTCTTGGAAATTCGTACTACTGATTTCACTAGCCTTGAACACAAACTATCTGGGGAGTGTTGTGTATGATGGCACCGTGAAACTACTACTTGACCTCAATGAGAAATTGTCTCCTCTTCCCGAGCCTGCTCAGCTCTCTAACATCCAAGACGATCCGGATAAAGTCATTAACGTTGATCAGTAAGCACAATACATAGACCCTCTTTTTAGTTCTATGTTGCATGCATGTTAATTATGATGTAGACGTGACCTTTTCTTTCATTAGCAAATCTGGAAAATCCATATTCTGAGTTGACCTTCAGAATCTAACTGTGCTGTCGGTTTTTTAACTCTTTTGTCAGCATTAATTATGACGTATGTAGATGTGACGTTAATATTGCATGTGTGTTTTTTTGGATGCAGCGGTGACCCGACTATGTATGAGAGGTATTGGAGGAAGATGGGAGATAAAATCACGGTGACGATACCGGGTTGGAAATATACGAGCTATTTCTCGGATCAGAGCCGAATCTGCTGGTTCTTGGAGCCTGAGTTTGGGAAGGAGATAGAGAGGCTGCACAAAGTTGTGGGAAACGCGGTGACGGAAGGGCGTCACCTGGTGGTGGGGACTGGCTCTACACAGCTCATTCAAGCAGCCCTTTATGCTCTGTCCCCACCGGAAGCGCCACAACCCATGAACGTCGTATCCGAAGCACCCTTCTACTCCGTAAGTGTTTTGGATCTAAACATGCATTTCAATCAAGGAAAATGACGTTTTATTGTACTTAATTTTAACTATTTCACACTTATTATCAAAACTATATATTTTCCCTTTTAAATATATTTGGGATTGGGACATCTTACTGAGATTTATGTGAAAATATCTCAAAATACAAAGTTCTGGTGTTAAAGAATAAAAAAAATAGTCCAAGTAGTAAAATGCGAAACAATTATGATGTGATATTTTCCCTTCCAATATGTTAATTAATTCACATATAATCGGAAAAGGGTTGATGATTATTCTATTTTCGTATCGAGTAAACGTACTCGTTAAATATGAAAACTTGTCTTTGAGATATTCTATTTTTTGCACTTAATCATGTTAAAATCCTTAAAAGAAAATGGAAAATCAATTAACCCCCAATATTTTTTAAATGAAAATTGTTCTTTAAATGAATAATAAATATAATTTTGATTTTTACCTAAAATAATATTATGAAAATAATTTTCTGACTACATTTAAAAAATATATTTTTATTTTTACCGATAACTTTTTTTTTAATTTTATAGGCAATTTTATCTTTTCACTCAATTTTTGATGTTGCCAATAATAACAAAGAAAAAATGAAGTTCACCCGTACCTATTAATAGTAATATAATGCAGTTAATTTTTGAAAATAACACATATAATATATACCCATAAAAATCTTTCCACCTTCCAGGCAGGATCGAACCCTCGACCTCACCACAAATAGTGTGATACTTGGCAGATATTGGATATTGAGTTTGTTTCGATTTCGTTGATGTGTTGCATGCAGGCGTATCCGGCCTTGACGGACATAGTGAAGGCCGGGATCTACAAATGGGGAGGCGACGCGCGAAGGTTGGAGGAAGAGGGTCCGTACGTAGAGCTGGTGACGAGCCCCAACAATCCTGATGGTGTCCTGAGGGAGGGAGTGGTGAAGAGGAGTGGAGGCACAGTGGTGCATGACCTTGCCTACTATTGGCCACAGTACACGCCCATTTCATCTCCGGCGGACAAAGACCTCATGTTGTTCACCGTCTCTAAGTGTACCGGACATGCCGGCATGCGTCTTGGGTACATAACTTTCATTTCTTCAAACTCATCATATGCTACCTCATATATTATTATTCAAAAATTCAAAGTATCTGGGAAATATAATTACTATTTTGAGAATAAACCATTTTTTAGGAGACAAAAAGATTTTTTATAAATTTTGTTACTGTCATCAAAGCACTCAAACTGATATATAGTATTATAATATTCAATATAGAAGGAAATTAATAGTTTATTATTATTTTATAAAAATTGTCAAATTCAACATATTTTGAAAAAATAATTGTTACATCAAATTTTTATTAATTTTTTAAGAAATTAAGGAGATGAAAGATGGTTTATTATTATTATTATTATTTTTTGAAAAAGAACATTTCTAAATTTGAAAAATTATAAAATTGTCATTTGCCTAAAGTTTTGGAATTTCTCTAATATATTATATGTATATATACATTGTCCAACTAATCTCCAATAATTAATTTTTTACCAGTCCACAGTTAATTTTTGACAAGTCTCGAATTAATTATTTATAATTTTCAATTAATCAACTACTTCGATTAGTCTTGACTAATTTCTTATTAGTATGAAAAGCATTCTCCAATTGAATAGCGCATATTGATTTTTACAATACTGATTATATACACAACGCCGATATTCTTTTTTATTTTTCGGGTATTTTTATACACGTGATCCCATATACATGGTGTATATATAGGTGGGCACTTGTGAAAGACGAGGAAGTGGCAAAGAAAATGACGAAGTACATAGTGATGACGAGCATAGGAGTATCCAAGGACTCGCAGCACCGAGCAGCGAAGGTGCTAAAGGCTGTATCAGATAGCTGCAACAACCAAACCAAAAAAGGCAGAGAAGAAGGAGATAGCTTCTTCGGCTATGGACTCAAGGAGATGACTGCCAGGTGGACCCTGCTGAGACAGGCCGTTAACCATAGTGCCGGTCAATTTAGCCTCCCCACATATTCACCAGGTTATTGCAACTTCTTTGGCAAGGTCTTGGAGCCGCAACCCGGTAATTAAAAAAAACAAATTTCGTTACATTAATATACATTGTATAATTAGAGTACTAGATCTGAAAGATGTGAATATATTCATCAGCTTAAATAATATTTATATTTGTGTAGGATTCGCGTGGCTAAAATGTGAAGCAGTAGAGGATTGTGGAGGCTTTCTTAAAAGCAACAAGATATTGGCAAGAGCTGGTGAAAACTTCGGGTTTAGTTCAAAGTATGTGAGAATCAGCATGATGGATAAGGATGAAAGTTTTTATCCCTTGGCCAAAAGGTTGTCGACCTTGAAAGCTCCGGAATCCACCTACGTGTAAACTAGTCTTTTAGTTTTTCTTTTAAATCAATAAAAAAAACGTATTGTCAATCAGTTTCCGGTTGAGTTTTTTCATATAAAAAAGCCTAGTATAATTACTATGTGTTTGCTTGTTTATGTTTTTGGTATTTTTGGTTAATCTTTGTTGTTTGTTGATGGAAAAAGTGTGCCATATTATTTTTATTTTTATATAAAATGAAAAAATTATCCATGAAATTCAAAATTATTATTTTTAAGAAATTGCAGTCCGATATACAACATAGCCATTGGGCTGGAATATGACCGTTGCAGTCAACCACCATTTCAGACGCAAGCGTAAACTACGCCGGGTATATGTGGGCATTCTTGACACGTATAATACATGTACTTTTACGAACGCACACCATACACGCTGCAGTAGACTGCATTGGTGGTCTCAAGCTCTCTAGGCAATGAAATAGTGATGGAGAGAATTGTAGGGGTGGCTGCTGATTTGAATAAAAGTAGTTGTATAGGATCCCTAGGTTACCTTGTTTTATATAGGGGTTGACTTTTGGGGCGTCACGATCATGACGATGGGTGTCACAATCGTGCCACGGTGAAGTTCACGCATGCTCAGCTTGCTTTTTGGGACCACTTTGACCGGTCAATTGTGTCAAGGTGGTCACGATCGTCTCCTTCATGCTCATGGTTCATGATCGTTTCTTTCGAGTTGATTTTGGACTAAGAATAGCAGTATTAGACATAAATACCAATTAATTTCCTTCGATGAAAGCACTCTAGCAAAACTGGTCAAAACATGATGTTATTCTAGTTGAATCTATAGGATTTGTGCAATAGTCTAATACTATTTATGTCTATGTATCACCATTAGCAATGAAATAAAATTGACATTTTATTACTAAGGTGTTGTAGTAATAAGTTAAGTATAATTCGATCTATATCATTGAGTGTGTCATCACTAATAGTAGAACTATAGATCTGTATGATTTATACTTAATTGGTCTCTGATCAATTAAGCTTCATCAGAGGCGACCAGTATGAGGATGACTCTTTATGATCACGCTCTACGGATCATTGACAATGGGATTACCGGAGTCAGATCATAGATATCATTTGGGAAATGATATTGGACGGCCCGACCTGAATATGCAACATAGATATTGTCATGAACATATTTAGTTGCCGTACCTTGTTATTATATCTTTAGACTAAAGAGTCTCTATGATCACAATATAATCAATATCCAAGTTTGATCTAAACCTAACGTTATCCGTGACAGGGTAACTATACCGGTTATGATTGGCTCAGGGATGGGCTATATGGGTGATACGAGAGACGTCTGAGGGATTTATCCCTCATACTACGGTATGAGATATGTATTAGTTTGGGCTACTTGGTGAGAATGACTGAAAGGAAACGCATGGCCATGCAGTTGATACATGGTATCAATTTTCAGTCATCTCACATATCAAAAAACAGTGATTAATTAAATAAGGATGACGACTCTATTCCTTATGATTAATCAAGATAGCTAGAGATAAAATGATAGTGACATGGACGACATGAGGTTAAATCGGATCACCGATAATCATGTATGTTGGGTAATCATAATGTCTTACTAGAGACCACTTATGATGAAAAGGGTAAAATGGTGATTTTACGCCGATCTGCCAACGGGACATGAGCCTAGAGGGTCACACACAAGGGATGCACAATTTAAGAAAACCGGGAAAAAATAATTATGGATTAGTTAAATCGGGCCGTGGCCAAAACCCTAAGGGTTTTGGGTAACGGGCCCGACGGCTCAAGGGCCATGGATCGGGTCAAAACCCTAGGGTTTTGGGCGCCGGCCATGGTGGATCAAATGAGGCCGAAGCCCATGAGGTGTCATGGAATGGCAAGCCTCATGGGCTGCCATGATGGGCGCGCATAAGACCTCATGGCCGAAACCATAATGGGTTCGGCCCATGAGGCCCAAGCCGCCTATTAAGAGTTGGCGGCTAGGGTTTGGAGGGAACTGAATCTAGCCCATTTTATGGGCTGATTCGTGCTCCCAAAACCCTAGCAATCTCTGTAAATACAAGGCATCATGAGCTGAAAATTATAACTTAATTTTCCCATACCGTTACTCTGCCGGATTTTCTAATCGAGCTTGTTTTCTTTCTAGTAGAAGTATTCGAGTTTAGATCTGGTGGTCTTGTGCGTTCGTGTGTGCTTGATAGAGGGAAAGACCGATTTGGGATTTTCACTTTGCTGATCCAGCTTAAATCTTGAGGTAAATCACTAAACTATTAGGTTTCGGGAATAAAAACATGAGATCTAGACTTGTATCGATTCGAGGGCTATTTCAGAGAATTATTTAATTTTATTTCGCTGCATACTTTTGTATTTGAATCCTCTGAGATAAAATAGAATTTCGGCCTAACCTTGATTGATTTGATAAAAATGTTGCGATGTGAACAATTCATTACAATAGTTATTTGCAAAGTGAGGAATTTACGAGAACAATAATTTGTCACAATTGTTTTGTAGTTAGTTATTTTAAGGTCAGCAATTTATACCAATAGTTCCTTGTAATTAATTATATTATATATAGGAGCACACTCCACTACAAATAGTCAACACGTCTGATTCCAACGATTACATCTCAACCATCCAATCCACTCAATCTCACTAACCCCAAACTGACGGAAATCCCCACCTAACGCGCTCCATGTGGGTATTTTTGGGAACTTCCCCCCAATTTTCGCGTTGATTGTCGTCCACTCGTTTCACTATATTTATATTGGGTGTAATGTTGCGATTCTGAGTATAATGTCAACCCAACGTTGATTGTCGTCCACTCGTTTCACTATATTTATATTGGGTGTAATGTCGCGATTCTGAGTATAATGTCGACCCTTTTATATTTTTCCAAAAGGTTGGTTTGCTCGCACCGCAGGTGCTCGACCAGAGCCCGACCTGGCCCGGTCCGTGCCGTGCCGAGCCGGACGGTGGCGGCGCGCGTGTGGGTATGGTCGTAGCCGCAGGTTATCCCTAAAATGCCAACACACAACTGATAGAGGAAGGGAGACAAACCAATATAAACAACGAAAAAGTTTCACATGTAAGCGATGTGGGATTTCAAGTGTGAGAGAAACCAAACTTACGAGTGCATATGTTAGATTATATTAGGTTTCCTATCTTTAGTTTTCTATATTTATATTTCATTTTCTCACATGTAATATGGTTTCCTATTATATTCATATTACCTCTATAAATAGAGGTCTCTTGTAATTCGCAATACACACCAATAATAAATCTCTCTCTTATTTCTATCATGGTATCAGAGAAATATTCGATCCTTGGTTAGATCTCAATGAATTTCTAGCTTTGCCCACTCGTCGATGATTCGTGATTCTGACGGGTGGGAGAGGCAATTCAATCTATCTCTAACCTCTCGTTTCCACAAACAATCAATTTGTAATCAATCCCATAACCAACTCTCAGCCATCGATGAATTCTCAACCATCAATTCTAATAGTGAGAATGCCTCGGTCAACCATCAAAGCTCTCTGTCAATCTCAACTCACACAAGCCAAACCTCCAATGCCGACTTGCTTCAAAGCAAATCACATAAACCATTCTCGGACCAATCTCGTAGCAGCACCATTCTCTGACCGCCACCGTCGCACGGACCGTCACTGTCAACACTTGTCGGCTAAAATCTACGGCCAAATCAACTCATCGCCAGCACGTGAAGGCTCCTCCCGTCTTGTCTGGCTGTTCTGCGTCGCCGCCGCAACCCTCTACCGCCTCACGTGCCCTCACGCGCCACCTCACGCACACTCACGCGCTTCTGCTTCCGCGTTATGGCACCGCCGAAGCATCTGCCTTTGGCTTTAGGACGTGATTCTCATCGCGTGACAATCGCTTCTCGATGCTGTCTCCCTCGTCGCGGCTTATGTGGTGCTTCCCCTCTCGATCCCGGGGTCACGGTGCTCTTTGGATGATTCGTGCTCGTCTCTGGACCTCTAGCTTCAATGGCCTCTCAATCTCCAAAAGTGGAATCAAACGCGCGCTCTTTATTAACCACCTATGGCCCCACCAGCAAGCTAAAGTTAGCAACTACAAGCCTTATCTGTCTTTCAACTTTTTTTGCTGTAGGCCCCACTATTCAAAGTGTTAACAGTACCGATATTGTTCACTATCTTCTCGAAGCCCTCTGTTGCTCCCGATCTCCTCTCATAAAGCAATACTATCAACTCATCAATCAAAAATCTCGTAAATCAGAAAAGCTATCCCGTAATCTGGAAACCAACACGTGTGCATCCCTGTAATTCGGAAAGTTATCCCGTAATCCGGAAACCGACACGTGTACATCCCCGTAATTCGGAAAGTTTTCCCGTAATCCAAAAACCGACACGTGTACATCCCCGTAATTCGGAAAGTTATCCCGTAATCCGGAAACCGACACGTGTACATCCCCATAATTCGGAAAGTTATCCCGTAATTCGGACACGGCACGTGAGAGGAGAGCATGAAGCATCTGGTAATCATTGGGCAGCTGCTATCTCGCCATTAGGCATCTGGCAATCATTGGGCATTTCCTATCTCACCTTCTATCTCACCATCAGCCATCAGACAATTTGAAAACTTGTGAGTGCATAACATATTTCTCTAGTTTTGTAAATAATATTTGATCTCTTGTAAACATCAGTGTTGTCAATGTCCCACAACGTTATGATGGCGGACAGAGGTCTCCGGGGCCATGTCGGGGCCATGGCGGAGCCATAGAGGGGTCATGGCGGATTTCAATATTTGTATTATATTTAATTATTTAATATACTTATTCATAGTGAATTACCAAAATTCATAGTCAATTACCAAAATAAATTCTCAATTTGCACCAAAATATAATAATATTTATATAAATAATTGTCTTAATTATTTAATAAATTATATATTCTTATTCTTGTATTTTTCTGATGAAAACAAAACATCAAGATTCATGTGATTTTGATATTTAATTGTGGACAATACAATATTTTGGTGAATTTTAGAACAATTGCTTTAACATTCTTTTTGAATTTACGGCAACTTTAAAACCATAAGTGGCTCAATGATTTGTGTTTGAAGGTAATGGATTTTCATGAGAATAACATGACCACCATGTCTCCGCTGTGACCGCCATGGCCCGCCAAACACCCGCCTTGGCGTTCCATCCGTCATGCCCGCCACGATATGTATTTCCTCACGTTGTTGTAGATTTCGGTGCCATGGCAGCCGCCATAGACGACATTTACAACACTGGTAAACATTGAGTCTTTAACATATAATGACAGTTCACTACACCTAAGTATATGAAAATGACACTTTCATACCCTAACTAATTTTGTCTATTCTTTAGAACCCTAACTATTTTTCTGGGATAACCTACCCTAAAATGCCTAAATTATCTATGGTTTAAGAAACAAGAACTGATTCATTTCAATTTGGTTTATCTCTGGTTTATATTTGATATGCAATTCAAAGCTCTCTAATTCGATTCAATTTCTTTGTCGGACCAGATTGAACTAGTTGGAGCCTAATTGAGCTGACTCAATTCAATTTGGCCGATTTAATTGCAGTTCAATCAGGAATAGTTTAAGTATTTTAGAGGTATATTGTCCCAAAAAAAAATAGTCAAAACCAAAAATGAGAAAAAATTAATGAAGTATAAAATTGTCATTTTTGAATAATTCGTAGTCCTAATTACGATGCACCTGAGTTGAACATAATGCAAGTTCTTAAATTGAATCTAAATACGAATAAACTTATCAGGAAACAAATATAACTAAGTATGCATTCACTAAAATGGATGTATTGGAACAATGGATTCATCATAAAATAATATATACATAATTAGGTAAGAAACAAATCTCATGAATCACCGTAATTCGGTCGACCAAATCAGATGATACGTTCGGAGTCAAATATTTGCATTCCAACACTTGGGTACATTACAAATTACAAATTACACCGAACTTGTGTTTTTCAGCAACAGTTCAATGAATATATTTATTTAAATTTGAGTTATTTCTGAAAACTATAAAATGCAATGGTCTGCCACAGGGAAACCACCGCCTCATTTGAAGCACTCCAATTTACTATATATTCGCTTCTCATTGTCAACACCTCTCCTTTCTCACACAACATTTACTACTTTCTTCTGGGTTGCTTCTTTAGAATAGTCGACCATGGGAAATTTTCATGTCCCCTTCTCTTTCAGGCACTGGTTTGTTGTATCGCTCGCATTGGTCACTACCTTGTTCATCAAGCTTTCTTCCGATGACACTGCTCATGCAACATCCGCCGGTCGTAATGACAAATTATCTTCTAATTATTCAACCGCTGATGTTTTTGACATTCAAGACAGTCCGGACAAAGCCATTCGTCTTGAGCTGTGAGCACAAAACAAACTCATTTTTAGCTAATCATTTGTCTTTTTATTTTCTGTTTGAGATCAGCTCGTTTAAAAACTCAACTCACCTAACAACTCATGAACTGGAAAAAGCAAAAGCTTATTAAGAGACGTTGATAAGTGTACACACGTCACAGGATGTTCCAATCAAAGCATAGCACAATAGAGAGCGTGACAATGTTGATGTGATGTTAGACATGCAAATCTGGTGGATTAATTCACCATTGTGTCAATCTTTTTGTTGTTGCAGTGGAGACCCGACCATGTACGAGAAGTATTGGAGGCAAATGGGAGACAAACTCACTGTTGTGACTCCCATATGGCAATTCACTAGTTATGTTTCTGATCCGACCCGCATCTGCTGGTTTTTGGAGCCTGAGTTTGCAAAGGAGATCCTCAGACTGCACCAAGTTGTGGGAAATGCGGTCACTGAAGGGCGTCACCTAGTGGTGGGCACTGGCTCAACTCAGCTCCTTCAAGCTGCCCTTTACGCTTTGTCTCCACAAGATGCCCTTGAGCCAGCGAGTGTAGTATCTGCAGCCCCATACTACTCAGTATGTCTTCAACAATGCGTAACGCTTCTTCCTTTATTATCTTCTCCTGTCAGCAACAATGCTGATATGGAGATTGGAACCAACGACCTCATACTTATTCTTTTCTTGCATGCATTGCAGTCATACAGATTAGCGGCGGACTGTGTCAAGTCAGGGCTCTACAGATGGGGCGGCGACGCGGGAAGCTTTAACAAAGAGGGTCCATACATTGAGATTGTGACCTCCCCAAACAATCCTGATGGAAAATCAAGAATGGCTGTGGTGAAGAGGAGCGGTGGGTTTTTGGTGCATGACCTTGCCTACTACTGGCCTCAGTACACTCCTATTTCTTCCCCTGCAGACTATGATCTCATGCTCTTCACCGTCTCAAAGTGTACCGGACACGCCGGAATGCGCCTTGGGTGAAATAAATATTCTTTGCCAAGTTTGATATATAATAATCATCACATTTTTTGTGAAGGTTTAGGCTAATGTTTTTCGTGAAATGTTGTAGGTGGGCTATTGTGAAGGACAAGGAGGTGGCAACAAAAATGACTAAATACATAGACCTCACCACCATAGGCGTGTCCAAGGACTCGCAGCACAGAGCAGCCAAGGTGTTGAAAGCTATATCAGACAGTTCTGAAGAAACCAGAGAAAGTGATAGCTTCTTTGGGTATGGGTTTCAGCAAATGGGGGAGAGGTGGAAGCTGCTGAGAGAGGCTGTGAACCGAAGCAACGGACAGTTCACTCTCCCAACATTTTCTCCTCATCCCTGCAGCTTCTTTGGCAAGGTGTTTCCCACTCAGCCCGGTAAGTTCATTCCAATCAACAAATTTGGCAATAAAGTTACTTGCAAACTAACTATTACCTGATTTGGTATCGCTGCAGCTTTTGCGTGGTTAAGATGTGAGGCGGTAGATGACTGTGAGGCATTCCTGAGGAGCAACAACATCATGTCGAGAGGTGGAACAAGCTTCGGATATACCCCAGATTATGTGAGAATCAGTATGCTGGATCGCGATGACAATTTTTATCCCTTTGCCAAAAGATTATCCACCTTAAAACGCCCGGAGCCGATTAGCAGTGCCACCTGACCACTCAATGTAGTACCCAACAATAGGGAGAAAATGTATCAGCTCAACAGCTACTATTTGAGTGCTTGCTCTTTCCTTTTCTTTCCCATGCCATCCATTTTCCTTTTTCCTCAAACCTGACTGTAATTTGAACAATAAAATTTAGATTCCAAACATCAGACGATGCAAGAACGAACCATAAACATCTTTTCCGTTCACACAAGTACATCGCCTGCTTACCAAAGATAACGGACATTTAATTAAAATGCTATCGGCTCTATTTTGCGTAAAAACTTATTACTTTCATATAAAGAATGAATTAATGGGGGAAGCTATAATACCGTTATAAATGATTGCTACATTCCAACCAAAAACAAAGTAGAGAAGATAGAACATCAAAAGATAACGGGAGAGTTTTTTTTTTTTGAAAACCCAGAAATCATCTTATTGGGAAGAGCTTCCAGAGGGGAACAGTGCCATTAGCCTGCCTGCAGTTCAAAAGCCATATTGCTTATGCTTGAGCTGGAAAAGGCAGCAACATTGAAGTGGCCGTTACATGAGCCTTAGTTCATACTCGCCAGCCATTGTCACGTATCTCACCCATGGAAGAGCCTGGTATCCACTTTTTTCAATGATTTTTAGGTATCGAACCTACACAACCCCATAAACAAGTACATCAGTAACACCATTTTTTTTGTTATTTCAAGCTTTAGACTGGATCCAATCAAGAATACACGTAAGAAATCTAAAGTATAAAATAAGGCGTTCTGGGTAAACCTTCAGTTTTTCTCGGCAGTGATATTTATCGAGTAACTATACATTTGCGGAATGGCTGCTATAGAGGCAACAGCCGTAATATTTAATGCATCAGTTGAAGGCAATTGATAGGCAAAGATGAGGAAGATCACACCAAGGAATTCAAGTGTGTAAAAACAAAGCAAACATCCCCCAACATATATTTTGTTTAGATATAGTTTTGTGTCATATATCCGAATAAATCAAAAGGTCAAATGCCCTTCTAGTAATGTAGCATTCCTCCTCAAATGTTAATAAACTTAACATTACTCTGTTTTAAAACATACTTTATTTCTTCTATTTTTCATCTTATTATATTCTGAATCTAAATTTTTTAAAACATACTTTATTTCTTCTATTTTTCATCTTATTATATTCTGAATCTAAATTTTCCTCCAAATAATTAAGTACTCTGGATCTATTCCTACACCAACGGCTGTTAAAGCAGTAGGTGCAAACCTACCTGAATTCCTGAAACAGTAAAATATGGTATCTCAAACTTCACATAAATAGGAGCTTTTCTCTCACGACTACCAGCTTCTTCAGCAGTTATACTAGGAAGCCTGAACTCTGCCCTCAGCATATATTCCTAACCATATAAACAATATTAAAGCATATTAGTAAGCTACACAGAAATTAACAAGCTTTAATAATGAGATAAGGACAAAATGAACATGCGTCTATAATTAAATCCTACCTTGTTGCCAGGAAAAGATTTTATTTTCCAGACCAAAGCATCATTCTCAGGAGCATATGCAGCAGATCCCGTCGATGTCCGAATATTAGGATTTGTAGCATCCGATGGAACAGGCAGCTCAATTTCTACATTTGTGGCAGTACTGTACCAAAAAGCAGCTAAAGAGTACATCAGAAAAACAACTTAAAGTCACTTCATTGATTGGGGAACATCAAGTTTTGGTTTATAGTCCCTCTGTACCAACTTAAGAGTTCTACTTTCCAAAATTGCCTTTCTAAGAATAAAAATGAAAATGAGCTGAAAAAAGAATATGTAAAAAGAAATATAAACAACTGAAATTTCACCTCCGTTCCTTGAACTGGCTCCGCACTTTTACCATAATTTCCACGCGACTTCTGGAATGCCTTTGGATGTGAGCGTCTACCCAAATTGGAGGCCTCGCCTGAGAGATATGACGAAATTATTTTATACTTTTTAGTGAAGGTTAATGTAAACATTGTACATGGGCATGCAATGTCATAATACATGAGGCAAACCTGTGTATGCAGCCTATATGTCATCAAGTCAAAAGATCCATCAGGTGGTATGAAGGAAATTGTCCTATCATTTTCAAATCGAGCCAAGCGTACACACCTAGATGAAATAAACAAAATAAATAAAATATGTCCATTGATAAAATAGTTGACTGATAGTAAGGTTGTTAACACAATCATGTGAAAAAGAAAGTTGGCGGATGAACTGCATACTGGTGAAACTTGATATCATCCAGATCAATGGATTTCCCTCTTGTAAATCGACCCTGAGCTTCCAATAGTACTCTGTCATTTAGTCCAAGCTTACACTCCGGCATACCACTATAACAAATGAACCACTGTTACTGTGTCTCCACAGAAACAACAGGTAGACACTGAGACATTCATTATATTAGGAGATAAATATGTATGGAACAGGCCGTGCTCGCAGCCAGCTAGCATAGTCACCTAGAAAAAGAAATGCTCTAGAAAATTAAATGCATAATGAAAGACAACGGGCACTGCTTATGGGAAGAGTAACTAAAGGTTTGACTTTCTTTTTCTCTAAACGAATTGGGCCAGTAGCTTGCCGCCTCGACCTCCCGGCGACGTCAAAACTACATCCGATCTTTCATGTTTCAAATTTCAAAAAATTCACAGGCTTGCCATTGGAAGAAGGCCCGATGTTCTACCACCGGAATCCCTCAAAGAAACACTGCCAGGGCCACAGGCCATTTTTGATGCAAGGTGAACACAAGACCGACCTCAACTGTTGATCTGCCAGGAAGGGAAATCGCCGGTGGACGCTTCATGGGATTGGGCCGACTCACTGGTCCGAGCCTGTTGTGATTCTGAAACAATCATAAAAATAGAACCCGATTTGAACCCAAAAGTTTTCTTTGATTTCATTGAAAAGGAAGTCGACATTGGAACTCACAGAACCCTAGCTACTAGTGACTACTCTAACCCTAATTACAGACAAGATAATTGATAATCGATGCCTTCTTCTTCTTTTGCCTTTTCCTTAAATGCTCCCTTGCCATTCCCAGCTCTCGTGCTCTCTGGTGTGGTGCTCTGCTTCTCGTCTGGTGTCGTACCCATTTCAGCACTCCTCAGAATCGTACAACGGCTACCTTGAGGCTCCATTCTTGACCCGCCACCTGTCATTCGTGCATCCTCTAGCAGCCCGCCAAGTGTCGCCTTATCTGTCCACCTTCGTAACTCCAAAACGCAGCGTATCTGTGTCTAACTAATTCAAACGACGTCGTCGCTTCCTCCTTATTTCCCCGAGTTCGTCTGTTGAGCCATTGGTGTTGTAAGTCAATGGCTCATGACAAACCATCCCCCTTAGCAGACTTGTCCTCAAGTCTTGAACTGTAACTCAACCTCAGGAAACTGAGATCGAATCACAGAAGCGTCTTCCCACGTAGCGTCCTCTGGCGTAGATCTTGCCCATTGCACCAGATATTGCACTACAGCAGCGTTGTTCCTTTTAATCATTCGAGTCTGTAGGATGAACTGAGGAATTACCTTAATAGTTCCTTCATCGGTGAGGTCGGGCAGTTTGTCGAATAAGATTGCGATGGCCTAGCTGCTTCTTCAGCAATGATACATGGAACACTGGATGAATCTTGGACTCTTCAGGCAGTTTCAGTTTGTATGCCACAGTTCCTATCTTTTCTGTCACTTGATAAGGCCCAAAGAATCGAGGAGCAAGCTTCTGATTTTTTCTTAATACTACAGAACTCTGTCGATATTGTTGCAGCTTCAAATATACCCATTCCCCCACCTCAAACGATCTTTCTGTCCTGTGCTTATCTGTATAAGTCTTCATCCTGACCTGAGCTGCTATCAAATTCTCCCTGATGAGTTGATCCACATGTACTCTCTGGTTTACAAAATCTTCCACAGCGGCTACTTGTGATCTGATCTCACTCAATCTCATCACAGGAGGTTTGTAACCATAGAGGACCTCAAAAGGAGAAGTCTTCAATGAGTTATGGTAGTTGGTGTTATACCAGAATTCTGCCCGATTTAACCACTTCAGCCACTTCTTGGAAAATTGATGGGCAATGGCTCTTAGATAATTCTCTAGGCACTGGTTAACCCTCTCAGTTTGTCCATCACTCTGAGGGTGATATGCTGTAGACAGCTTCAATGATACCTCAATAACCTTGAAGAACTCTTGCCAAAAATTGTTGGTGAATATTTTATCTCTGTCAGAAACTATGCTTTCTGGCAATCCATGTAGCTTGTACACATGATCCAGAAAAGCTTGAGCCACTGTGATAGCTGTGAAGGGATGATGCAAGGGAATGAAGTGTGCATACTTGGAGAATCGATCAACTATCACCATAATGCATTCAATACCCCCAGAGTTAGGGATTGCAATCCCTCTATGAAATCCATAGATATGTCTGTCCAGGGTCTATTAGGAATAGGGAGAGGTTGCAACAGACCTGGATATTTAACATTTTCAGATTTGCACCTTTGACAGATATCACATTCTTGAACAAACCTTTTGATTTCTTTGTCCATCTCAGGCCAGTAGAAATAATTCTTGACCCTTTTTTGAGTGGCCAAGATGCCTGAATGGCCTCCCATGACTGAGATGTGCAACTCCTTCATGACTTGTTGTCTGACATTGCCTCCTTGGCCTAGATAGATTTTGTCATGGCTTATCACCATTCCTTGCCTTAAGGAATGGTCTGGCAGTGAGTCTGGTGCTATTGACAACTGCATCACAAGGCTCCTAGCTTCTAAATCTTCATCATAGCTATTCACCACCCGCTTGCATTCAATTAGGTATAATGATGGAAGTGCTCCCCATTTCTGCTTCAGGAATTCTAGATAGTGCATCTGCTACTACATTTTCCTTTCCCTTCTTATACTCTATCTTGTAGGAGAGTCCCATCAATTTAGCTAGCCATTTGTGTTGAAAAGTAGTTGTCAGTTTCTGCTCCATCAAATACTTGAGACTTTCCTGATCAGTTTTGATGATGAAGGTACTATTCTCAAGATATGGAGCCCATTTCTGTATACAGGCTATGATAGCCTTAAGCTCTTTTTCATAAGTAGAGAGTTTCATGTTCCTAGGCCCCAGTGTTTTGCTCATATACGCAATAGGCCTACCTTCCTGCATTAGCACTCCACCAATCACATGCTCACATGCATCAGTTTTCACTGTGAAGGGTAAACTGAAATCAGGGAGCCTCAATACTGGTGCTGTAGACATTGCCTCCTTCAATGCTTCAAAGCTGACCCTGGCTTCATCTGTCCATTTGAAGCTGTCCTTCTTGAGCATGTTTGTAAGAGGTTTGGCTATTCCTCCATAGTTCTTGATGAACCTCCTATAGTATCCAGTCAAGCCTAAGAAGCCTCTCAGCTCTTTTAGAGTATTAGGCAATGGCCATGTCTTCATAGCCTCAATCTTTTGGGGATCAGTAGATACTCCTTTTGCTGAAATTATGAGGCCTAGATACTCTACCTCAGCTTTGCCAAAACTGCATTTGCTGATCTTAGCAAATAGCTTACTGTCTCTGAGCTTCTGTAGCACAATTCTGAGGTGTTCTAGGTGCTCCTTCTCATTCTTACTGTATATCAGAATGTCATCAAAGAAAACTAGAGCAAATTTTCTCAGATAATCTTGCAATACCTGGTTCATTAGGGCTTGGAAAGTTGCTGGTGCATTTGTTAATCCAAATGGCATAACTTTGAACTCATAGTGGCCCTGATGTGTCTTGAAGGCAGTTTTGAATTCTTCACCCTCTTGCAACCTTATCTGATGATATCCAGATCTTAAATCAATCTTGGAGTAGATTGAACTCCCATGTAATTCATCCAGCAGTTCTTCTACAGTGGGGATAGGGAATTTATCCTTGATGGTTTGAGCATTTAACTGCCTGTAATCTACACAGAGTCTCCATGTACCACCTTTCTTCCTCACCAACAATATTGGAAAAGAATAAGGGCTTCTACTAGGTCTGATGATACCTGCCTCTAACATCTCCTTAATCATCTTCTCTATGATAGCTTTCTGTTGGAATCCATACCTGTAAGGAACCAATGATGGTGGTTGACTTCCTTCCTTCAATGGTATGGTGCGATCATGATCCCTCCTTGGTGGCAGCCCTGTAGGTTCTTGGAAAAGATCCTTGAATTCATTCAATACCTCCCTAATTCTTTCACTGATTCCTTCATTAGCAAGTTTGTTTTCTATTTGAAAGAATTGGCCAATATATAAAGATTCACCTCCATTTAATTCTCTGCATACAGCATGTAGTTTGATCATAGATGGAATTTCAGACCTTGGATCTTCTCTCAATATGATTTCCCTTCCTGCCATAGTGATCTTGATGGCTCTGTGTTCATAGCTGAATGTGATTGGATCTATAGTCTTGATCCAATCAACCCCCAACACCATATCACTACTGCCTACAGGCATTACTCTAAAATTCCATACAAACCATAGCTCTCTCATTTGCCACCTAATAGCACAGTAGGAATTTGAAATAAATTGTCCCTCATTTCCCATTCTTATTAGTATGTTTGGTGCAGGGTAGATTTCCAAACATAGTACTCTAGCAGTTTGATCATCAATAAATGAAATAGTGGCACCAGTATCCACCAATATTGAGATTACCTTGCTTCTCAATTTTCCCCCCACTCTTATAGATGAATCAAGCTGTGGCCCTCCAATTGCAAACAACCTTTCTTCAGGTAATGTTTCAGTTTCTGGTTTCTTACTTGGCTCAGGTTCTTCTGCACCTTCTTTGTGATTTATTGGCTCTTCTACTTCTTCATCTGTTTCTAGTCCCATCTCCTCTTCTTCTCCATTTGTTAGCATAAACAGTTGCTTCTTGTTTGGACAATCATGGTCTCTACTCCATTTTGCTGGACAGGTAAAGCACAACCCTTTCCTCTTTTTCTCCTCCATGTAGGCATCATTGATTTTCTAGAATCCTGATGAGTTGCTTGGTCTTGGCCCACCATCAATCCTGAGAGTCTGAGTTCTTGCATCCTGGAGTTGAGGCTTAGTTTGTTTGCTCCTGTTACTGTCCCATACATTTTGGGATTGCCTAGGTCTTGTGACCCACTGTATCTGTTGGAATTTCAGTTCCTCAAACCTGGCCATTTGCATAGTCACTGCCAGTGTTTGTGAATTTAACATTCTGATTCCTGGTCTCAAATAGGGCTTCAATCCCCCAATATAATTTGAGATGAAATAGTCCTCCCCCAAGGTAGGATTCCTGGCTATCAATAGACCTCTCAGCTCTTCATAGTGGCTCTCATACTCTTCCACATTTCCTTTCTGCTCTAGGCGTTTGAACTCAGCAAAAATGTCCTCATGACCCACAGACCCAAATTTCCACAGCATATCTCCACAGAGCTGTTCCCAGTTAGTCCATTCCCTCCCAATAATATAGTCAGCAAACCAGACTTCAGCTTTCCCTCTGAAGTGCAGAGCTGCTAAACTCACTCTTTGTTCTAGAGGAGTTTGACAGTAGAAGAAATGAGCCCTACACCTCCTGATCCATGCTCTCACCCCCATCCCATCAAACTCAGGAAAGTTGAGGGTTGTGGTTCTTACCATTGGTTGGATGTTTCTGTCAAACTGAGGAGCTTGAACTTCTGGTGCTTGGTTAGGTCTGAAATTGACTTCATTTCTACCTTCCATAGGTCTCTGTCTCTGATGAGGATGCTCCAGTAGCAATGGATGGTTGATGGGTCGATTGGTGTTGATCGACTGATTCCTGTTCCCTGTGTCTCTTTGAGCCTTCTTCTGGGTTTGGTAGGATTATATGGGGAGGAGTGAACATGCTATCATTCCCTTTTTCATGTCTTGTCGACTCCTGAGACCCTCCTTCCTCCATGTTTGTTTGATTTGCCTTCACGCTATCCTTCTCCATCAAGGCCTGCATCATCTGTCTGGTGGCTTGGCTCTCCTGGGTCGCTCTAGCTTGCATCTCAGCTAGTTGTATGAACTGATTTTTTGTGTCTTGTGCCAGTTGAGTCACATCTCTGGTTACTTGATTTATTGCACCAGAGAGTTGGATCTTGACCTTCTCCGCCTGTTTCTGGCCCATATCAATTGCTTCCGTTGATGCTTCCATCCTTGTTCTGATCTCCTACATTCGTTCTTCGTTTGTGGTCACCGCCCCTCGCAGCTTACTCATTTGTCGACGCAGATTTGAGATCGCAGCATCTTGACTCGCGGCTCCCTTGGCCATGGTAGGAGGATCAGCCTCTGATTCCAATTGTTGTGATTCTGAAACAATCATAAAAATAGAACCCGATTTGAACCCAAAAGTTTTCTTTGATTTCATTGAAAAGGAAGTCGACATTGGAACTCACAGAACCCTAGCTACTAGTGACTACTCTAACCCTAATTACAGACAAGATAATTGATAACCGATGCCTTCTTCTTCTTTTTCCTTTTCCTTAAATGCTCCCTTGCCATTCCCAGCTCTCGTGCTCTCTGGTGTGGTGCTCTGCTTCTCGTCTGGTGTCGTACCCATTTCAGCACTCCTCAAATCGTACAACGGATACTTTGAGGCTCCATTCCTGACCCGCCACCTGTCATTCGTGCATCCTCTAGCAGCCCGCCAAGTGTCGCCTTATCTGTCCACCTTCGTAACTCCAAAACGCAGCGTATCTGTGTCTAACTAATTCAAACGACGTCGTCGCTTCCTCCTTCTTATTTCCCCTAGTTCGTCTGTTGAGCCATTGGTGTTGTAAATCAATGGCTCATGACAGAGCCTTCCTGAACTTCACCCTTGCGGTCAAGTGCTTTCTAGAAGGGGTGGGTAATGTTAGAGGCCTGATTAGGGCCCAACTCCCATTCTCAAAGACTTACATTAAGAGAAAGAAACTGCTCCAGCTACTGCTTGAAGGATAAGTATTGATTTCCTTTTAGATTATTGGTTTTTTAGTTCGGGATTATTTATTTTGGAATTATCTAAACTTTGCATTAAGAGTTCTAATAGTTTTGGAATTAGATATCAGTGTAGGCTATAAATACCTAACATGATCATTGAATAAAATTACACATTATTTGGAAAACCCTAAACTGTTACTACGAGATTTTGAGTTCTGTCAATAAATTTTTTTACCCCTAACAATGAGGAAAGAAGCTCGGAACCACTCTGAGTGACTCCTAATCCACATACACAGGCCCCATCACTCGATCCCAGACTCGGGATCGTATCGAACTGCTAGATAGCTCGCGAGAGAGAAGCCCGAGCTTTGAAAGGTAATCTCGTTAATAGTGAGAACTTTGATTTATGGGTTCGATCGAGAGAACGCCAATCTCCAAACTAATCTTTTGAACTCAAATATTCGACTCCCCTTTTACTGAGTGCATCTCAAGTATTTATATTGCTGATAAAAAAATCTCAAGTATTTATACCCGAGATTCTCAAACTAAGCTAAATGATCAGGATTATCATCATAATAATCTATTAACTACAAATTCAAATGCATAATATAATTCTTATATGCTAACTATCAATTCAAATGCCCAATATAAGAATTTAAACTTATCTAGGTTCCTATCATTACCCTCCCCTCTAATAGGCGCATGACTGCAGGTGCCAAGTCCGGAATTGAGTGATCGCGACCCCATCATCAACCCGGAGAGGGCGTGTAAGGAAATTGTCGGGTCCGTTCCATGTTGGTCTTCTTCCTCTTCGACCTCGACCACCTCTAGCCAATTTTTCTTTTGCAGCTATGTCCATGCCTGCATTTTTCGTCACAATTAAAACATAATCCCTTGGACATCCACTCCTATCTTTCCTCCTAAGATATTCGCCTCACAAAGGGAGTTTGGTCTGGTCCCAGTCTTGTCGGAGCCCGCTGGATTTTTAACCCGTCTACAAGCACTCTGTTGTACCGCCGCTTGTATATTCGTGCCAGACCCATGGCGGTCATCAAGTCGGCCGGTCGTTGGACCTTGATGTCCACCCAATGGCCTCCTTCAGTCCGTTGATGAACAACGAGACTTCCTGCTCGGCTGTCAAGCTCGGAATCTGGGCCGACAATTCCTCAAACTGTCGTTGGTACTGGTCCATTGTGGATGTCTGGTGAAGCAGCGCGAGTTCTCCTAGTCGGTACCCTCCCCGTTCAGAGCCGAATCGTGCGTTACAGAAGTATTTGAAAACTGTTCGCGAGAGCTGAGGATGGCCCCGTTGGAGCTTCATAAGCACACAGTTTTGTGAATTTGTACTAATTAATCTAGAAGTTCGGTCTCTATTTGCAACTTTGCAATCACAGATCCTAATGGCAAGAAACAAGCAACCGAAATTGATCATACTTGTACGAAGACCAAGTGATTCTTGGATATACTTACCATCAGTCACCTTCTAACATACACACAATGGATCAATGGTAAGCCACAGACCTCAAATATGTTCTCATCTTGAGCGCCCCAACTACGTCTGAACGAATTAGCTGCCCATTGCTGTTGACAAGTATATTGACACTCTCCACCACATCCAAGAAAACCTTCATAAACATCGAAAAGAGATTCTGTAGAATAACACAGAGCAACTCGATTGTTTTACAGTAACATGGATGAAAATCAACCTACTTCATTCTTCTTGAACTGTATCCCGTCGCTACGCCAAGACACTGCATTTGTCACAGCCATGGGTGGCCGCTGCGCTACTTCCATCCTATAAGCATCCGTCTTGATAAACTCACTCAGAATCCTTGCCTCAGTATATTGGGGAAAGCCAAAGTCCATTATTTCATCAAGTAACTCGTACTGCAAAAACCAAGTGCATAAAACATCATAAAAATGAGATATTCAACTATTCAAGAGTTTGATGAGGTAAACATAATAACTGTAAATCCAATCATTAATGCTCCATATTAGTCGATAAAACTCCGGCGAAACTTCTTACCACAACAACAAAGTTATCTCTTAGGGATTCCTCCTCCAAGGCTTCGAAATAATGTGTAAATACCTACGAGCACATACAGATCACGGAAAAAATATAATGTGATACACACAACGTATAAGCTACCAATTTGAACCGGAATTCACAAAGGCCTTACGTCAACTGTACGATGTAGAAAAAGAAGGATACTGGCAGCATTACAGTTCTGCTTTGATGCAGCCATAAAGTAAACATTACAGTGTTGCACGAACATGTAGGTAATGCCATTATCGAGCATTACAGGATTCTGCAGCAGCTGATCATCCTGAAGAAAATCAACATTGTGAAGCTAGCTAGTATCAGCTTCATCATTCCCAAAATACTTATAAACCACAAAATCCATCTCTCCATAAAAGTAACCATTTCCCATTTCAGAAACAACTTCTCAAACCCTCCATGCCAAAATTTCATCTCCACAACGCAACCACAAAATTCTCAATACAAAAACGAAGCTCCAAACACAGAATCTTATGGCGAGAGAGAGTGGAGAGTGAAATGTACCTCTTTCTCGACGAGCTTGGTGAAGAAGCGCTCGGCCTGAACGGAGGTCACGTCGCCGCGGTAATCGCGCCAAATCAGCACACGGCCTTTCATGTCGAGAAGGAAGAGTGCCGAGGCGGCGCCGGCCATTGATGACGGCGATCGAGAGCCAGATGTGTCCTCTGCGCAGCGGCGAGGGAGAGAAAGGTGAGGATTGAAAATGTGGCAGAAGAGGGAACGATAGAGAAACCGCAAGACAAACAGATCTCCTATTGGAATTTGGGAATTGCGAGCATCATCTCCAACACTTCACGACCTGCAACTTGAAAATGTCTACCACTAGAGTTTTGATATGTGCCTGTCTTGTGAGGGAAGGACTCGGCTACAAACCATCATTATTATACAAATATTACGATGGTTTGTGGCTATTGGATGAAACTGATGAACGGATGAGATGGGGACGGCAAAAACAGATGAAATCAAAGTTGAATCTAGTCAACAAGGGTAGTCGTGTCATTTTCTAAATAGTTAATGATAAGTGGTCTTACAATTATGGGATTGATAACCACATAAATTCTATATAATCATGTTTTGAGAAAACGTTTCTTCACATTCAAATCAAAACATCAATGGAAGGTTAGAGAGAAATTCCGATGATCTGCAATTTTGTGTAGATGGAGGAGTCGGCTTCGAATTATCGGAGAAGAAGCGAATGAGACAACAACTACGGATGTACAGCGGTGGAGGGATTTGACCGTGGCTGCAAAACGAAAAAGAGGTTGTTGTTGCCGTGAATATATATATATATATATCGGTTCGGATTACAGGAGAAGAAGCAGAGGAGGCGGTTGTTATATATATATATATATATATATATATATATATATATATATATATATATATATATATATATATATATGTATATATATATGTATGTATGTATATATATGTATATATATATGTATGTATGTATATATATGTACATGTATGTATGTATATATATGTACATGTATGTATGTATATATATGTATGTATATGTATGTATATATCTGTATGTATATGTACATATGTGTATATATATATATGTATATATCTGTATGTATATGTATCGACGGAAGGAGGTTGTTATATATATATATATATATATATATATATACACACACACACGTATATATATGTATGTATATGTATGTATGTATATATATGTATGTATATGTATATATATGTACATATGTGTATATATATATATATGTATATATCTGTATGTATATGTATCGACGGAAGGAGGTTGTTATATATATATATATATATATATATATATATATATATATATATACACACACACGGTGGAAGGACGTGAACGTGGCTGGAAAACGAAAAAGATGTTGTTGTCGTGGAAGAGCATAATCACCGTTTTACGGTACCAAGCACTTCCAAGAATTACGTTGCAATCGAGACCTAAACAATACACAAAAACCATTTATGATGGATTGTCATAAGGTTAATGTAGGTGCTACTGCAACTTTCAACGTGTGCACCTCTATTGTGGGTGGACCGGAACATGTTGAGGCAACAATGACCGACTTCCGTAACTGTCAACGTGATTTAAAGATGTACAACAAAGAAGCTGATGACCAAATTGTAAACAACGAGTTCATAGCTGAACAAAGGGAACTAAAACCTGACATTAACAGAGGAAATCAGAAAAAAAATTATTTTGATCATGAAACTAATTACAAAAATATTGTCTTGAGTAACTAATTACAAAGTAACATGCATGACACAATATTTTATTGTTCATGAAACAAAATAAAAATTTTCGTCATGACAATAAAAAATTGGTTACAAAAGTCATGTGCATGACACAATTTCTGTTTGTTCATAAAACAAAATAAAAATTTTGGTCATGTTACAATCTGTGTTTCTTTATGAAACAAAATAAAAAATTTTGGTCATGAAACTAATTACAAAGTTCTGGTCATGACACAATTTCTGATTGTTCAAAAAATTACATAAAAATTCTGGTCATAACACAATTTCTTAATGTTTATGAAATCAAATCAAAATTTTGGTTAGATTGTGATTAGAGAAGATAATTATGATTAAAGGAAATCAAGTAAATTAATTATGGTCTTCAAAGATAATTATGATTAGAGAAAATCGTGATTAGAGAAGATAATTATAGTTAGAGGAAATCAAGTAAATTAATTATGATCTTCAAAGATAATTATAATTAGAGATAATCAAGTTGTGATTTAATTTGATAAATAAATGATGAAAATAAAATTACATATATAACCTTCTGACCACGCGAATTGTCAAAATTGTGGGGTGATTTTAACTAAATTACTTTGACTTGCCATCAATCTACTATGTGAATCGTAACCGTATATAAATTGATTGGATGGATGAAATGTGTTCTAACATTTGTATAGAAACAATAGGTTTTTACCTGATTACGACCCGTCTTGTGATGTTGTTTTTGCCACCTTAACTCATTGGGCTTTCTAAAGCCCAGCTTATCCTTTGTGGGCCTGCCTAACTCTACAAACTCCGCTTTCGCTCTCCGGGGATGAACTCAAGAAAAAACCACTTTTTAAGCACTTGTAGTCTTGTACCATTTATTATTATATAGTTTTAATTTTCGCTTCACATTAATTGTTTCATTTATTATTAATAAAATAAGGGATAATGACACTTTGTTACACCTAACTATAGCGAAATGACACTTTCATACCCTAACTATTTTTTTCTATTTATTGGTATCCTGAGATATTTTTTGTGACAACCTACGCTAAAATAACTAAAATACCCCTAGTTTAAGAAATTAGAATAAAATTGGTCCAATTTGATTTATCAAACTGGATTTAAAATGGTTCAAATTTAATTTTAGATTTGAGGGTATAATTGTATTTTCATCTTAAATATAAACCAAATTGAAATAAAGATAAACAAAACTAGATTAATTCAATTTTTGATTTCTTAAGCCAATGGTAGTTTATGTATTTTAAGCATTTTCGAGATAGGTTGTCACAAAAAAATTGTTAGGGTACTAAAAAAGAGACTAAAATAATTAAGGTATGAAAGTGTCATTTCGCTATAGTTAGGTGTAATAGAGTGTCATTATCCCATAAAATAATAATATGTAACTAAAAACAATACCTGTCAAAAATATGAAATTCTAGTACCATCAATCTTATAAACTAGAGATAATGACACTTTGTTACACCTAACTATGACGAAATGACAGTTTCATACCCTAACTAATGAGTTCTCTTTTTTAGTATCCTAACAATTTTTTTTTGTGACAACCCACCTTTAAAATGTCTAAAATACTTAAACTACTCCTGGTTCAAGAAACTATTGTTGAACCGATTCAATTTGGTTTATATTTAAGATGCAATTACAATTATACCCTCAAATCTAAAATCAAATTCAAGGGCATGATCATTTAAGAGGTATTTTAGTTTCTTAAAAAATGAGTATTTTAGTCATTTTAGCATAGGTTGTCACAAAAAAATTGTCAGGGTATTAAAAAAGAGAGTTCATTATTTAGAGTATGAAACTGTCATTTCACTATAGTTAGGTGTAACAAAGTGTCATTTCACTATAGTTAGGTGTAACAAAGTGTCATTATCCCTATAAATTATGATAAGTTGAGCTCAGATTGACTCTGATAAGGACATTTTACCACTTTTTCAGTGCCTGTTTTCTACACTTTGACCTTGTTTTTGTCTCATTTGGTTACAATTAATCCTCGTTTTAGCTCTCTTTTGATTTATGAATAGTTTGAGTAAACTGTGCAGATTTCGAGTCAATTCGGACAAATTTCGAGCCATTTTTGGATCCACCCCGTAGCCCACTCAGGATGATCCATGGCCAGTGATTTGGGCCTTCAAAACCCATCACCAAGGTTCACTTTGTGGCCGAGGGTCACGGTTTGTGACCCTACCCCGTGGCCAACCACCGAGGTCTTCCAAGATGCACCTTCCGTGGCCACTCAACCACTCCAGAACGTCCAGAATTACGACCGAAGCTTGGAAAGAAAAATTGGGACCGTGGCCATCCTGTTGCCACCCTCGGCGCTTATCCCACCAGCTGCTTCGTGGATGAAACGTGAGCGAGAAAGACAAGGCAGTAAGGGGGCCATTGAAGTATACTAATACAATTAAAACTCAATTAAAAGTTTTGATTTTTTAATTTAATAATTTATCGTAGTATACCGATACATTTCAAACTCAATAAAAATATAAATACATTTTAGTATACTAATATATTTCAAACTCAATTAAAAATTTAAAAACTAATCGTAAAAACTCAATCAAAAACTATTTTTATTTTTATTTTTTGTGTCCGTGCAAATAGATAGAGCTCTTTACATATTAATAGAGTTGATATAAATAAGAATTCTAATTATAATAGAAAATAAGACTAATATTTCATCCGTGAGGATTAATGTGCAATTGTTTGATTATACTATAAGAAATAAAATAAAATGAAAGAATTAAAACACAAGTGATGTTGGTGCTGTTCTCAAATTAACTATATTGTGTTGGTGTGATAAACATTAGTTAATGGTTAATGTTTAATTGTAAATTCTGAAAAAATCAGTTTTTGAAATTAATTGAAAAGAACAGAATTAAAACAGGATGTGTATTTTTCTTCTTATATTATATTATATTAAGTTTTTTATATTTAGTTTACTATATTTATGTTTCTTTTGCTCAAATTTATTAGGATTTTTTTATTTTTTTTTATAAATAGAGGTCTCTTATCCAAGATAAAAACACAAATCAATAATAAATCTCTCATTATCTCTATCATGTTATCAGAGCCATAACCGGTCCATAGTTAAACCTCTACGAATTTTTCGTTTCGCCCACTGGTCGATGATTTGTGACTTTGATGGGTGGGCGAGGCAATCAATCTCTAACCTTAATCATCTCGTTTTCGCCAACAATCTCTCTCGTGACCTCGGTTGAATTGTGACCAAATCTATCCTTTTCCTGCCACGCGCCAACAACACTCTCACCGCCATCACAACAACACCTCACACTACCAAATCACACACCCATCACAACAACACCACGTGCAAGCAACACTTTCACGTGCGTACAACACCAATAATCTCCCATTCATCAAATTCAAAAACCCATCATTAACAATACCACTACCATCAACAACTTAATCTCATAAAACCACACCAATTATTGTGGTCTTAGCTACAATTCTAGCTTCAGGAGCTCTCGCTCTTTTTTGGTGCTCAAGCAACAATCAAGCTCCATCCATCTTCATGGCATCATCAACCACTTCTCCAGTGCTCAAGCCTCTCTTTGATGCAACCAATGGACTCAACACGTACACATCTTCATCAACACCATCACGTAACAACTCAACCAATCAACAGCCACCATTGACAACAACCACCATCAATCCCACGACCCATCATCAACTAGCCCAATCATTGTCGATTACCACCACCGACGTCTCGCACAACACAACAAGCCTAGTCTCGCACAGCTCAGCTCCTCGGTCATCAAGCCATCGCCAATCACCACCATCGTCGATACAAATCACCTTGTCAGTCAGTATACTGGTCATCAAGCCTCACAGACCAATCTTGTTTCTAGAACGAGACCTAATCGCAGCAAGCCTCTATTCTTGGGCTCAAACCAATCGGGCCACCTCGTCGGCAACCATTGTCGATCGTACTCACACAACGCCAGCACCTGAGCGCCTCTCACCTCCATTCGGGCCGATCTAGGTTATCGCCGCAAGCTACCGCCGCTCCGAGGTCGCCCCCCGCGCCTTCGACAAGAGCCTTCTCGTATCGATGTGAAACTCACGATATCCCGTAATTCAGACATCCCGTAAGTCGAACATCACGTAATCCAGACACCGCACATGAGAGGAGAACGTCGACTGAATTCGGCCATCAGCCAGCAAGCATCATGCTGATAGAAATAATGAGGGATTTATTATTGATTTGTGTTTCTAAGATGGACAAGAGACCTCTATTTATAGAAAGATAGGGAAACCCTAATACATGTGAGAAAAGGAAACATAAATATAGGAAACCTAAAATAATCTAACAACCCCCCTCAAACTCGATGCGGTAAAACAAGAATTGAGTTTGAAGCTAGATAGTATTGAGTTTTGGCGACGGTTGCGGTTGCCAAGAATGTTGTCGAAGTGATGCGGAGAAAATTGAGGATGCAGGATGCGCGCCGATGTTTGATGCCTGATGCTTGATGCTTCCCGCTGGCTGATGACAATGGCGAGATAGCAGATGCCCGATAATGCATGATGGCTGATGGCGAGATAGCAGATGCCCAATGATAGGGGTGTTAAAAAAAAACCGAACCGATAAAAACCTACCGAACCGAAAAATGGTCGGTTTTAGTCGAGTCGGTTTCAACGTGAACCGACAGAACCTCAATTCGGTTTCGTTTCGGAATTTAGGAACTGAACAAAAAACCGAACCGACCGACACCCCTCCAAAAAACGCTGCATTTCACTTCCAGTCTTTCACATGTACACGTTGTCGTCGACTTCACTCTTCACTCACCACACACACGCACAACGAAAGGCGACAGAGAGTCGACAGAGAGACGAGTGAAGAGACGAGGCGACATAGCTCCGATTTCGTCCAGACAGAGAGGCAGAGAGCTCCGATTTCGTCAATCGGAGAAGAGAGAGCTTCGGTTGTTCCTTAAATAGCTTCGATTCGGTCGAATCTTGACTCGCAGAAAGGTATGGACTCAAATTGACTTAATAAGGGTTCTGATTTTGAAGCATGTGAAGAGTGAAGAGTCAATTGTTTCGATTATAAATTTGTTTGGTTTCGAATTAGACAATTAGGGGCTTCGATTTGGAACCCTAATTTCTAGGTTACTGACTTACACTTTGATTAAATTTCTGAATAATAATTTGTGGGTAACGAAATTAGGGTTTTTGAACCCTAATTTACTTTGGTTTCAACCCTAATTTGTGGGTTCTTAAATTAGGGTTTTTGTACCCTAATTTAATTTGTTCCAGCATGTTTGAATTCTGATTGTTTCTTATCTCTATCTTTGTATGACTGTATCTCATATATGATATATGGTTCGATATAGGAGCAGTGAGCTAGTGACAGTGTGACACTGACAGTGACTTAATTTGTTTTTTTTGAACACTATATGGTTCAATTTGTTTAATTTATCACTGACTCAATTTGTCTTTTTTGTCTACCTGACAGTGAGCCAGTGACACTGTGACAATGAGTGAGTAGTGATGGATAAGAAGAGAAAACGATCTCTGTCCACCCCAGAGTTAAGGGTCACTTCCCCGATGATGACTACGTCAACTGCAGCAAAGGTAATTGAATAGTGAACTCTCAATTCAGTCAATTGTAATTAGTAATTTACTTCTTTACTTCTTAGTAATTAGTAATTAGTAATTAGTAATTTACTTTTTAGTAATTAGTAATTACATTTGCTGAAGTAATTGAATTGTAAACTCTGAATTGTAATTAGTAATTTACTTATTTACTTCTTTATAATTTGTAATTGTTGTTTATATTTTATGGGCAACTGATGCAAGTGCAATTGGGGAAAATTTGGTTGACATTGTTGATGATGCTACTGCTCCTATTCCTACGGCAACGTCGGCGAGTGCCTCTGATGCAGAGCCTCAAGCTGATCCATCAGCTGGTGTTGCTGGTCCATCGAAGAAGGGCAAGAAACCCTTAACATCAACAACTTCTACTCGTAAAGTTAGTGAGGCTTGGACTGTTTTTGAAAAGATATATGATAGTGAGTGGGTCTTAGTTCAAGCTAAGTGTAGGGATTGTGGCAAAACTTTTAAGGCTCAATCTAAAGGAAATGCGACAACTAATCTGAACACTCATATGAAAAAATGTCCAAACAATCCTGCTAAAAAGGTAGTTGGTCCACAACAACAACATTTGGTTCTAAAGGGTAGTGGTAATAGTAAGAATGTCTCATCTTGGTACTTTCAACAAGATCTTGGTAAAAAATTAGTAACTGAAATGCTAATTCTAGATGAATTGCCCTTTAGTCATGTGAAGAAACACAGATTTAGAAGATTAATCCGTGGTATATGCCCTATGTTCAAACCCCCTTCTAGAGTGACTTCAACTAGGGATGTTCACAAACTATATGAATCCGAAAAGGGAAGATTGTATGCCTATTTTGGATTTACCTCTTCTAGGATATCCTTCACCACTGACACATGGACATCTACTCCCGGCACGAATTATATGACATTGACAGCTCATCTCATCGATGAGAAATGGGTGTTGCATAGATACATATTGAATTTTTGTCCTGTTACTAGTCACAAAGGGGAGGATATAGGATCAGGTGTTCAGGCATGCCTCCAAGCTTGAGGAATAGATAAAGTCATGGCAATTACGGTTGACAATGCAAGAGAAAATGATGTTGCAGTTGCATTCCTTAGGCAAAGATTTCCAACTAATTGATTGGGTGGTAATTTCATGCACATGAGATGTATAGCTCACATCCTAAATTTGATAGTCAGTGATGGGATAACAAGGCTGGGACTCTCTATAGAAAGGATAAGATATGCAGTGAAATATTTTAAGATGTCTCCAAGTAGACAAGCTCGATTTAAGGCTTGTATTGCACAAGCGGGTATTGAAACCAAACAAATCTTAGTTCAAGATGTAGCCACACGATGGAATTCTACATATCACATGCTTCATGTAGCATGTGCATTGGAGAAAGCATTTGAAAGGTATACTATGAAAGATCAAAGCCTAAGGATGGAGATGGAAATGAATCTCCGGAAAGATAAGAGTGGACCTTTAGGTTATCTTACCAATCGAGATTGGTATGAGCTAAATTTTTTTATGAATTTTTTGAAGAAGTTCAATGATATGAACGAGAGAGTATCCGCTTCAAAGCATGTGACATCAAATATTCAACTGGAGATTGTTTATAGTATATTCTATAATATTCAAAAAGGGCAAGCAAGTGATAATGGTGATATGAAGAACATGGCTAATACAATGAAGGCGATATTTGATAAATATTTCGGGAACATAGATAAGGTGAATATGTTCATGTATTTATCACCACTATTTGATCCACGACACAAGATGGATTTTGTGGATATGATTGTTCGTGATATCTATACTTCTCCACAAGCCGAAGTTTTCATGGCAAAAGTGAACGCAACTTTGAATGCGATGTTCACTGAATATGACACGTTGTATAGGAATCACACAGTGGGAAGTTCAGAAGTTGCTACTTCCGTTGATGATGTTGAGAATGAAGAAGATGCAATAGCTCTTGCTCGAGCTAAATTTCAAAAACAAAAAACCTCTAAAGAAGGACTTCCTAAGTCGGAGCTACAAAAGTACTTGGATGAGGCAACCGAAGACTCGTCAACAACATTTAATATATTGGGTTAGTGGAGCAAGAATTATCATAGATTCCCAGTGATCATATTGGGTTGGTGTGCCTCAAATATTTTGATTGATGATCATGTTTAAAATCAGTAAGTTTATAGTTTATATCAATCTGCTGCACTTGAGGGTGTACCCCAAAATATATCAATTTGTTTATAGTTTATGTTATAAATCGATTTGGTAATTGATTTCTAATTTCAAATTTATTGCATTGATTGCAAGGTGTGGTTACTGCTGTGTGCTGCCCCTGCCTGTGGACTTGTGGTTGCTTTTCTCCTTTGCTGACTTGTTGTTGTGCGCCTGTGCTGACTTGCTTTGCTCATTTATGTTTTAAGTTGATTGTAATTTAATTTTAAGTCGCTTGATGACTTGCTAGTTGCTACTGTAAGTTCAGACTTGCTGGTTTGCTATTGTTTTTTTATCATTTGCTAGTTACTACTGTTTTGAGACTAGAGTAGACAATACAGTACTGGTTGGTTGCTATACATTCGAAACAAGTTGGATTCTGCCCATTATTAGGGATGTTGAATTTAAATTAGTTGATTTATGTCTGATTGTCGATTCGGTTCGGTTCAAACCGACAACCGACCGAGAATGTCGGTTTGGTTTGACAAACCGACCGACTTCTCACGGTTCGGTTTCGGTTTATTTTATCCCATAACCGAATCGGTCGGTTCGGTTCGGTTTTCGAACCGTGAACACCCCTACCCAATGATGTTAGATGTCTGATGGCGAGATAGCGAATGTCCAATGATGTCAGATGTCTGATGGATGACGGTGAGATAAGAGATGTCAAATGCCTGATGGCGAGATAACAAATGCCCAATGATGTCATATGTATGATGCTTGATGCCCGTTGGCTGATGGCTAAATTCAGTCGACGTTCTCCTCTCACGTGCGGTGTCCGGATTACGGGATTCCGATTTACGGGATTTCCGACTTACGAGATGTCATGATTACGGGATTTTCGACTAACGGGATGTCCGGATTATGGGATGTCTAACTTACGGGATGTCCGAGTTACGGGATATCCGACTTACGGGATATATAGATTTCGGGATGTTCGAATTACGGGATGTTCGGATTACGGGATGTCAGACTTACAGGATGTCCAGATTACGGGTTTCCGGCTTACGGGATTTCCTGATTGATGAGTTGATTGGATTGCTTCCCGAGAGGAGCTCAAGAGCGAAAGAGTCTTGCGGTGGCGATGCAGATCGGCCGGAATGAAGGTGAGGATTGTCGATGATCGAGCTCTTGCTGTGAATTTTCACGACCACCGATGGCATTGCGGAGCGTAAGAGGGATTGAGAGAGGTGGCTTTGGTTGTGAGGTTCGGTAAACTTGGTGATTAGCCAAGAGGGTGATGGTGTTGATAGTGGTCGGCAACTTGAAGTGGGAGGTTGTGAAAGCCGTGAAGAGAAGGTTGCAACATCAGATCTCTAGAGTCCTACTTCTTTCTTTGACGCTAAGGGAGACATGCAAGTGAGGGATAAAATTTTAGTGTTGCTAAACTTATGGCAAGAGAGCACCAGTTACCCATCCAATTCCAATTCCAATTCCAAGACATGCTCAAGCTGGATTTGGAAAGCCAAACAACTCTCCAAGAAGGCTTGATGAAGCTATGACTAGTAGGAGGTCGTTTGATTGAATTGCCTCACCCATTTATCAGAATCATGAATCATTGACGAGTGGGCAAAGGATCGATAATACCTCTGATACCATGATAGAAATAATGAGGGATTTATTATTGATTTGTGTTTTTATGATGGACAAGATACCTCTATTTATAGAGGGATCAGAAAACCCTAATACATGTGAGAAAAAAAACATAAATATAGGATACTAAATATAGAAAACCTGATATAATCTAACATTGCTCGTCTCAAACTATTTGTGTAGAGTAAATATTAATTGAGATTTGGTTGATTACCACTAAAATATAATAAAATGATAATAACAAATAAATTTAATATTAATTAGAATTCTGTTGGATTACAATTCAGTTTTTAAACAAACTTGAATTCATGTTAATCACATGTCTCTATTTAAGATTCGATTTATTAATCAAATAAAACGATCTATGTCTCATTCATATAGACTTTGAAGAATTTTTTAGATACTTTTGGTTATGAAATATTCTGATACATCGTGTTGATTTTCAGGGGGAAAACGATGGATTGAAGAAAAAATATTGTTGGAATGGACTAGTTCAGACAGATTCAACAACAAAATAGAGATCGACAGTGATAACAAAAAAGTGCATGATTTGGTAATGTTCAATATAAGATAGTAAACTTTTTAATCCTCACGTGGTTTGTTTTTGAAGCTGATATCTCCATGTTATTGAGAAAATGAATAGCAGTTAAGAGATAGTCAATCGAGTTCAAGAAACCAAAAAGGTATCATATAACGCATACAAGACAATACGATATTGGCATGTGTATCATTTACTTTTATACAAATATATGTTTATCATTTACTAATTTTTTATTCCTTCATATCTTGAAAATATGTGAGCCTTATCCAATGATTTATTTAAATTGTTCGTTATATTGTTATTGGAGTTTTATTGATATTTATTTATTGTTTTCTTTCTTTCGCAAATTTTTTTATTTAATTTATAATAATTCACTTCTTACAATTAAAACTGAGCATATTAAACAATTTTAATTATTCAATAATATTTTATAAATAATACTGCGCATCAGTCGGAACTACAGTCTAGTAATTAATAGTTATAATTTAGAGTTGTAGAACTATTCAATTTCAGTTATAATCCAAATTAAGCGACACTAGCACCCTAGAGAATCCGTGCCGGTGGGAATCGAAGAACAGCTCCTCCCTAGAATCGTCGCCGACGACTTTGAGCTTATGCCTTAGATTTTCGCAGGCTGAGCCGCGGCCCGATTGCCTTCAGCCCCCAACTCGAAGTCGAATTCGGGCGCGCGGCAGAGTGAGCTCCAAACGACTCCGTGTAATAGCTCCGGCGTCTCGGTCCCCATATCCGACCAACATCGATCCAGGGTTCCCATCCCGTGCCCCCTTCTTCAATTTGAGCACAAATCTGGGATTCTATATTACCTATATTGAAAATGCATGTGCAAAGCGCTTATGGCTTCAGATTTGGATCTTAATGGATCTCGTTCCATTTACCATTTGATAATCATCTTGATTCACCTGTACGCCATGAAAAAAAGTAGATCTGCTTACCTTTTATCCTTACACAAAAAAATATCACAACTCAAAATCATCAAAAAGAGTTGCCCGATGTTGATTTTCAAATGTATTGCTTAGTGATGATGATAAATCAGAGAATTTGATGATGAATCAAGAAAGAAAAATGAGAATGTGAGAAAGGGAAAAGAAAAAAAATAATAGCATCAATTTAAAAATTAAAATGTGGCCAGGTCGGTTTTGACCTGATTAGACCAGTCTTGAACTGATCAGACTAATCTTATTTCAAATCAGAAATATTTAGGACATTTTAAGCTTTTTGACAAACTAAATGAGTTAGATTTAACATAAGTTGGGTTAAATGACGTTTAAACAATCTTCAGGTACCTGAAATGAAATTTTTGAAGTTGAGGTACTGATTTTGAAAATTGAAATTGTTATTTGAAGCCACATGTCATTATCCCTAATGTGTTTGTAATCCGGTAGGGCAGCCAATTAATAAGCCAACTTGAACCGACTCATCTGATTCTGATATTATTGACCAATTTGTATGTATGTACATAAATCTTTCTCATTATTACATTAGGTATTCAAACAAAAAGGTTTTGTATCGAGTCAAATATATACTTCGACTTTCTTGTCTTAAAATTTGGCTCGTAAACATAAAAGTATTGTACGTGCTTTTTTGAAAAAAACAGGTTCGACATTATTGGAAGAGTTTATTAACGAGGAAAAACAAGCCCTTTCTTTGATCTTCTCAAGAGCCTCTTCCCCTTGGCTAAGGTTATCATCTAAAATATGGATTTGATATTTGGATATTTTTTATATCAATAATCTTATAAATCAAGAATGATTAATGATTTGAGTCAATATTATACAACGGGGGTGCCGATTTTCTTTAAATAATGATAAAGATAAATGATGAGAGAGATAACAGAAAAAGTAATTATAAGGAAATAAATTAAATATGAATTTGTGAATATGTAAAAAAACATTCATGACAACACGTCAACCTCATTAAAAATGAAAATGGTCATTTTGTCATATTTTTAGTAAAATGACGATTCTTTGAAGTTGCTCTTAATAGACCTCTTCTATGAAGCCAATCCAAATTCCCAATTCATTACTTATGGGAATACTTTAATCCACAATCCCTTATATTTCCAAATTCCCAAATATCCTTTATGGGCATATTTAAGTCCACAATCCCTTATACTTCGGTGGCCTAACTTTATCATGAAGTAATTCAATTCCCAAATAAATGATCAAGTATTTCAATTATAGTTTAATTTACAAAAATAAATAATGTAGGATTTATGACACCCTCGCAGAATTTAGTAGTATTTGAAATATACCAAATGAGTGGTGATCAATTTATACACAATTATAATTATAAAGGTAATTTTGTGTCTTAAATTTGGTAAGAATAAGATTCATGAATATGTACTTAATTTCATTTGGCATTCCATAGAATTGATTAATTTATATTGTACCAAATGTGGATCAGTCTCTCCGAATTCATTTAACTTTCATGACAACCTTTTTATTTTATTGCTTCATGTGCATTTAAATGGATCTGCTAGTTTTAGTATAAATAGGAGTTACATTAAACCATTAAAACACAAATTTTACAATTAAAAACATGGGAAGGGATAGTCAGAAATTTATTTTGATGACTCTCTTATTTGTTTTGGCTCTATGTTTTATATCACAACCCATTGTTGCTAGAAATATTCATATTCCTCCTTCTTATTATCATCTACCGCATACAAATCCCGAAGGTAGAATGATATTTGAAATGTTACCCAAAAATGTTCCTATTCCACCTTCTGGGCCCTCTCGTAAAGTACCGTATACAAATCCTGAAGGTGGAATGAGATTTGGAATGTTACCCAAAAATGTTCCTATTCCACCTTCTGGGCCCTCTCGTGAACTACAATATACAAATCCTGAAGGTGGAATGAGATTTGGAATGTTACCCAAAAATGTTCCTATTCCACCTTCTGGGCCCTCTCGTGAACTACAGTATACAAATCCTGAAGGTGGAATGAGATTTGGAATGTTACCCAAAAATGTTCCTATTCCGCCTTCTGGGCCCTCTCATGCACTACTGTATACAAATCCCGAAGGTGGAATGAGATTTGGAATGTTACCCAAAAATGTTACTATTCCGCCTTCTGGACCCTCACGTGCACTGCCGTATACAAATCCCGAAGGTGGAATGAGATTTGGAATGTTACCCAAAAATGTTCCTATTCTGCCTTCTGGGCCCTCTCATGCACTACCGTATACAAATCCCGAAGGTGGAATGAGATTTGGAATGCTACCCAAAAATGTTCCAATTCCACCTTCTGGGCCCTCACGTGCACTACCGTATACAAATTCTGAAGGTGGAATGAGATTTGGAATGTTACCCAAAAATGTTCCTATTCCACCTTCTGGACCCTCTCGTGAACTACCGTATACAAATCCTGAAGGTGGAATGAGATTTGAAATGTTACCCAAAAATGTTCCTATTCCGCCTTCTGGGCCCTCTGGTGAACTACCGTATACAAATCCCGAAGGTGGAATGAGATTTGGAATGTTACCCAAAAATGTTCCTATTCCGCCTTCTAGGCCCTCTCGTGAACTACCGTATACAAACTCCGAAGTTGGAATGAGATTTGGAATGCTACCTAAAGATGTTCCTATTCCGCCTTCTGGGCCCTCTCGTAAACTATTGTTGTCGCCGCCACCGTTGTCTCCTAGTCGTGATTTTTATACAGTGAAGCATGAAGGTGTGTAATGAAATTGTGATGCATGAATATTAAAGAATTTAAGCACATGGGCACAACTTTTAGAATAAGTGGCTTATAGACCAAGTAATTTTCTTTCCAAATTGTTATTTCATAGTCTTTAATTTTCTAGTATCCTAGTTTTTAGTTTTTTATTTCCTATTCTAGTTTTTAGTTGTTATTTCTTAATTTCATGTACTTAAAAGGAGTTTTAGCTCTTGAAAATATCAAATTTAAGTAAGATAATAAAAATTATAACTTTGTGTTTGAAACTTTGTCTTATTTACTTATCACCTTAGGCTGAGGAACCTAGGTGTGACGTAAAAACCTTATCTTAACCTATAACCGGTTAAGTGGCGGTTAAACCTTATCTTAACCTATACTTGGCTAAGTGGTGGTTCTATTCCTCGAAACCTTACATCATTCTCTACCCATATCCAAGAAACTATAAAAATATATTCAAATTCATCTCGTTCTACTTATTTTCGTAGTCATCCATGTATCAGTTATTTTAGCCTATAACCGATTAAGTAGACGAAGGTTACTCAATGCATTTTTCATATTATTTTAGACATAATAATAAATACATCTATTTTCTAGTTTATTTACACATATAATCATCTTAATTTGACAGAGACATGCTCAATGGCTAGGATTTTAGCCGATTTGTTTTCTAATGAAGGGTTGGTGATACAACGTACGTGGCTAGGAAGAACTCTTTATTACAATTCGTTGATTCTTGCGAATATCGAAGGTGATAGATTTAAGGGAAATCTCGATTTTTTATTTACTTTAAAAACTACTAAATAACATAAACGTCTGACACTGCTTAAATAGCCAAAACCTAATTGCAGAAAAGGAAATAAATTATAAAAATTGTCAAAAGTGCACAGAACTTAGGAAATTGAGATTTTGACCCCTAATATGACCTCGGATGGCCGAAATCCATCGTACATCATGGTAAAGCAATGTGTTTTGCTCAGAACGCCGTTTCCACCCAGAAAATACTAGTCCTTTGTCGAAATCCGACACTTTCATGATTTGTACTGCATCTGTCGGATTTGGAAGTTAGACTTGGGAGGATTTATGGGCCTGGTGGATTGGCTTTTAAGTCTTGTAAAAGTATCCACCTAATAATGTTTGGTTCGTGCCAATTTCTCAATTGGTCTGGACTCGAACCCATGTCTTCATATTTCCTTGACTTCCTGTTGTACGCAATAATGAAATTCAATAGCAGAGCCCGTGATATGAAATTTCAAATCACACTACTGAAATGGGATTTATTTTAGTTGTTTACCCACAACATTAAATCGTATCTTATTAAATTATTCTAATTAATTGATTGATTTTGATTTCCTATTCAAAAGTGTCCATCTTTGCCTGTGTAATTAATTGACATGCATTTTAATTATACTCCCTTAGATGATAAACTTCCTTCGTGTTCATCAGCATTAATGATTTGATTTTTTTTTCTTAATCGAGACTGGTCCTTTCTTATTTTCTAATTTCATATTATTTACATGAAAGACAATAAAGTGATACTGATATCTAATATGTATATGAGCTTTTCTGTAGTATCTTTTTCTCTGGAAGAGCTCAACAATTAGTATTAGATGAGCCAAAGTAGTTCTCTGGGTCTGGAGAAGTGTAAACGACTCTACCATTGCACTAACCATCTCTTTGTGTTGTAGTGCTTTTGCTTAGCTTTGTGGTTGAGCTTTTAAATATAAATAGAATCGTTTTGGCCTATTATTATTTATAAAAAAAATTTCTAGCATAAATATGTTTATTTATAGTTTAATTTTTTATTCAATAATTGGTTATCGGTTTAATAGAAGAATTGAGTGGTGGTTTAGAACCAGCCGAACCATTTGATGTTTGGGTTCAATTTCGGTTGTGTTTTTCTTACAACCGAAAATCACAGTTCGGTTTGGTTCGGTTTGATATTGGGGTAGTCGATTTAGTTAACCGAAGTTTGAACACGCCTGGAAGTGTGCTCTTTCTTGATAAGGTATAGTTCTTCCCTGCATATAAAATATTGAACCAACTATTGAAATTGATGATCGGAATTCAGCCTTAGGTTTATGTAGACGAGGGAGTGTTTTTGAGAAATTTTTGACTTGGTTAATAACCCTAAAATTGGATAAAAAGGTTATAAGGCACAACTCAACTTTAAATAGTCATATTTTTTTGGCCCACGGACAAAAAGTCGTCAATGAAAAACGTGGATTAAATTGTTTCAAATATAATGAGTTTGAAACCATAAAAACAACGTTTAAAGTCTAAACAAGACCATAATATATTAGGTTTAATTAATTTCTAATTTTACATATATTTAAATATTTTTCTATTTTAATTAGGTTTTGTTGCTAATCTCCATTCTTAAACAGGTTTTGAGAATTTTAATTTCCTTTTCAATTTAAGTTTAGGTATTAATTTTATGGTGTAATTACAGGTGTATTATGCACGTTTTTTACTTCACTATAGTGTGGTTTAAATTGTATCAATTTAGTAGTGTTTATTTAGCCAAAAATAATTACATATGTACACATTATCGGTCTTCTTTAAAGTTTTGTGTGAGCTGAAATTGTCGAGCCTCTCGTAGAGGTCGTCGTCTCTATAGACCGTTTTGCACCTCTCGTAGAGGTCGTCGTCTCTATAGACCGTTTTGCACGAGCTCGTAGCCTTTGTGGAGGTAGAGAAGACAGGGGCGGAGAAATTTTCGCTCCTCTTAAAAAAAATTTTGAATCCGCCACTGCTCCCGTAGAGATCGTCGTCTCTGTGGACCGCTTTGCACGAGCTCGATCGTAGCCTTTGTGGAGGTAGAGAAGACTCGTTGCCACGTCCTTTCTGATGTTATATCTCTGTTCCCAATTGAGCACCATTTTGTGCTCTCGGAATAGCAATTGTCCAGACTCTCGTCACCATTTTGTTCTCATTGGTGGTTTATTTTTAACTTATTTTCAAAAAAACTCGCATAACTCCCCTAGACGTTTTCTAAACACAAGTTTTCAAAAATTCCATATATATTTTCTCTTTATTTTTATTAAATTCTGTTCATTTTTTAAAATGACAAAAATACCTTTATATCATAAAATGAAAATTATTTTGAATTCTTCTTGTTTTTTACAAAAATATATAAATAAAACATGATGTTTAATAAATGAGTCGGGCTCGAATATGATCTTTTAAATCTTTACAGGCTCGCGAGCCGTCTCGTTTAGTGTTTAATTAATTATATTTTAAATTTTAAATAAATATTTATAATTAAATTTGACGAGCCAATTCTAGTCAAGCCAATCTCGAGTTGGCTTGTTTTATATTTAATAAATCATATACTTATATTTAATGTTAATTTTAAGTTTTAATAAAAATTTCGTGTTAAATTCAAACGAATTGAGACGAGCTCAAACTTATTTATTTTTTAGGCGAACTCGAGGTTAGTTACATAACCTTGTTTGACCTCGAGCATTTTTCCACAAGTTGAGCTTTAGTAAATTGAGGCTGAATTCGTATCAGATCTTTAAGACATAATTTTGATGACAAGCAATGGAGCTAAAATTGGCGATTTGATTACAGTGTGACATATGTTGTAGAAGAAGTTCCTTCCACCGAAATATGAGCAAACATTGTTTAAGTAGCATCAACGATGTAATCAAGCTTATAGAACTTCATATAAATATGCTTCAACAACAAATAGGAATGCATGTGAAGGTAAACGGACTCGGTTATCTAATGAAGACGACTGAAAACGACCCGACTACCCTGGTCGGTGGTCAATTCAATAAAAACCGAATCGAATTGATCGGACGGTTCTCAATTTGGACCAACAAGAATCGGTTCTCATTTGAGTTAAATTTAAACACAATTTGTAAGCACAAACTTTGGTTCAACATAAACCAAATAAAATAAATTTGAACTCAGCCCATATGGCCCAAGTATAATTTAGGCCAATTGCTTTGTTTTGGACGATGGTTTTATAGAACCTCAAGTTTTAGTCTACTAATTCTCTCCCTTCCGACGTGGGACCAATTTAACTCATTTATGTCCCCAACTCACATTGACCGCATACCTTTTCTTTTCTCTTGTAGCAGATGGATAATTCCATGTAAATTTTCCTAAGTTTTTGAAAGTCTCATTTACGTTTTCTAAATTATAAATACTGATTGTGTGACCACTTAGATTCATAAAAGTTTCACTTAATTCCACTATATTAATTATTCTGAAAATTATGTTATTTTTTAAAAATGACGAAAATATCCATAATTAAAACAATTAAAAAAAATTTGTATAAAATAAATAATAAAAAACTAATTTTAGTATAAAAATTAAAATTAAAAAATAAATTTTATAAATAAAAATGCTGTTTAAAAACCATTTTTCAAAAAAAAATATTAAATTTAGTTTTTTAGTGTTTTATTTTCATAAAATAAATTTTAATCAGTTTTTTTATTTCTTGAATATATGAGTATTTTGGTTAATTCTAAAAAAAAATAACAGAACTTTTAAAAATATTAATAGAGTGAGGTTAACTTTTGTGAACCTAAGGGATCTCGCAGTTAGCATTTATAATTTGAGAGATGTAAGTGAGACTTTAAGAAATCTAGGGGAATTCAGGTAGAACTATCCCTCTAACAAAACATCATCATTTGCGGTATTAATTAGTAGTTATTGTTGTGTTAATAATAATCATAAACCTAGACATTTTTGAAGAATTGTTGCAGAGGTGCCGCATAGTTATTAAGATTTGCAATCCTTTCCGTCCTAGTTTGACTAGCTTTCCTTTCACGTGGTTCAGTCTCACCGCCAATCTATTTGTTTCGTCTAGCCATTGGTTGTCCTACATAGTGGTTCATTACTCCACTCCATAGATAGACTGGATAAGAACAAGTTGTGATCATTTGTCTGATGCCTAAGGCACACTTATATTTTTCCATAGCTGTACACAAACTGAACATTAAGCAAGGGGGCTTCCCCCGTTCCTTAGCTCCTTTAGTTGCTTAGCAACAAACATTTTGCATGGGGTTGAAGATGATATGAAGGAGAAATTGTTGTTTCAGCTAATTCGGTTCGGGTTTGATGCACTTGAGTAGTATATCAGCTGATACATAATAAATAGATGATAAAATGTAGTGATAGATGATAAACCGGTTAACCAATCGGTTTAGCAGTATTGAAACGTGACCGACGATCTATTTAATCTCTCGATTTTCACAACAACTGAACCAAATAGAATCGAACCGACCGATTAACTATTGACTAGGCTAGTTTGGTTGGTTAGCTCGGTTCTAGTGGGTTTTGTTAAGTATGAAGAGTCTTGGTTGACAGACGTCGCAAAAATATGATATGTAAAGTGGGAGATCAAGCTTTGATATTTTCGTGAATGGAGTTGCATCTAGCTTGATATATGTACACATATATTCAACAATGTAGTTCAAATTTTAAACCATGGCACTCAAAAATTTCGAGGGTGAGCTTTTTTTCGGTGAAAAAGAATAACGAGTGACACAAATTTAAGAATTTTATAAGTTGGTCAGTGATAGAGAAAATAAAATATGGAGCCAATAAATGAATAAAGAAGCTAAAATGTGGAGAAATTTAAAATCATATCGTTTGCATATGAACTCAACATCATACTCTTAAGATATCCAAATGAAGCTATTACAAATACGGGGAAACAATGTTCAAAGGCCCACATTAAATCTTTTGGATTTTAGGCTAATTCATTCCAAAATTTACTTGTATTTTAATATTTTTAATGTATATACCTAAATACTTTTTGGGGTTATTTATGTTTTAACATTAGTCTTCATTTACAGTTTTTGTGAAAATTTACCTCATTTTTTATCTATTCATAGAACTCATATGAACATGGATTGAACTCACAACTCTCTTACTTGAGACAGTAGTCTAACTAAAAATTCTATTATTTTATTTGTAAGATGAACATTATCGTATATTTATGAAATTGCTCTCAAATTTGAGTTTGTTTTCAATTTTTAGATTGAACCTTATGTGACAATTTTAACTACATACACTTGCTAACTTATAATGAATGATATACTTATCCCATTTAATAAATGTAAAATTAAAAAAATATATAGCATATAGTATATGGAACATTTGTATGTGTAAAAATTTGGTGAAATGTCAAATTTGAATCTTAAAAAGTGAAGGCGTATATGATTAATTAGCAAATGTAGCAATATTCCCTCTCCACTTTCTAAAATAAATGAAGTAAAACTAATTAAAAGGGTGTGGCAATAGCAATAATTATACTTATAACATCCATTCCACAGCATATATATTCCCAAATTTCTTTTACATTTATCGTCACTCCAACAAACAGAAGATCGAATATTTATATTGCTATGCGCCGCTTCCGCAATATACCGATATCTACAAAAGTAGATTACGCAGCCGTATTTATTTAAATATATTCAGTAATTAATTAAACCCTTAATATACATCTTTAATCTTGTCAGTTTCTCATTCAGAGTACACGTGCCATGTGCCAACCATAATCGCCTCCATCATTGGTGATCTAATCCCAATTATTAAGAACTGCTTTTAGATTACACTAGAAAAAAAAGAATAAACATAGTATATGTTGCATATTAATTACAAGTCGGTTTTTGTGAAACACTTCATAACATTGAAAATGAATTAAATAGACACACGTTCATGCATGTGACACGCCTTAATTGAATTCGTTAAAGGATTAAAATATAAATTTAGATTTGCGTAATGATGGCATTTGCGGCCAGCAGAATATTAATGAAGTTCATATTAGAAAAAGGAGGGGCCAAGATTGGTACATTGGCACTGTTAGACTTTGCATCAGTAACCGGTTTATATCTCATGCATGCGTTGTTACTCTGCCTAATTTGTAACGGCATACGTAGGTAAATACGCCGTTACAAAATCTTCCCGTTATGTTACCGCTATATTATTGTTCTACCGTTGTGTTACCGTTAATTAGTAACGGCGTATTTACTTGAATACGCCGTTACAAAATTAATGTATAAATGTTCATAGAACCTCCTCCCATTCTTCCCACATTTTTCTCCCAATTCTCTCAAACTTTATATTTCCCGACAAGAGCATTTTCGTAATATCATTTCCATTTTTCGACAACTCTCTCTCAAAATACTACGGTTCATATCATCATTCTCCATATTGGCAGGTACGTACATTATTATTTTTTATTAATAATGCATTATGTAATGTATTTTATTAATTTAGGTTAAATAGTGCACGTAGATTATTGTTTTTGTTGTTATAATGATAATAATAAAATACTTTAATTGTTGTTATAGTTGATATATATAGTGAATTAATATTGATTATTAACCGTAGTTATTTGTATAATATATAGAATGGATCGTGGGTGGATAACATCCCGTAAGATAAGTGAGGAGTGGATGAACGAATTAAGCAGTTTCGTCAAATTTGCGATACGGAACACGCAAACAGATGGCGTGGGACGTTTCAAGTGTCCGTGCACTAGATGTTGTAATTATTCTTGGCATGATATGGACACCATTTGCGATCATGTATTGAAGAAAAGTTTCCTTACATCGTACAATGTATGGATCCATCACGGCGAAGCTAAAGGGCCTAGTTCGAGTCGGCCTAGTTCGAGCCAAAATATAGATATGAGTTTCCCGTCAAGTTCGCATAATCCCCCTTCTTCGACGTCGGCGCACACTCCAGAGTACGTCGATCCGGTGCATCAGTTCGTGAATGATGTAGATCCATCTAGAGATGTAAGGATTGACGAAGATGAAGGTGAGAACGACGAGGATGAGGACGAGGACGAGGAAGAGGACCCACAATTGGAGATAAGTTCGGTGACCGAAGTCGAGGCCGGACTTGCTAAAGCGAAGATGACGGCGTACAACCGGTTGGTGACGGAGTCACAACAGCCGTTGTACAAAACCACAAGCGCTGTCACTAGTGAGGATATTTTTTTGGAAGCGATGTTAAGGATGTTGTGTATCAAACAGAGCACCGGGATGTCAGACGCGGCTTTTACCCAAGTCGCGAAAGAGCAATGTCGTATGTTACCACAACCTAATTCGTTTCCATCTAGCTACGCAGCTGCGAAAAAGATAATGAATGCTAACGAAATGCCACACGTGAAATACGACGCATGTTTGTACGGATGCATTTTGTATTACAAAGAGTTCTCCGCTCTGGACAAATGTAGAGTTTGTAAAGAACCACGGTTTACTATGGAAGGAAAAAAATTAGTTACGAAGAAGACGTTGTGGTACTTCCCATTGACTCCTAGACTTCAACGGTTATATCTTGCAGAAGAGACGACTGAGTGGATGTGATGGCACGGTGAGCGGGAGAAGGAGGACGATGACGTATTAGTACATCCATCGGACGGTGCTGATTGGATTCAGTTTGACAAGAAATATCCTCAATTTTCGGAAGAAGTCCGAAACGTCCGGCTGGCCTTGTCATCTGACGAGTTTTCTCCATATGGGCCTAATGCTGCGAGTTACAGTTTGTGGCCTGTAGTTGCTGTCCCGTTGAATTTTCCGCCCTCGATGGCTATGCGAAAGGAGTATAACATCCTCACCATGGTGGTATCAGGTCCAAAATCACCTGGTAAATGTTTGAATAACTTTATGTGTCAATTGATTGATGAGTTGAAATAATTGTGGACGCACGGAGTTGTCACGTGAGATGCTTCCAAGAAAGAGCCATTCATAATGCGGGCTGTTGTGATGTGGACAATCAGTGACTTTTCGGGTATGGAAATGTTGGGTGGCATGACCATTAAAGGCTATATGGCATGTCCCTTATGTTTGGAAAACATCGATTCTTCACGCAGTAACTCAAGAATATCTTACCAAGGTGCGCGTAGGTGGTTACCTCCGAAGCACCCACTGCGTTTTGTCCCAGAGGCATTTAACGGGAAGATCGAGACTCGTACAAGGCCTAAGCGGTATTCAGGGACTGCCGTACTGAAGGTCATTAAGCGTCATACTTACCTCGAGCCTAGTCTACACCCGCAGCACAATAAACGAACAGGTTTAGCTATCTGTTGGTCTCATGAAAGCATTTTCTGGCAGCTGCCTTATTGAAAAACTCACAGAGTGAGACATGCTTTGGATTTAATGCATATAGAGAAGAATGTGTGCGAAAACGTCATAGGTTCAGTTCTTGGACTAGCGGGGAAGAGTAAAAATGACGAGAAAGCGAGGAGAACTTACGAGGAACATAATGTGCGCCAAGACCAATGGGTGGGCCAGGACGGGGAGCTCCCCGATGCACCTTATGGGGTCAAGGGTGTACACCGGAAGGCCGTACTTGAGCATATCCAAGCAGTGAAGTTCCCCTACGGATATGCGGGAAGTTTGAAGATCAAGGTCAATCCTAATGAGAAAAAGTTTCTCGGACTTAAGACCCACGATTGTCACGTGCTTATGCAACGCATCTTCCCCCTTGTCATTCGGAAGTACGTTCCGACTCATGTGGCGGAAGCATTAGCAGACCTCGGCAGGGTGTTCCAGGTGTTGTGCACGAGGGAGCCGACGAAGAAGGCACTAAACAAATTGCACGAAGATATGGTGGTTTTAGTCTGTAAGTTGGAAACTATCTTCCCTCCATCGTTCTATACTGATGTGGGCCCGTATGGAGTCCACTGTCACTGATCCGCCCCCACATTTAGAGCTGATTTGGCTTCATCCCGGGCTTAGAGAGCCCAAATTATACCACTTTTACGCCTTTGGGTATGTTGGTGTGAATGTGCAGATTACAGGTAAAGAGGGGTCAACGAACCGAGCGAACGCAAGGAGTCGGGAAAGCAAAATAGCAAGAGACAATGGATCGGAAGGTGTGACGATCGTTACATCAGTGTAACGATCGTTACAACAAGTGTAACGATCGTTACAGTGATCGTTACACCGAGAAAGTGAGATGTAACTAAGGGTGCGACGATGGTGTAACGGAGCTGTAACGACGATGTAACGATCGTTACACCACTGTAACGATCGTTACACCTGCCAGACGCAGAAAGGGTTATTTGTAGCCGACTCCACGCGACTTGAAGGGGATCAAGAGTTTTGGAGCAGAGAGAACATATAGTAGAGAGAGAGAGGCAGCCGAGATCGATTGGGGGCAGCGTTAGGAGCATTCGAGAGAGGCTTCAACCCATTCGAGCGCGATCAAGGTGAAATCAAGGCAATCCAAAGATCACAAGGGCGTCCATCTCCAAAGCTTGGTCATCCATTCGGTTTAGGGTTCTTTGTCCCGTCTTCCTTATATGATTTGTATGACTTGTGAACCTTGCACCATGATTAGGGGCTAATTACCCTCAATCATGGGTGCTAGGTTTGAACTATGTTACTTTGATAAATCCAATTTATGAGTTGAGTTTTATATGCATGTTTGATTGATTCGGAGTTTTTATTGCTTGCAATAGTTATTGAGGAATGACTAATGTTTGTTAGAGTCATGTTGTCGAGTCCGAGAGGACCGGTGTGTGACGGACTCACTCCGAGTCACAAGGGTTTAGCTCTTTGAAACCTTACCCAAGTTATGCACAATAGTAATGCAAGCTCTCGTCATGATTTCCCTGAGAGGGGTAGTATTTTAACTCGAGCTTAGGCTAACACCACACCGAGAGGAGGTGTCAGTAATATCGCTGTATCAGGTTCAATGCATGCATGTTGACTTAAACACATAATTGAGATTTATGCTAGTACCCTAGTGACCTAGCACCCATGGTTTCACTTCTGAATAGTCTCTTATAAACAATCTTTTATTTCTTGTCTTAGTTACATACATTAAACCACAACGCAAATTCGTTACTATCTGAATATTTGATGTCATGAATTAGACTGGTATTTTAGTTCGATCTCTGTGGATTCGATCCGGTCTTACCGATTTTAACTTGTAACGACCGCGTACACTTGCGCGTTATCAAGTGCCCGTGAACTACTGTCTACGGGCCTAACAAGTTTTTGGCGCCGTTGCCAGGGATCTAACATTTAAATATCAGTGTAAATTTTGTGTCGTCAATTAGTTTTAATTATTTTTATTTGGCCTAAAGTTCAGTTGTCTGGATTTCCTACTATAGGTGCGAACGTGCATGACCCGTTCTTCAGGAGCACCTGAATTTACATACAATCCAGAAATTGAAGCGGCGTGCAGGGTCAATGACGCTCGACGAAGAAATCGTCAACCAAGCACGCAACAGCAAGACTCAGACAACATGAGTCTAAATGGCGAAGAGGCGGCCAATCAAGCCAATCGAAATCAAGCTGCAGCTAATGTTGGCAACGATGGTCAGATCCCTCGAGGCATGGTGCCACCCTTTCAGCCACTCAACGCAAATCAAGCGCAAGAAAGAGGAGCACCACAGTACAACCCGAATCTGTTTGAATTGAGGCCGGTGCACCTGAGTAGGCTAACGGCGATGAGCCAATTCAACGGGTTGTCAAAAGAAGACCCAAACCTGCATCTGCGCAGGTTTGAACAAATATGTGATGCCACTGGAGCAGGTGTACCAAGGGATCTGCTAAGGTACAAACTGTTCCTATTTTCACTGGCCGGGGCAGCCAGTGAATGGTTTATGTCTTTGAAAATTGAAGACACACAGAATTGGCCAGTCCTCCAGAGACTATTCCTAGGCCAATATTTTCCTCCCATGAAGACATCTAAAATCAGAGGAGAGATTTTTGGATTCCAGCAGTTTGACAAGGAGACCCTACATGATGCATGGGAGAGGTATAAGGCACTGCTGCGAAAGTGTCCCAATCATCAGCTAAACCTGTATGTCCAGAATGAGCTATTCTACAATGGGTTGGATTCGAGTTCCCAGTTGATTATAGATGCCGTAGGAGGAGGCCCACTGATGAGTAAGGATCCTGAGGATGCATACGCTCAAATTGAACTATGTGCGAACAACAATTTCATGTACCGTAAAGAAAGAAGAGCTCCAGCACATCAAGCGGCATTTGTTGATGACAGTAAGGCAATTCTGGACCTGCAAACAAAGTACAATGACATGTTGCTCATGATTCAAGGAGGACATCAAACTCAAGCGCAGGTAGCACAAACTGAGGTTCAACAGAATCATCAATACTGTGAGATCTGCGAAGTGGACAACCATGACACTGAAAGTTGTGGATATCATACCACCGGGGTAGCTTACATCAACCAGCAGATACTGCAAAACCAAAGATTCAACCCGGTCTATTCTTCAAGATGGCAAGGTCACAATCAGAATACAGGCCAGAACTCTGGTCAGCAGAGCATGAATTCAGGGCATAACCAGCCACAATTTGGGAGAAATCATAACCCAAACAACCGGGGCAACTTCCAGGCCCAATCAAGCCAACCCCCCGGTTTTCAAGGTGGCCAAGGCAGCTCTGCAAAACCAACGATGGAAGAGATGATGCTCACCTACATGAAAAGTCAAGATGTCATAACAAGGAACCACGAGGCACAGTTAGGCCAGCTAAAACAAGATGTGACCAGCATGAGTGCATTGATGAGAAATATCGAGACTACTCTGGCTCAGATGGTGACTCCAAGACCACCAGGTACACTCCCAAGCAACACAGAGAACCCAAGAAACGTGGGAAGCCATAATGTGAATGCTATCACATTGAGAAGTGGAACCCAGTTGCCAGACCCCACCCTAGCACCTCGAAGAATTTACGAGGAAAGTCAGGATAAGGAAGAGTCCAGTCAAGGAGAAGAGCTCGAGGAACCAGAACAAACTCCTAACGGAGCAACGGAGGATGCAGATCCACAAGACCAACACTTAACTACCCCAGTTGTTTTAAAGCCACCATTTCCACAACGGGTAAAGAAGCCAAGAAACAAGTGCTCAGATGCCCAATTTGAATAGTGCCTGGATGTGCTTAGGCAGATCACCATTAATATTCCCCTTGTGGAGGCACTGGATGAGATGCCTAAATACCACAAATTTTTCAAGGAGGACTTATCCAACCGATCCAGGCTTCAGGAATGCACTCAAGTGAAGATGAATGCAGAGTGCAATGCTATTATTTTGAACAAGTTGCCACAGAAGACGAAAGACCCAGGGAGTTTTACTATCCCTGTTGGGATAGGTCACCATCAGGCACTTGTGTCTTTATGTGATTTAGGAGCAGGGATAAATCTAATGCCACTATCTGTTTATAATACTTTGCAGATCGGTCAGATGAAGAAGACTTCGGTGTCTCTGCACCTAGCTGATAGGTCGGTAGTATACCCGGATGGAGTAGTGGAAGACGTCTTGGTGAGGGCGGGAAAGTTCATTTTTCCCGCTGACTTTGTAATCTTCGATTATCCAGCAGACCGAGCAGTCCCACTAATATTAGGACGACCCTTTTTAACTACTGCTGATACCGTGATCCACGTGAAGAGTGGATTAATCAAGATGACAGTGGGGGACCAAACCATAGTGTTTGATGTGCACAGAACGTTGAAAACCCCTGACCCGGAGGTAAGTGTTTCATCTATCTCAGTTTTACTTGAAGCAATTGATGTTGTTGTCCCGCTCATGTGCAGTGACAAATACCGAGAGCAGTATGAAGAAACATAAAGGAATGTGATGGTTGAAGAGGTCAGCCATCAAGAAGTGAAGGTCATGCATTCTAGAGTGGTGGAACCCCTATATGGAGAGGATACGCTTAGTGCACCAAAAGTGCCATATGTGATTGAACCACCCACTCTGGAACTAAAGACACTGCCATCCCATTTAAAGTACATCTTCTTAAGCCAAGGGAACAAGCTCCCGGTCATAATATCGTCATCATTAAATAAATGGCAGGAAGAGCAGTTGACATCGGTGCTGCAAAAGCACAAAGGAGCCATCAGATGGACTTTAGCTAATATAAAGGGTATCAGCCCAACATACTGCACCCACAAGATTATCCTTGAAGACGAACAGCATGGATCAGTGGAGCACCAGAGGCGGTTGAACCCAGCGATGAAGGAAGTGGTCAAAAAGGAGATCTTAAAGTGGTTGGACGCAGGAATAATATTTCTCATATCCGATAGTAAGTGGGTTAGTCCTGTGCAATGTGTACCCAAGAAATGGGGGATGACAGTTGTTGCGAATGCCAAGAATGAATTGATCCCATCGAGAACTGTAGTAGGATGGAGAATTTGCATGGAATACAGGAAGCTTAACAAGGCCACCCGAAAGGACCATTTTCCGCTTCCATTCATCGATCAGATGCTCGACCGATTAGCGGGAAACGAGTTCTACTGCTTTCTGGATGGTTACAGCGGTTACAACCAGATCCATATAGCACCTGAGGACCAGGAGAAAACCACATTCACATGCCCCTATGGCACATTTGCCTTCAAGAGGATGCCATTTGGGCTATGCAACGCACCGGCCACATTCCAGCGGTGTATGATGGCGATATTCAGTGACATGGCCGAAGATTTTTTGGAAATCTTCATGGACGACTTTTCAGTGTTTGGGAAGTCATTCGATGGGTGCTTGAGTCATCTAGACCAGGTGTTAAGAAGAAGTGAAGAATGCAACCTCGTGTTGAACTGGGAAAAATGCCACTTCATGGTGAAGGAAGGCATTGTACTCGGGCATCACATATCCAAAGAAGGCATCCAAGTCGATAAGGCAAAAATTGAGGTAATTTCGAGCTTACCGCCTCCTAATTCGGTGAAGATGGTGAGGAGCTTTTTGGGTCATGCTGGTTTCTACAGAAGATTCATAAAAGACTTCTCCAAATTAGCACAACCACTATGCACATTATTGGAGAAAGACGCCAAGTTTGAATTTACTGCTGATTGCCTTAAAGCTTATGAGGAACTGAAGAGAATGCTAGTGTCAGCACCAATTGTCATATCTCCAGATTGGAGTAAACCGTTCGAGGTGATGTGTGATGCGAGCGACTATGCATTAGGCGCAGTGTTAGGACAAAAGCAAGAAGGGGTGTTCCGAGCTATTTACTATGCGAGCAAGACTATGAATGATGCGCAGGAGAACTACACGGTGACAGAAAAAGAACTTCTAGCAGTGGTCTTTGCTGTAGAAAAATTTAGGCAATATCTGTTGGGGAGCAAAACCATTATCCATACCGATCACTCAGCAATCGGGTACTTAATGTCCAAGAAAGAAGCGAAAGCTAGATTGATTCGTTGGGTGTTATTATTGCAGGAGTTCGAACTTGAAATAATGGATAGGAAGGGCATAGCGAACCAAGTGGTTGACCACTTGTCCAGACTGGAGAATGAGGAAAATGACAATGAGGCGAGCATCAGGGACAGCTTCCCAGATGAACAACTTTTCAGGATCAAGGCGACCATGCCATGGTACTCAGACATTGCAAACTACGTAGCCTGCGAAATCCTCCCTCCAGATTTGTCAAGCCAGCAAAAGAAGAAGCTCATCCATGATTGCCGACAATACTACTGGGACGAGCCGTACTTGTTCAAGCGCGGAGTAGATTCTATCCTCCGAAGATGCATCCTGGAGGAAGAGGTAACCGATATTTTAACAACTTGTCATAATTCACCTTATGGGGGTCATTACCGGGGTGATAGGACTGCGCATAAAGTACTCCAGTCGGGCTTTTATTGGCCAACTCTGTTTAAAGATGCACACGAGTTTGTAAAATCGTGCGACAGATGTCAGAGGACGGGAAACATTTCCCGTCGCCACGAGATGCCTCTGACCAATATCTTGGAAGTCAAACTTTTCGATGTTTGGGGTATCGACTTTATGGGACCCTTTCCCTCATCATTTGGAAAAAAATATATAATCGTGGCTGTTGACTATGTTTCCAAATGGGTCGAGGCTGAAGCGTGTATAGCCGCTGATGCCAAAACCGTTATACATTTTATAAAGAAAAACATTTTCTCACGATTTGGTGCTCCACGAGCTATTATTAGTGACAGGGGCACACATTTCCGCAACAAACTCTTCAAAGCTATAGCAAAAAAGTTTGGGGTAAAGCACAAAATGTCTGTTGCATATCACCCTCAAGCTAATGGGCAGGCTGAGGTGGCGAATCGCGAGATAAAGAAGATATTGGAGAAGATGGTGAGTCCCTCGCGTAAGGATTGGTCCCAACGATTGGATGATGCGCTCTGGGCATATCGAATTGCCTACAAAACTCCACTACAGATGTCGCCTTACCGGCTTGTGTTTGGGAAAGCGTGCCACCTCCCTGTTGAAATTGAGCACAAAGCCTTTTGGGCCATCGCTAAGTGCAACCTTGAGCTCGAAAAAGCGGGATCTAAACGACTCCTTGAGCTTGAAGAAGTACAAGAGTGGAGGCGGGAAGCATATGAGAGCAACAGAATATACAAGGAAAAGACCAAGGGTTGGCACGACAAGCACTTGATTAAGCGGACATTCGAACCTGATCAGTTAGTCTTACTATTTAGAGCTAGACTTGCGTTGCACCCTGGCAAACTCAAATCGAGGTGGTCAGGGCCATTTAAAATACTAACTGTGTTTGATAGTGGTGCAGTGGAGCTTTTAAATCCGCGAGACAACTCGACCTTCATTGTGAACGGTCAACAGGTGAAACATTATTATGGAGCCGATCATAGAGATAAGGTCGGGATGATAGAAGTGTGGGCCCTTGAATTGGTGAAACTTGAGGACGTTTGTTGAAGTGGTGCCACTCCGTCCAGCTCAAGGACATTAAACAAAGCGCTAATGGGAGGCAACCCAGTGATGTCCCACATACTGTAAATATAGCAACATGTAACTGTGGTGTGTGCTCCGTGCACACCAATTGTTGTGTTTTTGACATGTTTGTGGCAAGTGTGCAGGTAATAAGTGATGAAATAATCCAATAAGAGAGGCAAGAAATCAAGGATCGGTGCTTTCAGAAGTGTAACGATCGTTACAGTACCAAGACCACAACTTACCGAGAGTTGTAACGATGTTGTAACGGTGGAAGTAACGATGGTGTAACGATGATGTAACGATCGTTACACCACTGTAACGATCGTTAAATCTCGCGAGTCTGGAAGGATAAGGAGTACAACAAATCCAAAACGATGCCGTTTGTCAACATTGTGACGATCGTCACAAGATGTGTGACGATCGTTACACTGGTGTAACGATAGTTACAGTGATCGTTACACTATTACAGTGAGCTGCAAAGATGGGTGTAACGATGATGTAACGATGATGTAACGATCGTTACATCGCGCGATTCTGCAGCAATTAAAAGGGTGTTGAACCCTTATCTCTTCAAACACCCAAAACCTAATCCGACCACCTGCGACATCCGGCGACTCCAAGCATCAGAATCGGCCATCTTCACCGGCAAAACTCCAAAACAAAGGTTAGGGTTTGCTCTACTACTCGTTTACACTCTTTCTAGTTTATTGCCAACCACTCCAAACCCCACACCCTTGTTGTTTGTGTGAGTTTTGAGACCCTAGAGTAGGAAGAGATGGCACCCAAAATAGCTAGAACCACGAGGGCTAAAGCTACAGCCGGGGCGGGTACTTCGAAAAAGCGGAAAACCACAAACTTTGTTGAAAACCAAACCTCGGCGATTTTGGCCCGTCGACCGCAAGTCCCGCCTCATGTTGAGCCACCAACCCCAGAGGAGGTATGCAATCCGTGTTTGAATTTTTCAGGTGAGGAGCAACAAAATTACATGAAAGAGCTTCACAAGAAAATTCAACCCAACAAGTTTTTTAGCAAGCAAGTACTGCTTAAACTTGATATCCTCGAGTCACTCAAAGGGAAAGCGAAGGTGATTGGATGGCCGAGGATGCTCAGCTGGAGAGTCCCGACGTTTGAAGACCTGACCCGAGAGTTCCTGGCAACGCTCATGTTCATTGAAGACAACAGGTTCATGTACTTCAGGTTGTGTAACCGGAGGTTCTTAATTGAGAGGGGCGACCTCAGCTACATCTACGACTTCGATGACAGAATTAAGGAAGCTGAGAGGAACTTTGCATACAACAAACCGGAGTCGGTAGCAATGTGGAGCGAGCTGACCGGGTTAGATACCTTCAGAGGGCGGAATTATGCATCCGCACTCCCGAATGAGGAAAGGGAGTTGGTGTATGTGCAGAGGGTGCTCTCTAGCTCCTTATTCGGACGGGGAATGTCCATCGAGAAGATTAATGCTAAAGAGCCCAAGATACTTTATGCCTTGAAAAAGGGGATGAGAGCCCCGTGGGAAGACGCCTTGTGGTCGCATTTCCAATAATTGGCAAAGAGGGATGTGTAAACCATTAGATTCTAAAATTAGAATCTTTAAACCAAGATCCCTTATTCGTCATTTGAAGCGCGTTAAGGCGCACCGCTCCAATTGACTTATTTAGGTAGGACATCCGTCCAATTACAACCCGTGTAACTCTTAGTCAGGGTATGTGTAAAACACACGGCTTACCCTTCCGATGCCCCAGCTCGACCTCAGGCCAAGAATCGTGGTTGAGTCAACCAACTTTCACTAACGAGTTAACTTTGTGCAGATGCTCCGCTAAGGCGCACGACATCCCACAAAGTTTACCATTCCCATCTAGAACCCATTCGATCGATGCTCCGCTAAGGCGCACGACACCGATAAAATGTTTCTACATGGGTGTGAATTAGGGTGGCATCTCACTTGACTCAAATTAACTTGTAATTTGATTGTGTTTAATAATTCGAAAGTATTTGGTACAATTACGAATCCGTCACCAACAACCCGTGTTGTGATGTTTCTAATTGTATCACATACTATCTTCATTTGAATCCGTCATTTGCAACCCATGCAAAATACGTTCCAAACTTGAACTCATCCATCACAACCCGTGTGGTGATAGTTCACAACGCTTTAAACATGCAAACAATTAAAGTTTGTTTTTAATCTTTGCATGTGAGGTGATCGCTTATAAACTTATAAACTAATCATGCAACCATGCAATTAATTTAAATGATTCAAGCAAGCAACCATAAAGCGTTAAATATGCATTTTATAGCCCATCCTAATCTTAGGAATCTACGAGTCTTCACATCTTCTCGTCTTTCTCATTCGGGCTCCCACTAGCTCTTGGACTTCCTCCAAGACCGTCATCGTGCTCGATTTTCCATCCTTCTCGTCTTTGAGTAATAATTACAATTAATACTCGGTTCGTAGACCGGATAAAAAATAATTACACTTTATGGGCTCGAATAAAAGAATAATTACACGCTAACACTAACGGTATGCAAACCGTGAAAGCGATAAATCTAATGGGCTACTAAAGCATCATACATTTCATCACATCATCCAACATGTTATCACACAAACATGTTATCAAATAATATGCAATAATTCCGGTTTTTCTTTTGCCAAGTTGCTTGGTCGGGTTTATCGAAACTAGACCTTTTCGAAAAACGGTTTATCGAAACCGATCAAATTTTGAAAGTTTTCGAAATATTGGATCGTGGGTTCGTGAAATGGATCAAACACCACACACGAACCAAGTTGGGCCAAGCCAATGGGCCGAGGGCCCATTGGGCCGAGCCCAACCATGCACGGCCCGGTTTGGGCCTTGGAAGGCCCAAACCCGGCTTGCCGCCACTCTCGGCCTCGGCCGAGAGTGGGGACGGGCCCGGTCACCGCCGGCCTCCCCGGCCTCCGGTGACCTCCGTCCGGTACCTCCGATCCGGCTCCCCGAGAGTCTCTTCTCGGACCCGACAAATCCAATAATTTCCGAAAAATTCCAAATTTAATATATTTTTCAAAAGTAACATATTTCATGCAAATATCCCAAAAAGCATTAAAATCATGTTATCAACTTTTGGCATGAAAATAATCACAAAACCGAAATAAATTCAACAAGACAAAGATTAAGAGGGTAACCAACCCTCTGATACCACTGTAGGGTTTTGGAGCGTTCTAGATCGTCATCGAGATAGCGGAAGCAATAAAAGATAATCTACTCCAAACCTTGTCCAAGAACATTTAAACCATTAAATCCCAAAGCAAAATCTATTCCACAAGATATTTACCTTTAAGTCTTGTTTGAATCGATAAAGAAGAACGTTCGGATCTTCTTCTCTAAAGCAAGTCCACACCAAGAGAATGATCTTCAAGATCCTTCACTTAATTGCCTACTAGAACAATTAAATGAAGAACAAGAGAGCAAGATGGAGGAAGAACACCAAGGTGGCCGGCCACAATGAGAGAGAAAGAGAGGTTTTTGTGAGTTTTGTGACTTAATCAATTAATGAAATAATGTCTTGCAATATATCTCATCATCCAACTCACAAGTATGGGTTAAAAGTGATTGGTATGGGCTTAAAGGAGCTTTAACCCATACCCCTTAAATCACTCACCTCTTAATCCACAACTACCAACTAAGCATGGTGTTGTGTGGCCCCCACATTGGCCCCACCAAGTGGGCCGGCCATATGGCCTTATTGGGCCCTTATTGGGCCGGCCATGAGGCTTCATGGGCCGAGCCCAATGGGCCCTCCCGTGTTGTCTCATGCCGCGTCCAAAAGTTTCCCGACCTTTTTGTCGCTACTTATCAAACAAAGTCCGACGCGATATCGACGAAAAACTCAATTTTTCTCGATTCGCTAATTATTCTCTCAAACCGAACCTATGGCACAAAACCTCCAGTTTTGTCCATATACTTCTCCTTAAGAAACATCCATGTTTCCTTGTCTCAAGTTATCCGTCTTGTATGTGTGTGACCCTCTAGGCTCATGCCACCGTTGGCAGATCGGCGCAAGAATTGCTCTTGCCCGATCCATCATAAGTGGTCTCTAGTAAAACATTATGATTACCCAAGGTGCATGATGATCGATGATTCGACTTAACCTTTGTGCGTACAAGTCACCATCCTTTTATCTCTAGATATCCCGATTGATCACAAGGCATAGAGTCGTCTCCCTTGTTTAATCAATCATTGTTACTTGATATGCGAGATGACTGAGAAATGATAACCCGTATCATTTTGCATGGCCATGCTTTTCTCTCATTCGGTCTCCATCAAGAGGCCTTCTAACGGATATCTTTCCCATACCGTAGTATGAGGGATAAATCCCTTAGCCGTCTTTCGTGTCACTCATGCAACCCGTTCCGCCACCCAATCATGCCCTTCATAGCAATCCTTTTACAGAAAGCGTTTGGCGCAAGTTAAAGCCGTACGTTCATTGCATAGTGATCACAAAGACTCCTTGGTCTAAGGACGTCGTGACGAGCTATCGCATTTGAATATGTTTATGGCTTAATCTATGAAAACACTATTCAATGCGGGTCGTCCGATATCAATCACCTCATGATATCTATGATATGGTTCCAGGATCCCACATCCTTATGACAAGTAGAACTACGTCATTAAGAACCATCCTCATACTGGTCACTTTCAAGGAAGCATAGGTTGACCAGGGACTTGTTAAGTGTGATCCGTACAGATTTATGGTTCTACTACTTTAGTGGTCATAAATCAGATCATGCTTAACATATTACTTCAACATATAAGTAATATAAAGCCGTTTATATTTATACATCACAAACGATGATATTTGTACATAGACGTTTACAGGCTAATACCAATTGGACTAGGGCACAAATGCTATCACTCCGAACTTGGGCGAAAAAAAAAATATTGTCTTTGATAATAACAGCAGCCCAGTTCCGAAGAGAGTTGATCTTCGAAGAAAAAGGGGAAAAAGTCAAAGGTTGCAAGGCTACAATGTCTGGAGAAAGGGCGTAAATTTCGAGATCAAAAAGGTAGAGGTTTCAAGGTGTGTTGCAGGGTAGTTGAATGATAGGATGAGAACCACCGGGGAGCAATGGTGTAACGGGGCTTATGAGGAAAAGCAACCTGGTATTGATGCGTTTTTTTTTTAACCTTCTGTTTTCTATCCTCTAAAAATATTCCTACTCGAGCCTAAGCCTAATGTGAAGAGCCATTTGATTAAGTCCTACACATGGAATCGCCCGGGACCCTGGATTTTTCCGAAAGCGAGAAAACGTCGGGTCGAATATAGTAATCGGTTAGCTTAAGGTTGAGGATGGTGCGTGTGTGAATGCATGTGTGTATCGTTGATAGTGGATTGTTAGTAAACGATGGTCTCGTCTCTCCTTAAGTTGTGATATTTATGAAAGTGTCTCAACCATATATGTCTTTGTGTTCACAGTTAAAGGTTCAGGTGATAATGATAAGGTCATGGGATGTTGAACAGGCTCACGAGCATGCTATGAATTGACACTCCAACTGTGACGGTAGTCTAGTCGAGTCTTTATTGTTTTGTTTGTTTTTTTTGGGTTGGGGGCTCTTTCCTACAAAACCCCCGGGAGAAGACCGAGCTCCCCCTACGGAGTTAACTTCGAGGTTTGCTTATGGCACACTCGGTCAATTCTGCGCATAGTTTACATGTTTATCGAGGACGATAAAGCCTTAAGGTGGGGGTGTTGATGTGGGCCCGTATGGAGTCCACTGTCACTGATCCGCCCCCACATTTAGAGCTGATTTGGCTTCATCCCGGGCTTAGAGAGCCCAAATTATACCACTTTTACGCCTTTGGGTATGTTGGTGTGAATGTGCAGATTACAGGTAAAAAGGGGTCAACGAATCGAGCGAACGCAAGGAGTCGGGAAAGCAAAATAGCAAGAGACAATGGATCGGAAGGTGTGACGATCGTTACATCAGTGTAACGATCGTTACAACAAGTGTAACGATCGTTACAGTGATCGTTACACCGAGATAGTGAGATGTAACTAAGGGTGCGACGATGGTGTAACGGAGCTGTAACGACGATGTAACGATCGTTACACCACTGTAACGATCGTTATACCTGCCAGACGCAGAAAGGGTTATTTGTAGCCGACTCCACGCGACTTGAAGGGGATCAAGAGTTTTGGAGCAAAGAGAACATATAGCAGAGAGAGAGAGGCAGCCGAGATTGATTGGGGGCAGCGATAGGAGCATTCGAGAGAGGCTTCAACCCATTCGAGCGCGATCAAGGTGAAATCAAGGCAATCCAAAGATCACAAGGGCGTCCATCTCCAAAGCTTGGTCATCCATTCGGTTTAGGGTTCTTTGTCCCGTCTTCCTTATCTGATTTGTATGACTTGTGAATCTTGCACCATGATTAGGGGCTAATTACCCTCAATCATGGGTGCTAGGTTTGAACTATGTTACTTTGATAAATCCAATTTATGAGTTGAGTTTTATATGCATGTTTGATTGATTCGGAGTTTTTATTGCTTGCAATAGTTATTGAGGAATGACTAATGTTTGTTAGTCATGTTGTCGAGTCCGAGAGGACCGGTGTGTGACGGACTCACTCCGAGTCACAAGGGTTTAGCTCTTTGAAACCTTACCCAAGTTATGCACAATAGTAATACAAGCTCTCGTCATGATTTCCCTGAGAGGGGTAGTATTTTAACTCGAGCTTAGGCTAACACCACACCGAGATGAGGTGTCAGTAATATTGCTGTATCAGGTTGAATGCATGCATGTTGACTTAAACACATAATTGAGATTTATGCTAGTACCCTAGTGACCTAGCACCCATGGTTTCACTTCTGAATAGTCTCTTATAAACAATCTTTTATTTCTTGTCTTAGTTACATACATTAAACCACAACGCAAATTCGTTACTATCTGAATATTTGATGTCATGAATTAGACTGGTATTTTAGTTCGATCTCTGTGGATTCGATCCGGTCTTACCGGTTTTAACTTGTAACGACCGCGTACACTTGCGTGTTATCAGGTGCCCGTGAACTACTGTCTACGGGCCCAACATGTACCATTATGGTTCACCTGCTACTACACCTACCGTATCAAGTCATGCGGACCGGCCCAGTTCATTTCACTTGGATGTTTCCAATTGAACGGTATGATCCTTCACTGCCAAATATCATTTCCAATTACCATTGAAATGTATAATCGAATATCACATTAACATTCATATTTCGAATGTAGGCAACTTGGCGTGTACAAGAAAAGTGTGCGAAACCCTCGATATCCAGAAGGTTGTATAGCCCAACAATACTTGATGCACGAGTCTGTCACCTTCACTCAGATGTACCTAAACCGCGCCACTTCAGCCAGCGAAACATTTGTTAGTCCAGCTCTAGGTTTCCACTTATCATTTGTTTCCCCACATGTACAAGTTAAAAGCGTGGTGCGAAACGAGAAACTGAGCGCATCCGAGATGTTCTGGTCGAATTGGAATGTTGTTGAGAATTGTGACGAAGCAGATAAGTACGTAGAATCACATCGAGCATGATTCGTTCAAAGATTCCCTAAAAGGACTTAGTTATGTCATTCATGTTTTAGTGGGGAAAAGTTGTAAGTACAATATATCTCTTATGTGTAAATTCATACAGCTTAATTACTGGAACTAATATTAGAATTTAATATGCAGATTGCCGGTCGAGGGGAACAATGAGAGTTGATACTACTATCTGCAGGTCCTCGTTCTTTGGCCATTTATTCACAATGTACTGTGAATGGTGTGAAGTTCTTAACGTTGCGAATCGACCAAGGCCGGAGAAATCAAAATTAAGGGGTCATGATTGAAGCAAACGGAATATGTTCCTACGGTGTTCTTATGGACGTCATTGTCCTTACCTAGTCTGAAAGCATGCCAGTCGTTTTGTTCAAGTGTCGGTGGTACGACGAAGGAACCGTGAGGAAGGACGACAATCACTTCATTTCCGTAAACACTTCCACGGATTGTCATAAACAAAATCCGTTTTACCTTGCTATACAGGCGAAATAGGTGTACTACATCAACGACCTGGATGTGGTGCACTTTGCGATTTCGTGAAAGGTTGTCAACGTTGTCTCTCATAGGGGTCACTACAAACCGAACACTTTAGCTCGTGCAGGTGATGAAGAGCCGGAGCTCGAAGTAGATGAACCGTACCAAGAAGATTGAATTGACATGGTGAGACCGGGTGGTGTAAGAATCGACTTGAGATACTTATACCAAAATCCACGGCCTGTCTCTAAAGTTTATTTAGAGGACGAAGACAGCAAGTACGAAGATAATATGGAAGGGCATGAAGATTATGATTCGGCCAACTCAGATAGTTAGGAAAATATGTATTTATCTTTGTAATCGACTATCAATAAATTAGTTCATTTCCGTAAACACTTCCGCACATTCATCATTTTTCAGAATTAAATAACTTGTCAATTCGGTTTTAGGAAGAACAAGGTTTAGGAGAAAAAACCACAAAAACAAGCCTCTGGCAAAAAATTTCCAAGTCCAAGAAAACTCCCTGATGCGCATTATGGGGTTAAGGGTGTACACCGGAATGCCGTACTTGAGCATATTCGAGTAGTGAAATTCCCCTCCGGATATGCGGGAAGTTTAAAGATCAAGGTCAATCCCGATGAGAAAAAGTTTCTCGGACTTAAGACCCACGATTGTCACGTGCTTATCCAACACATCTTCCCCCATGTCATTCGGATGTACGTTCCGACTCATGTCGCGGAAGCATTAGCAGACCTCGGCAGGCTGTTCCACGTGTTGTGCACGAGAAAGCCGACGAAGAAGGCACTAAAAAAATTGCATGAGGATATAGTGGTTTTAGTTTGTAAGTTGGAAACTATATTCCCTCCATCATTTTGTACCATTATGGTTCACCTGCTACTGCACCTACCAGATCAAGTTATGCGGACCGGCCTAGTCCATTTTACTTGAATGTTTCCAATTGAACGGTATGATCCTTGACTGCCAAATATCATTTCCAATTACCATTGAACTGTATAATCGAATATCACATTAACATTCATATTTCGAATGCAGGCAACTTGGTGTGTACAAGAAAAGTGTGCGAAACCGGCGATATCCAGAAGGTTGTATAGACCAACAGTACTTGATGCACGAGTATGTCACATTCACTCAGATGTACCTAAACCTCGCCACTTCAGCCAACGAAACATTTGTTAGTCCAACTCTAGGTTTCAACTTATCAGTTATTTCCCCATATGTACAAGTTAAGAGCGTGGTGTGAAACGAAAAATTGAGCGCATCCGAGATAATCTAGGCGAATTGGACTTTTGTTGAGAATTGTGCCGAAGCAGATAAGTACGTAGAATAACATCGAGCAAGGTTCATTCAAAGATTCACGAGGAAATCTCTAAAGGAGCGAGTTATATTATTCATTTTTGAGTGGGGAAAAGTTGTAAGTACAATATATCATTTATGTGTAAATTCATATAGCTTAATTACTAGAACTAATATTATAATTTAATATGCAGATTGCCGGTCGAGGGGAACAACGAGAGTTGATACTACTATTTGCAGGTCCTCGTTCGTCGGCCATTTATTCACAGTGTACTGTGAATGGTGTGAAGTTCTTAACGTTGCGAATCGAACAAGGTCGGAGAAATCCAAATTCAGGAGTCATGATTGAAACAAACAAAATATGTTACTACGGTATTCTTATGGACGTCGTTATTCTTACCTATTCTGAAAGCATGCCAGTCGTTTTGTTCAAGTGCCGGTGGTACGACGAACGAAACGTGAAGAATGTTGACAATCAGTTCATTTCCGTAAACACTTCCCGGATTGTCATAAACAAAACCCGTTTTGCCTTGCTATACAGGCGAAACAGTTGTACTACATCAACGACCCGATGTGGTGCACTTTGCGACTTCGTGGAAGGTTGTCAACGTTGTCTCTCATAGGGGTCACTACAAACCGAGCACTTTAGCTTGTGTAGTTGATGAAGAGCCGGAGTTCGAAGTAGATGAACCTTATCAAGAAGATCAAATTGACATGGTGAGACCGGGTGGTGTAAGGATCGACTTGAGATACTTACACCAAAATCCACGCTCTATCCCTGCAGCTAATTCAGAGGACGAAGACAATAAGGACGGAGACAACGAGTATGAAGGCAACGAGGACGAAGATAATATAGAAGAGCATGAAGATTATGATTCGGCCAACTCATAATTTGCCAAAAAAATTTCTAATTGTCAAGATTAGTAACGGCGTATTTAATAGAATACGCCGTTACTATATTACCAACGACGTACACATTAGAATACGCCGTTACAAATATAGTAACTGCGTATACTATTCAATACACCGTTACTAATGGTCAACAATCTTGACCATCAAAACAGTCAAGATTGTTGACTTTCACGCTTGACTTCAGTATTAATATCCCGTTTCATATAATAAATGACTACTCAATTGACAATAATCATTGTACACTACCTAAAAATCATATACGTTAATCAAAATTGAAAACCGCGTAACAATTTCATGGCAGAAATGACATTAACGGAGGTTTGACCGTTACTTACGGATGTGTTTACGGGTGATCGGTTTAAATTGAGTTTCATACATGTTTGAAATTTACTAGAAATTTGGCATATGAGCGAAAACAGTATTACGCTTCAATCTGTACGGTTGGATTAAAACACGATTTTTGACACCAATCACTTTCGGTGAAAGCGTGAGTTTAGGGTTTAGTTTATAAAATTTGTTAGTTTATGAAATTTTAGGTTGAATATGTTAGTTTATAAAATATTAGGTTGAATATGTTAGTTTATAAATTTTAGATTTATTAGATTTGTTAATTATTAAATTGTTAGACTTGTTAAATTATTAAATTGGATAATTATGTAATTTAGGGTTTGTTAGAATAATTGTTAAATTTGAAATTTGTCAGATTATTTGTTAGAATAATTGAAATTTGTTAAATTTCAATTTGTATTATTTGTTAGAATAATTGAAATTTGTTAAATTTGTTAATTATGAAATTTGAAATTTGACATATATTAGATTGAAATTTGAATATGTTAGATTGAATAGGTTTGAAATTGTTAGATTATATATTCATAATATTATTTTTAAATTGAAGTTGAATTTTTTAAGGAAATGCCCCTATGGGCATTTCGGTAATTTCTAAGGAAATGCCCCTAAGGGGCATTTTCGTTAATTTGTAAGGAAATGCCCCTATGGACATTTCGGTAATTTGTAAGGAAATGCCCCTAAGGGGTATTTTTGGTATTTTAGCACAAATACCCCTTAAGGGGTGTTTTTGGAATTCAAATTTAACTTTTTTGACGATTAATAAATTTGAAATTGTCTTTAGATATAAGGGCCTCCTCGTCGAGCGATTCGAATCAACGACCGAAGTAGCCTCATGCTCGGGCACTGATGCATGAGTTAATGGACCCGAAGTGTTTCTTAGCTTACGAGCAATCGACGCTCGACACACCGCCTCCGTCGCCGCCTGTTGGAGGGGAGTCACCTGATCATAGGGATTGCTACACTCCCTTACCTCCACAACCGACTCAGCCGACCCCCAATTTCGGTTGGGGCTATCAAGTTGTGCCGCCTGGTTTCACGGGTTTTGAACCCTCAAATGTCGAAGCATCCTCTACCCAGTCTCCGCCATTGAACCAGTACAGTTTTGTTCCCCTTGAGTGGGACGAGACGCCGGATAAATAGTTGTACTTCGACTTCAAACTGCAGCCGAATTGCTTGAATACCAACAACTGGATGGCCAGGAAGGACGTCGATTCAAAACAAGATGTGTGCCTCGACTTGGAAGAAGAGGCAATATCCAAGAATGGAGGGCCTTTAGGATTGTTTTGGGACGCGGAATTACATCGTCCGTGGAGTATTTTCCCGCCCAGAATCAAAGAGGCCTGGAATATTATGAAGATTAAACACATGGTAGGTAAGTTTGCACGCGAGTGCGAAGCTTTCTACCAGTTGTTCTGCGATCTTCCTATGTCCGAGCATCGTACATTTTGGAGAAAAATTCGGGTAATTTCAAAACTTTCTAAATTTACCACCCGAATTTAAAGTACTTGGATATTTACATTGCAGTTTTTTATGCCATCGCTACTATGAATTGCCCACAGTTTCAGATCCCCTCAAGAAGTGGATTCGCGAGACGGCGTGGTCCGCTTATAAAGAGCGGAATCAAATATGAAGGCATGGTACAAACTGTACGTCTCGCCTGACTATCTGAACCGCAATGAAATTCTCAACATATTTAGAGAGAAAAAAGCATAATGGCGGTGGCTCGTCAAACACTTTGACGAGAACGAAGTATTTTCTTACTTTCATACGCAATTTTATGAAACCTTTATTTAATTCTAATTCCGTGGTCATTTCAATTAACTTCATTTCAATGTGTAGGGTGTAGGTGGCCTTGGAGAACATATGAGTGAAATTAACAAAAAAGGCTGATAATTTTAAGAGGGCGTTGTTGGACTGGAGGAAGGACTCGGCCAATACAGACCAGCACGGAAACTTAAAAAGGATGATCGAAGCGGAGGAGAATGAAGTGATGATGTTAGGGAATCAACATTGTCACGACCTGAAGCTTGTCGCGGGACGATTAGATGCCCAATTCCCCCGAGGACGCAAAATCCGGGGATTTGGAGATGATTACCAGGTACAGGCCAGGTCTAGAAAACGTGGGCAATCCTCCAGCGGTGTGTCTGTAGAGCAGTTCGAAGATATGCAGACTAGGCTCAGCCAGGCGACGAAGCAGATTGCCGCGCAAAATGAGAGGTTCGAAGCTCAAGAAAGAAACAACGAAGCTCAACGAAGAACCTTTCAATGGATGTACGAGTAGATGCGAACAACCAATCCTTCTATGCCCCCTTACCACCCGAACCTGTTTACCAACTTTGGTCCTCCACCTCCACCGTCGTAGTTTAATTGATGTAATTTTTATTTAAACATTTGTAATTTTAATTCATTTGGATTTTAATTTTATTTTCCAAATTAAATTAATTATGCAAAAAATAAAAACCGAATAAAAATTATATATTAAATATTTAATATATAATTTTTATTCGGTTTTTGTTTTTTGATAAAATAATATTTGTAACGACATAGTCTATAGAATACGCCGTTACAAATCTGACATTAAAACAATACTTTTTAATACATAAATATTTGTAACGACGTATTATTTGTAACAATATACGCCGTTACTAAGTTGACGGTGTCAAGCCGTATAAACGGCACTGTCATCTTTGTAACGGCGTATGTCGTGATATATACGCCATTACAAAGTTAACGGCGTTAACAACCATTACGCCGTTAACGGACTGCTGAAACGACGTCGTGTTGGTGTAGCGGCGTCATTTGTACGCCCTACAAACTATAACAACGCCTTTGTAACGGCGTATCGACTAACGGTTGTTTGTACGCCGTTACAATTTGTAACGACGTATTTTTGGTTTTAACGGCATACTTTCATACGCCGTCACTAAAGAAAAAAATGGCAGTGACAGTACCATATGGGCTCAAAGAAGGCGCATATAGAAGATGAGCGTTGTCCTTAGAGTACATAAGAACGGCGCACTAACAATGTATGTGTTCTGAACGTTCAGTAAGAATGACAGTCAACAAAGAGCGCAGTTACTAGTTAAGAACTGCGCATTTAAACAGAATGCACTGGTATACCTTAACTTTGTGACGACGGTGAAGTCAAGTATGCAGGTGATAAAGTTGAGTATTACTGATCGGCCACTGTGCAACAGTCATTTTTATGGTCGTTGGCCTAACCATTCGTTAAGAACGGCACACATTGGTGTTGTGCACCATTGTTAGAAGCTTATATCTGCACACATGTGTTGGTTCGCCGTCCTTAGAGACAAAAGCCAGAGTCTACAAATAGCCAGCATGCTAGAATTGATGGTGGGTTTGTAAATGTTGGTGGGTTTTGAATGTTTTCATGTGTGGAGATTTGATAAGTTCGAGGAGGTATAAGCTATAGAGGCAGAGAAAGTGATTGACAACCGGAAAAATCGTATATCGATCAATCGTCGATTATAAGCTATGTGCATGTATAGATCGGTTTATATAGAAACTTAATTTGTGTTTATTTGCGAATGATAGTGTAGTAGAGGTCGTCAAAACATTTAGTTAGTTGTGTGATTTAGTAATTTGTCATTAAATAAAATGTAGATAAAAAATGGATCGATCGTTGATGAGAATGTATAAGTCATCAAATGCTTTCAACAATGGCGTAAGTAGTTTCGTGACATTTATGATAGAAATTGCTATAGAATAAATACGGCCCAGATCGATTCAATTGTCCTCGCGTAAGTCAAGATGAAGCCATACTTTTTTTTTATATATATTATTAAGAAATAATTGTGATGATTTAGTAATTTGGATTTGAATGGCTGTCAGTCCGGGTCGGTCGTCTAAAACATAAAATCCTGTAAGGGTGGTTGAAAAGTTGGAGTTGAAAAACAGTGAACAAGAACAATTGTCGGAAGGGTCCATTATTGAGATTGAAATCGAAACACAAGAGTCAAGCTATAGAGATACACAAGAGTACACGGAAATCCAAGCCTGTGACTGTGGGGGCGCATTATATAAATTTCAAGCTCTGTATATCCTGAATACACACTGTAGTTTCATTTGATTTCAACTCTTCTTTCTTTTTACTTGTTTCCTACGCATTCATTTCTTGCACATCTGAGAAAAGGGTTGGAAAGATTGATGGGTTTGATTTTGATTGATTTGATGCATACAAAAATATGATAATTGTGAAACTAAAACAACTATTTCATGCTATTATAGCTTCTTCACAGTCACACCATTTCCCCAACCTAGGTACTAACCTGACAGATAAATCGCAGGCTCTCACGTGCATATTCTTGCCAGGGAAATATTGAAAGCAATAATATAAATTTCAAACAAAATGTAGCTTTGGCATAGTGTGGTTGGATTTCAGATACCTATAGCAAATTGTGTTTTCAGTTAATGTGGCACTCTAATTATTCACTGGCTTATGTAATAATTTAGGTCTCTAACTATTAGATTGAATTTTTAAGTGGGTTGATATTCTAACATGATATCAGAGTTTGAGTCTGTTTTGATCGCGATCTCCATATGTTATTTGTTTTAGGGCTAAAAACCTGTGGATCGGAGGGCGTCCATGTTGTTCTTACACCCCGCTCGTCTGTTTCCACGTGTATTTCAACCAGGTTTGTACGTGAGTGGGGGTGTTAGAGTACCTATATCTAAGAGATGTGAACCCGTTCACCAACTTATATAATAATCTTGACCTCCACCTACCAACTTGAGCTTTTAGGTGGGTTAAACTTTAGACAATAAAATCTAGTTCATGAGAATTCATGCTTCCCCCCTCCGCCTCCTAAACCTCCCAATTCTCCCTCTTCCACAAAACAACTGTGTTCTAAGCCACATTTCTCCATTTTCAATACCAACTTCCTAAACACACATCTTATGTCTGACTCAAAATTTTATTTGGAAGCATTGATTTCCTTTAAGGCATCGACATCCCCTTCAGACCCAACAAGAATGAAAAATATTTTGCCTTCATTCGTTATCAACGTCAAGAGGATGTGCAAGCCGCCATTGATGAGTTCAACGTTGTATTCATTCGTGGAACTCATCTATTTGTCACAGAATCTCGAAGTAAAAGTGTTTTCAGTGACTCTGTTTTCAAACCTTTCAACCCAATATATCCCGCTCAATATGTTTTGTTTCCATTTGAAGGCCCCCTTCAACATCCTACAGAATCTCTTTCAAAGATGTAGTTTTAGGCCGACGAACTACACGACAGGGATTGACCCTAATTTAAGCAGCCCGTGTGTGGGCCAGATTAATGACTTCTTGATGTCTAAAATTTGCATACAACGTCTTAGGCATTGTTCAATCCAACTTGAGTTTTAATTATATTTTGGGTGAAATCGTTCAAGACAGTTGCTGGGCCTATAGACAGTAGTCTGCAGGCACACGATTACGCGCAAGTGCATTCGGTCGTTACAAATAATAAAACCTAGTAATCGACCATAGCAGAGATTGAAGATGGTTTTGTAGGTTAAAGTTATAGGTTAAGGTTATGGTATATTTTAAAAAATCGTTAAAGGAAAAAAAATTCAAAATAAAATTTAACATAATTGGTTGGAAATACATTTAGGTAGACTTATGTAAAATTTGACTATAATTATATATACTAAATTGAGATTTTCCCTAAAATTTAATATATTTTAACCTATCGGTGTAAAAGATAATCAAGAGTTGATTGAAGTGTTCTTTTTCTTAATCAAATAATATCAAGTTAAAATTTAGGATAATTACATATCATTATTCCAATTATCACTCATTTGCGCATCTCAATTCTCAACAAATAAAAATTACACATCACCACCCCAAACTATTGTTTTGTTACAAATTACTAAAAAAAATTACACATCTCGTTAAAGTTAAGTGTAACAAAACAATAGTTTAGAGTAGTAATGTGTAATTGTTTTTGTTAAGAATAGTGATTTGAAGATGAGTAATATATAGTCATGTGTATTGATTTACAATTTTCCCTCAAAGTTTTGAGTGTGCTTCAATTAGTTGACTTAAATTAATAAAGAATGTAATATTACCATGAGTTAGCCTAATGGTTTAGAGTATAAATAAAAATTCACTCTTTACTTATTGGGATAATTACATATCAGTACACCCGGATCAGTATCTCAAGTTTGAAATTTTTTTTGTCAGTCTCCCAAGTTTAAAACGTTGACATTTCAATTCAAATTCTGTTAAATCTAACATTAATATTGTTCATATTTTTTAATACCCATAATGCCCCTGGTATAATTTATATTGGTAATAATTATTTTATAAATGTGAAATCACCATTTTACCCTCATTTGCATAACAAACTTAACTTACGTTCAAGGGTAAATTAGTAATTTCAAATAACAAAATTAAAAAATTAAATTAAATACAAGTGAAATGACTATGATGCCCCCTTCTTCAACCTCTCATCTCCCTCACTCCCTCTCACTCTGGTTCATCAAAGCATACTCATTTTCATCAATTTCAATTATAATAAACATACAAGTTTACAATTCCAATCAAATAATTTCAATCAAAATTAACATTTCAATTTAAAATTTCAATCAAAATTAACATATCAATTTACAATTCCAATCAAAACCCCATAAACCACTTGTACCCAAGAAATTCAGTTGATAATCCCCTTTTGGGAGAACTTCCCATCTCAATTCCTTACTGCAACACTCATTTATGTTCTTGAATTTGTGGAGATTCCAAGGAACGTTGCATGTGAAAAAGAGAAGACAAAGAAGAGGGAGGGAGGGGAGAAGGGTCTGTAATTTTTGTTCTTCTTCGTGTTGCTCGGAGACGATGGCGATTTTTCGATCCGACGCCGTTTCGGGCGGAGGCCACCTCAGCAATCCCTTCTTCTTCGTCCGGTCCAAGCACTCGCTCAAACAAGCGCGCGAGAGCGAAGCCTAGATCTGGGTTCGGGCCGCACACGTCAGCGACGTTCTGGACTCGCTGAAGCCCCAGTGGTGGCGGTGAAGATGTGATCGTGGATTGGGATGTTGCAGAAGAAAGAAGCCCAGATCTAGGGAAGTCGTCGCTCCCGGAGGCGTCGATAAGGTAGAACCCTTTGTCTCCCCACGCCCAGATCCGTAGCCGGAGAGTCTTGTTGATGACGACAAAGAGGACCAGCAACGATGACCAGCGGCGGCGAGAACTCCGTTGAGATGGAGGTGGAGGCGAGATAGAGATAGACTGATGGAGGGTTAGAGAAGTCTGATTCATTAGGTTAGAGTTAGAGAATAGTGTGTGTAGGGTTATAAGAGGGGTATAATTGGTATTTCATAAGTTATTAAATAAATTAATTCTTTTATTTTTTTACATGGAAAGACCATCTTGCCCTCAATGTATCATTTAAGTTTATTGTTCAATTAGGGGTAAAACAGACATTTCATAAGTTATATTTTAATTTTTTAATTATTTCACTTCTTCACTTGAAAAGACAAATGTGCCCTCTACCATTAATTCATTTGGATATTCATTTAAGGGCAAAATGGTTATTTCATAATTGTCACAATAGTTACATAAAATTGAAAATTACAGACCAAGGGCATTTTAGACTTTTACAAAGCACATCAGTTAAATCTAACATAATTGAACTTAAGTGTAACGTAAATAAATTTGAGGTACCGAGAAAAAAATTTTCAAACTTAGAGTACTGATCCTGAAATGAGATTTCGACGAATGTACTGATATGTAATTACCCCTTATTTGTTTATTTTTCGATAATTATACTACTACCTGATAAATTTATATCGTAAATTATTTCTTAAATTTACAAAATTTTAATTTTTGACACGTATATGCCTGATTATGTATGTTTAAGTAACTAGTGGCTAGAATTTTGGACTATTAATAAACACACGTAGTCGCAGGCCAATAATGCAAACATGGAGGGGCCTGATTCAGAGGGGATCGAGTGGTGATTTAGAGGAACTGACCACTCTAAAGCTACCCAACAAAAGAGACAAATTATAACCCTTCTTCTGTCAACTATACACATAAATGTTTGTGTTACAGTTTAATTCTTTACTAATCTTTATATAACTTTTAGACAAAATTATATATGAAACCCTACTTAATTACTGTTATAATTATAAGAGTATATATGTAGTGGACGACAGGGAAAGCACTACAAAGTTGAATAAAATAGAGGGGACGGCCTCGTACTTGCTCTCATTTATTTATTATAATGAAATTAATGGTTACATTATTAATGGTTACATTATTGATCAGACACTACAAAACGACACAACCATGCATGCGTGTATATCTGACTTCTCAGTATAAATCAAAATGTCCAAGATATCATCATCAGTACGTAGTTACCATTAAAATTACAAATAGATCATCCATATGAATTCATGTTTATCAAAACCAACATATCCTCAATTTATAGAGAAACTAACCATTTTTTAAATAAAGTGGCAATGTATATATAGAGGCATACTCAAGTACGAACCAGAATGCTGGTACAAACTGGTACGAACTGCTGTTCGCGTAATTTTTTTATTAAGTCTTGTCTTTCCATTATTATGATATGTATTTCCATAACAACGGAAGAGTTGTGTATCGAGGGGTCTTCGGGTATAACAAGGGGGACATGTAATTTTTCTATATATATATATATATATATATATATAGAGAGAGAGAGAGAGAGAGAGAGAGAGAGAGAGAGAGAGAGAGAGAGAGAGAGAGAGAGAGAGAGAGAGAGAGAGAGAGAGAGAGAGAGAGAGAGAGAGAGAGAGAGAGAGAGAGAGAGAGAGAGAGAGAGAACAACAATCACGTACAAACGGGGTGAAAGTGTACAAACGTCTGAATGTATAGTACAAAATTGTAGAATCTTGTAGATAGTGTAGTGAAAAGGTGTAGAATGTGATGGAACCCGTGCAAAATTGAAGAACCTGTAAAATGTGTAGTGTAAAGTTGTAACACGTGATGGACCCCGTAGTACCTTCAACTGTGCAATGTAGAACCTTGCTGCCACATGTCGCACGCTGAGATAACGCGCATTCAAATCCACACCGATCCAACGGTTGTGGAACGTTAAGTCGTTCTATAACAATTTGTACTAGAGTGTGCCCCTATATATATACATATATTAGCCCCCTCTCGTACATGATGAAAAAACTCATAATTATTATAAGCTTGGTACTGGTTATTTTCACGAGCCCTAATCATAACTAATCAGCTAATATTTCCTGAGAGAAGGTATATATAAGGATTCGCAATTATATATATATATGTAGACCAAATTTAACGGAAACTGTGATAATCAGTGTGGATATAACATGTGATAATGCACGTAATGAGTTGGTACGCGTGAAACAAAATTCAATTTCACGGCTCTCTCGTTACACCACTTTCTCGACAAAATTCACTTATAAAGTATAGTATGAAATTTGCCCCTATCATAAAATACTAGTGTATTTATTTTCATGATTTTCACGTCTCCAATAATTCTCACTCAAATATTTTCATGGATGTATATTAGGTAAGAGTATGTACGAGAAGAATGCCCATTTCTACCGAACATCATGGCTTTGATCTGAATCTCATCTTAAGTTGTTCAACAAAAGTCAACTGTGTTTGTGAGTTTGAAAGGATGGTTAACTCCACATTCACACCACTGTAGGCGCAAACACATATATAGTCTTGTCTCTCTCGACAAATAAGAGAACATTTATGTGTATATATATAAAAAAGTCTCATTTCGATACGGCTTATACCACCTTCATGTGCCGAGATTGACTCAACATGCATTTATATTCTGCCACCACTGTGCCTTGTAATTACTTGTTATACGTATAAATGTAACATTAATTGTTTGTGTATTCAGTTTAAATAGCCTCAATCATAATGATTCTTGATGCCTAAATCTAAAATTGTTAATAAAATAATATTTTTTATACTAATTGTTTAAATGAGCTTAAAATATTTAGATTTAGAGGATTTCATATCCTATATATTAATTGAGCTTAAAACAGTTATTTTACTTATTTTATGAACGAGCTTGTTCTTGAGTTACACATGCATCGTGCTTTATAAATTTTTTTAATTTTTTCAATTAAATTTGTTATTAATTCCTAAAATACTTGTTTTGTCAAGCTAGCCCTAATGATATTTACAACCTCTGATGAATACGTATAATATTCCAGAAAAAGCATGCAATTTTACAAAAGATTAGTTGACAAGAATAAGTAGCCGTAAAGTGAGACTTAATTAATCATTGCAAAGAGAGAGAATCAATCCTCCTTTTGAACCAGCTTAATTAATTTAAGTAATTAATTTATCCATTCCTACATATATATTATTCCATGATAAAAAAATTGATTGGACATATAAATTAAAGTACTTGAGCTGATAATCATGATCTTGTAATACACATCTTTCAAGGAAATACACACATATATATAACTATAGTAGTACTACACATGTGATCCAAGTTATATATATATATAAACCCTTATTTGAAGTCACAAATTGAAAGCCAACACGCCAAAAACAGAAACATCCATATCACTGAACACACAGGACTGTCCTGTTGGCGATGATGATCATCACTACTAAACAAAACCCAAATTGAGAAAATCTTGACACACCTGCACCACCTCAAACCCTACTCATTATTTATCAATTGATCACCAAATAAGGAGTTCACACACACATGTGACTCCTACACTTAACTCAATACGTGACTACATAGATGTAGCACAGTCCACACCACACCCAACACTTGAATAATTATAAGCAACCAGAAATTAAACAAGAAAAAACCCTAGAAATGCATGTGGAGAGCTTCCTCTTCCTCTTCCCCTTCCCTTTATATATATATGATACTCTCTCTTCACTCTTGACCACTAGTCATCATCACATGTTTCCTTCTCCTCCTGATCCTCCACCTCCTTGATTCATGTCATGACTACTCCATGGAAGAAGTGGAAACCCCCCTTGATGAGCAGCATCATTATAAAAGCCTTCATTATTATTATTATTATTCCTTGTAATCATGATACCATATTGATTATCGATTTGTGGAGGCCTGACGACGTGGTGGTGGTGGGAGGAGCTGGCGCCGGGGATGACGTCATTGCAGGCGAGGCGGATGAGGTCGGCGTTGGCGGCGTCGAGCTCCTTCTGGAGGCGGTGGACCTGCCTCTGGAGGAAGGAGATGGCGCCGACGCAGCCGTAGACGGGGTCTCTGACGCGGGCCTCCGCCTCGTAGGCGAGGGAGTTCACGGCGTCCTCGCGCTGGTGGGGGAGGAGCTCGTTCAGGAGCTTCGTCACGTTGCTCGCCCCGAAGATCTTGTGCACGTTCGCGAACTTCTGGGGCTCCTCCGGCGGGAAGTAGGGCGCGAAGATGCACCCCGCCATGCATTTCCTCCGCAGGAACTTGCACGCCGCGCAAGGAGAATTGTATGATGAAGCCATGATCGTTGATGATGCTCGCTAGCTAGCTGCACAAACCCTCATCGATCGTACGTCACCACCAAATTAATTTGCTTATCATAAACATATATACAGTAAGCTCTATCATCCCCAACCTTCAATATATATTATATGTATAGTTTAGCTAGTTCAAATCTTGATACTCATATGTCCTGGTTATAACTAGGTATATCTTCTTTTTATTTGTGAAAAATTGTTACATGTACATGAGAAAAATAGTTTTCTAAAATTTATGAGCCGTACGTACTTATTTTTTTTACTATTACTTAAGATATCTGCTCATTAAATTCTCAGCCACTCTTTCTCTTTCCTTACTTCCAAAATATATAACATAGTATTTTGTAGATGTCTTAATTTTCCAATCCAAAAAATATATATGCACCCATTAATTTCTTCAGGATTCAAGAACATATATATCTGTTATTAGGGTTTGCATATATATATGCAACGAGCCCCTAATTATACATTCTTGAGCTCAAATATATATATACTGTCTAATTTAATTATGAACATCCCAATATTCTCTCTCATATGCACATACAAACCTTTTCTAATCCTCACAATTATAATTTAAATTTACACATGATATCAGAGTGTTTCAAATTTGCATATGTTTAATCTTCCCCTGTTTTCTTGTGTGCAGATGTTCAATCAAGTTCTTAAAGCATTTCCTTATTCCCAGCTCATTAATTTTTTCCTGCTCGGAAATCAGCTTCTAGTGTTCTCAATTTTCAATAAAATCAAATTTGCTGATTAAGAAAATAAGGTTTTAAAGACCTTTAATTTGCTGTTTGGGAGTAACTGGGTATATATGCATCTGAAATCAAGTGAAGATGGAATATATATATATATGATTTGCTGCAACTGCAACTGACAAACCTATATTTCTAATGTTGTATATATAGAAATTAAAAATTTTGTAAATTAAATTGCTAGGTGGTAGATAAGCCCTAATTAATTTAGAGTCTCTAACCCAAGGTAATTAAAAGGTTTAGCATGTCTCTCTTTCAGTGTTCAGAAACAAAAACAACCCATCATATAATTACAAAAAATAATTGAGCACAAAAAGAGAAGGAGAGAAATAATTTTCACCTGCTAGCTATCTTGTGATGTAGGTTTGTATGATGAGAGGAAAAAAGGAAAGCTCCTTTTCCCCTATAATTTCAAGATATATGTATATATACAGCTCTCATAATTTGTTCTTGAAGTTGAGAAAAAAGATAAAAATGTGTGGTGGAGAAAACCCTAATTAGGAAGAGGAAGAGAGAGAGAGAGAAAAAGGAGTAGTGTGAGAGTGGTAGTGGTAGTGGGTGCCTGCAAATTCAGTAATAAAATGGGAAATTGGGGAAGAGATACAGGAATAATAGGAACAGGCAAAAGAGCATTTAATGAATGGTGTGGCAAGAGACAAAGGCAATAGGAAATTGGAGAGAGAGAGAGTGTGTGTGTTTGGTACACTGGAAAAAAAGTATGAATATGAGATTGCATCCTCTGCAATTTCACTGCTTATATTTATAATAACATTAATTAATCATGTCATGTGGATGTAGGGTATGAGGATGTCTTAACCCTCATTCATGTCATCAATGTAAACACTTTATCTTATTCTCATCAAACCACAAATTAACTCATATTCATATATACATATATATGGGAACTTTATCTGACTTAATTGCCTCTACTGTATGCAACAAGCTTTCTATTATTCTTAAATTTTGAGTAACCAAATTATGTGCGGACTAACAAAGCTTGTGTTACCAATTTCTATGTAGAACATATATACAACTCTACTCTCGAATGAAAATAAAAGTATGCTTGAAAATGGGTTGGAGCATCTTTAATAATGCTCTATGTACAATTACATAAATATGTTTTGCTCTCCATTTTTACATGTAGGGAACTCTCTGACTCCTCTATCATATTATTTTATATCTGTTTCTCTATTATCACACACATTCAATCCTCAAATTATATTTATTTATCCATTCAAATAATATATATATTATTAGGGGCACATTCTGGTACAAACAGCTGTAGAATGCCCGAACGTTCACATGGCAGCGAGATTTTACACCGCACACTTAAGAGTTCTATGGGTCCATCACGTTCTACAATTTTGCACTACACGTTCTACGGGACTCTTCAATTTTGCGTGGGTTCATCACGTTTTATAACATTGCACTACAACACTACACATTCTATGGTTCGGACTTTTGAACACCCAAATTTAATTTGTCGTACGTATATATTTTTATATTATTTTAAAGATTTATCTCGATAAAATGTGGAGAAAATGTGGAGAACATAGTTTTAGTTAGAATAAAAAATGAAAAAGTAAATCTCATTATACAAATACATTTAATGTAGGAGTGTTGGGAGATGCTTAAGCACATATTGTGCATATACATCAAATCATAAAAGATTGTGCCACTTACGAGAATTTAAATGACATAAGGCTATTAACATATCGTCCAAAGTTATAAATGACCACCTATTTGCATCAATAGGCCTCAGAGATTGATCCTAAGCATCATGCAAGTATATATGTGAATGTAATCAACATCTTTGTCTTGTAGATATAATATTAAACATAATATTCCAAATCAAGAACTCAATTCCTAGCTATAGCTACTATATGGCTATGTTTGTACTGATTATATTACACCATCAACGTACCAGTTACATTCATGAGCCACATGTTATTTGAATTCGGATTAAACCTCCAAAACACAACCCATTGTTCAAGATCAGTATGTAGTTGAAGCCAACTAAAATTAGTCAATAAAGCATGTTCGAACTTTTGTTTGAAAATTAGGTTAATATTATATATAGTTCAGTAAAATCCACTTTTTAAAACAAAACTGTCAACTCCTTTTTCGTACCTACTTCTTGTTAATCACTTGTGACTATATCTAATGCAGGAAATTAAGGATTAAAGAGAACAGACAAATAGAACTCTTACACCATTTATGTGTGCATGTTAAATTTGTTGTCTTTTCTATACTTTCGGGTTTAGTTAAGAATTTTAGTTTTGACTTTTTATTATTTTTGTCACCAGAATATATAGGAACTTATGATTTGTTCCTTTCATGTTCAAAATCACTTCAGGAGAAATAACATCTCCTTCAATGTGATGTTTGGTCAATGAAATAAAAATTGGCACACATTAAATTAATATTTTAATAATAATAATAATAATAATAATAATATTTGGAGTCCTAAAAGATGTTAATTATACTATGAACTTAAGAGATAATTTTTTTGGATAAAATTCAAATAATAATAACATATAAATTAAGTTCAAAACTTAATAAAGATCAAGAAACATTAAAAAAAATACTATTAGGAGTAATCACTCATTACTTGCATGTTTTGATCTAACTACTGCATTATAAGTCGTGTCCAAAACATGACTTAAAATTAGTATTGGGATTATAAAAGTCAAAAAACCTATAATCAAGCAAAATCAGCTATAATAAGTGAATTGACAAAGAGACTGCGCATCCAAATCATGATCAAAGACCAATAAAGTAATGTAAAAACTACAAAATTAATTGATTACATCCTTGAAAGCATTGGTCTTAACATTTTTTTTAAATTAACCTCCATAAAAATATATTTTTTGAATTGGTTTAGATTTAAAATGATTACAACAACCAAACTACAAATCCCTAGATTGGTTGTTATTTCATTGATGTCTTTTCTGATGAGATGTAACATCTCACTTTCGCATCTAGAGAATACTTTACCACCTTCGGGAACTCTCACTTACTCAACTAAAGATCATCAACTTTTTTTTTGAAACATCAATCTATAATGTCATATTTTAATATCAATTTAAACATATAACTATTGATCAACTAAAATTCATCCATCATTTAGTTGTTTTCTTAGTAATCTCAAAAAATACACTAAACTACAACTCAATATTAAAATATGTGCATTTAGGTATCACTACACCAATTATGTCGTAAGGTGACACAATATTTATGTCACCCTTAGTATGAGATGTAGTTACGACGGTTTTTGGTGATTGACTTATTTTTAAGGACTAGAGAAAATGTCATAAAGAATGTCGAAACATCATGTGCGACATCCTGTGTGACATTGTTGACGACATCTCGGCAAACATCCTGATCGACGGAAATCAGGAAAGTCCATGTTCTGCAGAAAGTATGAATGCGTTTAGGAAATATGAGAAGTTCCAGAACGTCTCCGATTCTGGAAAGAAGAAAGACGGTGATTGAGAGGAAACCCATTAGGGTTAGTACTCATGCTCGATTGCTATAAAAGCTTAGGCTACCCCCTTAGCAATCGTGTGGTTCTTTTATTGTTTCCTAACAATAATTTACAAAGCTCTTAGACGTGAAGGTTTGCGGGCTGAGAGGTTGTAGATTGTGCTAAGGATATTGTGTATCATCATAACTATTGAGAGTTAGGTGATTGAGGGTTTACTGATCGCGTGAGTGAAGACTGCACGCAACCACAACGTTCAACGACGACTTGAACCGACAGAGCAAGGCGATTGCTCGGAGAGTGGAATCAAGACAGAGTCTTGGATTCAGGGGGAGACCCTAAGATAGGTTGCACTGTAATAAGTAGCATAAAGTATAGATCTAGGGATGATCATAGGTACTTGTATGTTCTGAGGAATTACTGATAAGTGAAACCTTTCCACTAGGCTGAGAGCCTCCAGACGTAGGTGACGTTGCACCGAACTGGGTAAACAATCTGCTGTGTCACTGTTTATTACGCTTTATATTTACTATCCTGCGTTATTTACACAAGTAGTCATACACAGTGTTATAACTTTATACATAACATTGTGTGTGGCATCTTGCACGACTACCTGATCAAAATTTCAATTGGTATCAGAGGAGGCACCTACAGCTTTAGGTGAGTTCCTAAACAAATATTTTGATCAAGATGGACAATACCAGAGAAGGAGAATCCATCAATCGACCACCTGTTCTAGATGGAAGTAACTACGGCTATTGGAAGGCTCGCGTGTGTGCCTTCATGAAGTCCATTGACAACAAAACATGGAAGGTTGTGATCAATGGTTGGAATGCCCCACAACTCAGTGACAATGATGATAACCCTATCGGTCCAAAACCAGAAAAAGACTGGACTAATAACGAAGACGAGGAATCACTGGGAAACTTTCGAGCTCTGAATGCTATTTTCAATGGTGTTGACAAGAACGTATTCAGACTAATCAACACATGCACAACTGCCAAATCCACATGGGATATCCTGGCTGTTGCATATGAAGGAACAACTAAGGTTCGAGAACAAAAGCTGCAATACTTGACAACCAACTTCGAAGCCCTTGTCATGAAAGAGGACGAATCAATCGCTTAATTCAATGTTCGTATTCGTGATCTAGCCAATGAATCCTATTCTTTGGGCGAACCAATGTCTGATGAAAAACTGGTTAGAAAAACCCTGCGTGCTCTTAACCCTAAATTTAAGATGAAGATCACCACAATTGAGGAAGTTCATGACCTCAAGATCTTGAAATTCGATGAACTGATGGGATCTCTGATGACCTATGAGTTATCTCTGCCCAATATTGACAAAAGGAATAAAGGAGTTGCTTTCAAAAGCTCAACACACAAGCAACAAGAATTTGAGGATTCTGACTCTGAAGAAGACATCGATGCTACAATGGCCCTTCTCACAAAAAATTACAACAAAGTCATGAGAAGATTCAGTCGAATGGGCGGACGGAATGTCGCAACAAATGCCAGAAACAAAGCTCCACAAAAAGCTCAAACAGGAGGAAGTCTTGACAAACCAAACAGAAGTGGAGAGGAAAATAGCAAGAATAAAGGACCTCAGTGTCATGAATGTGAAGGATTCGATCATCTTCGCAGTGAATGTCCAAATTTCCTCAAACAACAAAAACGAGGATATAATGCTACCTTATCAAATGATGACAATGAAGATAGTGGCTCTGAGGAGGTAAACAACTTTGTTGCATTCACTACTACTACTTATGTATGTAACATTGATAACTCTGCAAATACCAATGATGATCTCCATCATCCAATTCCAAACGAGAATTAGACTAAAGAGCAACTAGTCGAGGCATACAAAAGCTTACATACCAGACGGGTCAAGGAAACTCTGATCCTTGATCAACAAGGAGAACGGATCATCATTCTTACCAACGACAAATATAGATTCCTAGAGACGATTGTGGAGCTAAAACGCGAAATCACCAAACTTAATGGAGAAATTAGTCTTATAACTAAATCAGTAAAGATGATGAATCCTAGCACAAAATGCCTTGACAAACTCCTATCAGTAGGAAAGCAGTCCAACGATATGATGGGACTGGGGTACACACATAAAATCGCCTCATCAGCAGTCACAAAGTTTGTCCCGCAACAAGCCATGGTTGACAAGAAACTACAGGATGACACGACACATCCTACAGGACGACCTTCAACAAAAGTCATGACATCTTCTATAACATGCTCTTGTCAATCAAGTACCAAAAGACATCCTCCACGTAGACATCAATATTACAGAAAACCAGCTTATCAATATCAGTGGATATGTCATTACTGTGGTCGAAGGGGTCACATCAGACCATTCTGCTTTCAACTCCATGGGAAGAAGCAAGCTCAGTTACCACAAAATCAAAGGAGATATTAAGGTCATCGCTCAACTCCTCAAAAAACATCCCGCCTTGAATGGAGACCAAAGAATCTAGTCTATCGAGCTAATGTTGCATATACCTCCTTTTGTGGTTCAACCAACAAAGACTGGTATCTCGATAGTGGATGTTCTTGACACATGACAGGTACTCCAGAGTTTCTTTCCAATCTCAAATTATATACAAACTGCTATGTTACTTTTGAAGATGGGATTCGAGCTCGAATCATTTGAAAATGACTACTCAAGCATCCAGGAGCGTCTTGCCTAACTGAAGCATTACTTGTAGAAGGACTTAAGGCAAACCCGATTAGCATCAGCCAGATCTGTGATCTGGGTTTAGAAGTAAAATTTACTAAAGAAGCCTGTATAGTAAAAGATTTTGATCAAGTCACTATTCTACAAGAAATATGCTCAATGGATAATTGTTACATCTTGTGGCGACTGAGCCTCATATAGCCAACTATAAGAGTAAGGGACAATTCAGCTGTATATATCTAGGTAATCATTATTAAATTCAACTGCAAATAGAGTAGTTGAGAGTAGTTGTTGATCTCCCTACGGAATTCCCCTCCCTTCCTTGGTGGAACATACTTGCAAAGGAACGCCCTTTTGGAGGCTCTCCCAATTCTGCTTTTCCCGCAATGATAGCGTCATGTATCACTTCTTAGACTCTCCTCCCAAAGATATTGGAAGCAACTTACACTTGAACAAGTCTCTCGGGTAGTCGCTAGCGGTGGTCTAGACCACATCTTCCAAAAGTGTGAGATGAGTGTGGGCGTCATCCTTCTTGCCCATGAATTGAGGGATAGTTTTAAGAAAACTCAACATCACCGGTAGGAGGGCAAAGTCTTGGCCCCGTTGGTATTGCTCTTCCCTTCTTCCATAACGCGGAAGATGAGGACGTTGAATTCTTCCTCCTCTTCCTCTCCCTCCTCTATTACCGCGAGGAGGAGGATGAATATAGTCCTCTTATGCGTAATCATTATCTTGCTCATTGTTGCTACGTTTAATTGTTGACATGATTTTTTAGTGCAAAAGTAAGAAGTCGTGCAACATGTTACATGACATGTGGAGCGACTTGTTACGGTCCAGATTAGGAAAGATCTGAAGCTTTCCTATTTCGATGAAGCTTGGAGCGAAAGAAGAAAGACGCCACGAAGACTTGGAGCGCAAGAGAGTGACGTCGACAAGCCAGGCGACTTCCAGCTGGCAGTAACACGTCAGCAATAGGCGGCAACTCTACTTGCCTGATTTATTCAGAAGTCAGAACAGGCAAGACGACTTCCAGCTGGCATGGAAGGCGGCAACAACTTGCCTGATTTAGTCAGGAAGTCTGAAACTTCCTGTTCCTGGTCCAAGAAGGATTAGGAATGTGAGCTGCTATAAAAAACCTTGGGCTTCCCATTAGCAGATCATCCGTTCTCGTTCTAAAACTACAAGATTTCTCAGAGCTCTTAACCGTGCACCATCGGCGTGTTAAGAGGCTGATTAAGATTCGCTAGAACGGACTTTTGCTCCGATCAAACATTAAGTCGCGAAGACTAAGTGTTTGGATCGGTTAGGGTTTTTTCTTGTGATTGAAGATTCACAACTCCGTCAAAGAAGACAACGACACCGAGCATAGGCTTGCTCGAAGGTTGGAATTGAGAGGATCTCAAAGACAGGGGGAGAGGCCCTTGGTCGAGGTTGTTCACGGTGAGATCTATAGTAGCTTAGGACAATAGCGTGTGTGATAGCTAGTTGGTGCTTGAAGTTGTACTATTGATTACCTTATAGTGAAAACCTTTCCACTGGCAAAGTTCCCCCAGACGTAGGTGCGGAGTCACCGAACTGGGTAATCATCTCTGGTGTCGTTATTATTATCTGTTTACTGTTTAAACTTACGGTTTACGTTTTAGGCAAGTAGTCGATACACGAGTTACGACTTTGTGTTCGACTTCTTGACTCGGCTACGATTCAGAATTTCAATTGGTATCAGAGGAGGTACCTTGTCTTTTAGGTGATTTTCCTGCAAAAATTATGAAAAGCCAATATGGACTCAAAGGAAGGAGGTTCAGTAAATCGATCACCAGTGCTCGACGGAACAAACTATGGGTACTGGAAAGCACGGATGTGTGCCTTCTTGAAGTCCCTCGACAGCAAAACCTGGAAGTCTGTCATCAATGGATGGGAGGAACCTTACTATGCTAATGCTCATGGAAATCAAACTAGCATCAAACCAAAAAAGGAGTGGAGCGCGGAAGAAGATGAAGTCACCCTAGGTAATTCTCGTGCACTCCATGCTATTTTTAATGGAGTAGACAAGAATGTGTTTCGATTCATCAACACATGCACAAGTGCTAAAATTGCCTGGGACACTCTTGTTGTTGCTTACGAGGGTACTTCCAAAGTCAAAGAGTAGAAGTTACAGTACCTCACGACTAACTTTGAGGCCCTGACCATGAATGAAGACGAAACTATTGCGGAGTTTAATGTGCGCATCAAGGATCTGGCCAATGAATCATATTCAATTGGCAAGCCTATGACCGATGAAGAGTTGGTCAAAAAAACGCTGAGAGCCCTAAGTCCCAGATTCAAGATGAAGATTACCGTCATAGAAGAAGTCCATGACTTGAAGACACTGAAGTTTGATGAACTCATGGGATCTTTAATGACCTTCGAGCTCTCCTTACCTCTTGTCGAGAAGAAACATAAAGGTGTGGCTTTCAAGAGTTCTACCCAAAAGCAGAAGCAATAGAGGCACTCTGATTCGGATAGTGACATTGAGGAAACTATCGCTATGCTGGCCAAAAACTACAATAAAGTCATGAAAAGATTTAGCCAGATGACAGGAAGGAATGTCACCCGAGAAGTCAGAGACAAGCCGCAACACAAGTTCCAGAAGCTCGAAAACTCAAATAGCGATGGAAGACGAGGAGAACGGTCAGGAAAAGGAGTCCAGTGCTTTGAATGTGAAGGGTATGGACACATGCAAAAAGAATGTCCTAACTTCGTAAAGAAACAGAAGAAGGGATTCAATACCTCTCTAACTGACGATGAAGATGAGAAAGACAGTGACGTTGAGCATACAAGTAACTATGTTGCGTTTACTTCCTCCACAATAGAGCAACCTTCCGAGAATTCAAAGAAGTATGACTCTGATGATGAGCTATCCGATGAGACTCTCAACAATGCATACAACGAATGGTATGTCAAGTGGCTTGAAGATTCTCAGGTAATCGAAAAACAAAATGCTCTCATTCTTTCTCTTAATGAAGACAACTCACGACTTCTAGAAACCACTATTGATCTCAAAAAGGAAGTTGCCCGGTTAAAAGGAGAATTAGAACTGGTCGCTAAGTCTGTAAAGATGATGAATCCAAGAACTGACACCCTAGACCAAATTCTCTCGATCGGAAAGCCAGCCAGAAATATGGAAGGTCTTGGATATTCAAAAGAAGCCTCATCATCGCACATCGTCTTCGTCCCTCAGAAGGTTGTCCCCCAGAAGTCGCGTCAGAAGTCTTCTAACTTCACGGTTGACCAAGCAACCAAACAGTCTCTTACCGTGGCGGCTTCAAAGACGCAGAACAAAAGACATAACTGGGTATGTCACCACTGTGGACGAAGAGGGCATATTCGACCTTTCTGCTATCAGCTATATGGGAGGAGCGTTGTCAAGAAAAGGACCACCATCAAGAAAGCACAACCACGTAAGGAATGGCGAGTTAAGGAGGTAAACTATCGAGCTAATATCGCGTACACCGCTCTAAAGGCTTCAACCAGCAACGATTGGTACTTTGATAGTGGATCCTCTCGACATATGACGGGTAATAGCTCTTTTTTGGTAACTTTAATACCTTGCACAAATAGCTTCGTCACTTTTGGAGATGGAGTAAAAGCTAGAGTACTCGGAAAAGGAAAACTCAACCTTCCCAACTCACCATGTCTGAAAGAGGCTCTACTGGTAGAAGGTCTTACAACCAATCTCATCAGCATAAGTCAAATATGCGATTTAAATCTGGACGTCAACTTCACTCGTGACAAGTGCTCGATATGTCATGACAGGCCACATGTCCCTTGATAATTGTTATCTATGGTCTCCAACAGTCACAACCTTGCCAACCAAGTGCCTACTATCCAAAGCCCAAGAGACAAAGCTATGGCATCAAAAACTTGGTCACATCAACTTGAGGAGCATGCAAAAGATTCTCTCCGAAAAGGCGATCATTGGAGTTCCCAACCTCAAGATCATTGAAGGAAAAATCTGTGGAGAATGCCAGATTGGGAAACAAGTCAAGACGTCACACAAGAAGGTACAACATCTTACTACTTCTCGTGTTCTAGAACTTCTTCATGTTGACCTTATGGGACCTATGAGAGTAGAAAGCCTAGGAGGGAAGAAGTACATATTTGTATGTGTAGACGACTTCTCGAGGTACACCTGGGTAGACTTTATTCGAGAAAAGTCAGACACCTTGTCAGTCTTTGAAGCCCTATGTTGGAGAGTTCAACGAGAAAAAGGAGAAGTCATTGGAAAAGTCGTCCGACTTCGAAGCGATCATGGAAAGGAGTTTGAAAACATCAGCTTCATAAATTTTTGTGATGCTGAAGGAATTGCACACGAATTTTCTGCTCCCATCACTCCTCAGCAAAACGGGATCGTTGAAAGAAAAAATTGCACTCTTCAAGAAATGGCAAGAGTCATGATGTTAGGCAAAGACATCCCGCAACACTTCTGGGCTGAAGCTTTGAATACGGCGTGCCATATTCATAATAGAGTGACCCTCCGCCCTGGAACTTCGATCACTCTTTATGAAATATGGAGGGGGAGAAAGCCGAATGTCAAATACTTCCATGTCTTTGGATCGGTCTGCTACATACTCGCGGATACGGCGTGCCATCTTCCTCGGATACTCCAGAAATAGTCGGGCTTTTCGTGTATTCAACAAACGCACCCGGACTATCATGGAATCCATCAATATCGTGATCGATGACAGTAACGAGCAACCCAGTGACGAGGACGAAGAAGTCCTAAATCTCTAGGAGAAGTCAGACCAGAAGTCAAAGGAGAAATCAGATCAGAAGTCAGTAGCGATGAGCGCAACATAGAGTCCTTTGCTCCGGTAGCCAGACTGGAAGCCATACGACTTCTGCTCGGTATAGCATGCCACCTACGGTTCAAACTCTATCAGATGGATGTAAAGAGTGCCTTCCTTAATGGAAATCTCAACGAAGAAGTCTATGTGGCTCAACCAAAGGGATTCGAAGACCATGACTCTCCTCATCATGTCTACAAACTAAAGAAAGCCCTCTATGGTCTCAAACAAGCTCCACGAGTATGGTATGAATGTCTCACTCAATTCCTAGTTCAAAATGGCTATATTCGAGGGGGAGTAGACAAAACTCTCTTTGTGAAGAAGGAAGGAAAGGACATCATGATTGCTCAAATATATGTCGACGACATTGTATTTGGAGAAATATTAGACAAGATGGTGGAACGTTTCGTCCAACATATGCAGTTTGAATTTGAGATGAGTATGGTCGGTGAGCTCACATACTTTCTAGGCTTCCGAATCAAGCAGATATCAGATGGAATATTTATCTCCCAAAGCAAATATGCAAAGAACATTGTCAAGAAGTTCGGGTTAGAAAAGGCCTTACACAAGAGAGCTCCTATTGCCACACATACCAAATGCACAAAGGACGAGATGGGAGAATTAGTTGATCAAAGTCTTTATCGAAGCATAATAGGAAGTCTTCTCTATCTAACAGCAAGTCGACCCGACATCGCTTACTCCGTGGGAGTCTGTGCTCGATATCAAGCCAATCCAAAAGTCAATCACTTAGCTTATGCCAAGAGGATCATAAGGTACATCTCGGGAACCTCTGAATTGGGTCTACTATATTCCTTTGATACCTCTCCTACTCTTGTTGGATATTGTGATGCTGACTGGGCGGGAAGCACACCAGATCGAAGAAGCACCTCTAGAGGTTTTTTCTACCTGGGGAACAATCTTGTGTCATGGTTCAGCAAAAAGCAAAATTGTATTGCTTTATCTACTGCTGAGTCCGAATATATTGCAGCCGGAAGTAGCTGTACTCAGCTTCTTTGGATGAAACAAATGCTGGCAGAGTATGGAGTCAAGCAAGAAGTCATGACTTTGTTCTGTGACAACATCAGTGCTATCAATATCTCGAAAAACCTAGTGCAACACAGCAAAACAAAGCATATTGACATCAGGCAACACTTTATTCGAGATCTTATAGAAGACAAGAAGATAAAACTCGAGTATTTACCCACTGAGAAACAAGTTGCTGACATCTTTACCAAAGCATTAGATGCTAACAGGTTTGAAAGTCTGAGGTCATCCCTTGGACTTTGTTGTCTGGAATAACCAGAAGTCAAGAAAGAAGAGGGAGAGCTTTTGAGTGAATTTTTACTCTCTCTATCTGGATCAGGCAGTGTCCACAAAATTTAGCCGGGCCCAAATCTCATTACCAGAAGCCCAGTTGGAATTATTTGTTTAAAAATTCAAAAAGAATGATTGCGTTCTGACGATCAACCAATCAGCAATCGCCCCCTTCAACTTCCGCAGAAAAAGCCTGCACAATCCTCTCCATCTTCCCAAAACTGCTAGGGCACCTCGAAAAGGCTAAAACAAATCTGCAACTGTAAGATTTTGCTCTTCTCTTCCAAACCAAAACCGATCGAGCAAATGGTTGGAACTAGAAGCGGACGCATACCATCTGCTTCCAAATTACGAGCAAAAATGAGGGGAAAGATGATCGCTCGAAAGCTATCAGCCTCAAAATCCTCGATAAACAAACATGGAGTAAGGATTCGAGGAGGAAAAATCTCAGGGGAAAGTTCGGCAGCACCTTAAGGAGTAACAATCTCACCTCCAACTATCACACCAGTAGAAACAACTCCCGTTGTTGAGAAGGACGACACTTCAGCCGAATCTGCGAACATAGAAGAGGAAGCCTCTCTCTCTACTCCGACCCCGACACAAGGTAAATCTGCTATCCTCTCTGAAGTAAACACTGTAGATGAAAGCCTGCCTGTAGAAGGTATAGGAACCCTTGATCCTGAAATTCACGGTACTAGCACCAAGGACCAATCCAGCCCCTCTAAGTTGACACCAGCACCAGATAAATCCCCTCTAAACGAGGACTTGCAGAAAGAAGGAAGTCCCCATGTCGCCCCGGACAGTGATTCAGGGCTTAATGAAGATCCGGAAGCTATTCCAGAAGTCACTCGATCTATAGAGGAACTTGTTAACACCGAAGAAATAGTCGCCACTGAGACTATGGAAAAGGAAGCCATGGAAGAAGAAGTTGTTGCCAAAAGGCTTGAGAGAAGGAAGCTACCAACAAGAAGGTTGGTCGATGAAGAAGAAGAACCTCAAATACCGAGGAGATTGACCCCAAAGAGAAAAACCATAGAGAAAGGAGGAGCATCTGCTTCTAAACAGCCGAAGAAGTCTAGAAGGAAGTCACTAACTTCTGTAGCAACATCTGCTCCAGAAGAAGAGGAATCTGAAGAAGAAGACACCCATATTGTGCTACCACGGGTCAAAAAGGCAATGGGAGGGCAGAAACTCCCCAAGAATGTGCCTAAAGCTCCTACGGATAATGTCTCTTTCCACTTTGTAGAAAATGCGGTTAAATGACAGTATGTATACCAGCGTAAGATCTATCCAGAAAGAGAGCTTTCCACAGAGGCGCAGGGGATAAACTCTATCATGGAACTTCTCCGAAGAGCAGGCTTGACCAGTACGGTCATAAACATCGGGCCATTCTATCTAGCGTTGGTCAAAGAGTTCATTGTCAACCTTTCAAGCGAGTTTGATGATACAGAAGACGCGGAATACAGAAAGGTGTTCGTTCGGGGAGAATGCTTCGAAATATCTGCCTCAACTATCAATGCCTATCTTGGCAGAGAAGACCCAGAAGTCACTCCAAAAGTCCCGCACTTGAACAAAGTAGCGGTCGAGATCACTGGAGGACAGAAGAAGGTCTGCCCCGTCAAAGACACCATTGCGGCTACTGAGCTAACTGCCAAATACTCAATACTCTACCGCATTGGTCTGGCAAATTGGGCACCTTCTACACATGGGTCGAGCATCAAAACCGAATTGGCTAAACTCATATACCAAATAGGTACGCAATCTTCTCTTGATTTTGGCTCATATGTTATTGAACATCTAGTCAAGCATGCCAAATCATGCGCTGTCAAGCTTCCTATCGGGTTTCCTTCATTGATCACCGGTCTCCTTCTCCAATAATGTCCTCACATTGTTCGAGAGACGGATGTTCCGGGTAAGAAGCCACTGCCTTTTGCTATCAGCCTCAAGAACTTCGAAGGCAGGCATTTGAAGGACCTCGCACCTCCTATGGCCAAAGCATCAGAAGCTGGTTCAAGCTCCCGACCCTCAGGACCACTCGGCACTAGGATGGAGGAAGAATTGGTGGAGATAATCAATGATTTGGAGAAGTCAATTGCGATGCTATCAACCCGCAAAGTCGCCTGTGAAGCTCTTCTCAATGACTTCCGCTCTACTCCTGCTGCTGAAGATGATGTTGATGACTCCAACTCATTTTAAGTTTTCTCTGAATTTACTATGATAAACTTGTTCCAAACACACACTCTTAAATCCTCGGGGTATGTCCGAGTTACTTTTCTGCACACTATGACACTGGTTTTATTTGCTCATGGTTGAGCTGGATATTTTGCTCATGTTTGAGCTGTTTTATTTTGCTCATGGTGTGAGCTGGTTTTTACCCTGCTGTTAGTCGAATTTCCTTGTATAATTGCCTTTAGCAATATTGTTAGACAAACAGGGGGAGAGAGATAGGATATGCCAGAAGTCGCGCCAGAGGTCGCGCTAGAAGTTGCGCATAGAAGTCGCCGCTCCAGAAGCTGCTCCAAAAGTTAAACCAGAAAGACGCACAAGAAGTCGCATCAGAAGTCACATACTTGCTGTGTGCGTAACTGCCTCAAGGTGACGATGTGCCTGAAATGTGTTTTAAGTCACATCACTTGTTGTGCGTAACTGCCACAAGATAACTCACTTGATGTGCGTAACTGCCACAAGATGAACAATGTGCCTAAAAATGTGATTGCCTAAAAAATTTCCAAGGGGGGAGATTGTTGCTACGTTTAATTGTTGGCATGATTTTTTAGCGCAAAAGTAAGAAGTCGTGCAACATGTTACATGACATGTGGAGCGACTTGTTACGGTCCAGATTAGGAAAGATCTGAAGCTTTCCTATTTCGATGAAGCTTGGAGCGAAAGAAGAAAGACGCCACGAAGACTTGGAGCGCAAGAGAGTGACGTCGACAAGCCAGGCGACTTCCAGCTGGCAGTAACACGTCAGCAATAGGCGGCAACTCTACTTGCCTGATTTATTCAGGAAGTCAGAACAGGCAAGACGACTTCCAGCTGGCATGGAAGGCGGCAACAACTTGCCTGATTTAGTCAGGAAGTCTGAAACCTCCTGTTCCTGGTCCGAGAAGGATTAGGAATGTGAGCTGTTATAAAAAGCCTTGGGCTTCCCATTTGCATATCATCCGTTCTCGTTCTAAAACAACAAGATTTCTCAAAGCTCTTAACCGTGCACCATCGGCGTGTTGCGAGGCTGATTAAGATTCACTAGAACGGACTTTTGCTCCGATCAAACATTAAGTCGCGAAGACTAAGTGTTTGGATCGATTAGGGTTTTTGCTTGTGATTAAAGATTCACAACTCCGTCAAAGAAGACAACGACACCGAGCATAGGCTTGCTCGAAGGGTGGAATTGAGAGGATCTCAAAGACTAGGGGAGAGGCCCTTGGTCGAGGTTGTTCACGATGAGATCTATAGTAGCTTAGGACAATAGCTTGTGTGATAGCTAGTTGGTGCTTGAAGTTGTACTATTGACTACCTTATAGTGAAAACCTTTCCACTGGCAAAGTGCCCCCAGACGTAGGTGCGGAGTCACCGAACTGGGTAATCATCTCTGGTGTCGTTATTATTATCTGTTTACTGTTTAAACTTACGGTTTACGTTTTAGGCAAGTAGTCGATACACAAGTTACGACTTTGTGTTCGACTTCTTGACTCGGCTACGATTCAGAATTTCACTCATCTTCTTCAACGCCTTGCCTAGCATTGTTGTTCAAGTCAAGAGGGTCCTCCTCGCGATCTCCTTCAAGAATGGGTGGTAGTTGGAATACCTTCCCGGTGTTACCGCCATATTTCTAGTATCAAGCAAATCTTCATGAGAATGCCTCCTCAAGGCGTTGTTCCTCCGACACAACGCTTTGATTTTCGGGTTGTATTCGAATTCTAGCACTCCCGAGCTCCGGGTCATGCACTAACAAGTACCTTCAAGAAACATAAACAAGTATCAACGACTAACTAAAACTAACACAAGCAAACAAGCAACCTAATACCAATTAGTCCCCGACAACGGCGCCAAAAACTTGTTGGGCCAAAGTGTGACGTGCAAACGTCGCACAATGGTTACCACGTGCAAGTGCACACGGTTCGCAAGTAATAAATTTATACCGGTAAGTAACCGGGTCGAATCCACGGGGACTAATACGGGTCTTAGGTTAATTGCGTGTTTATGTCAAAGGATCTCGAGACTATTACTACTATTTTTGGTATTTTCTGTTTATCGAAACGAGCAAGCAATTGGTTTGGTGATTGACAATTAATGGAAAGCGCCTAGGGTGCTAGACATGCAAACAATGAATTACTACAAAGACTTCATAGTTAATTAGGCGATAACGAGATTGACCTACGTCTTAATTAACAACCCCGCTTCTCGTCATTGGAGTTTTTCTAATCCGAGTTACTCCTTGCCCTCTCGGGTTCGTAGTCACTCGAGATTGCAATTGTCCGACAATAATTGGTCAAGTGCTACTTCGGGGTGTCTCTGCTCGACATTGAACCCCTAGCACTCGGTGGTTCCTAGATCCGGGACTATCCGTCTCTCTTGAGATCAACGTAGCCCCTAAACATGCTTACTAAGTTAGGCTAAGTGTTACGTCGGAGTGTCAAAACACGGTTTCGAGCCCCTCACACTTAATGTTGCCTAAGTCCAAGAACCCTAACATACATTCTATGTGGCCTACCTAACAAACGTGGATTAAAGCAAGAATACTCACACAACTTAAACATCATCCTAAAACTATTTCATCATATAGAAATAATTCACAATTTACAAAGTCTAGCACCCATGGCTAAGGGGTTTAGCACTCAACCATGGTGCTCAAATCAAATATCATCACACACATGGAAAGAATACTACAAAACATAGTGTGAAACATAAAGAGAGAAAAAGTTTAGAAATGCTCTTGGTGTGTAGTTGCTCAAAGCTCCAATGCTTGTTGTTGGTGAAGGTTGGATGATGAACTCCTTCCCAAAGTAGCTTTTTCTTGGTGAAATTGTGCTGGAAAATGTCTTCTCCAAAGTCTCATTGCTCCCAATGGTGGACTCTTGTAGAGAAAATCCACTCTCCCTATATCCAATGATGGATTGATGAAGAAGAAACCACAAAATGGAATGTATTCTTTGAAGTGACAGATCTGAATATGAGCTGATGGAGGCTATAAAGCTAAAGTGTCCAAAAGCTCCTCAATCCCTAGGGAAAGAGCCCTTATATACCATATGAACTTCGTGCCTGGTCACGATCATGGCTGCACTGGGGGGGGGGGGGGGGGGACCAATTCTGCTCGAGTCAACGCCGCGGTTTTCTCTTCCTTGTCACGATCGTGCCTCTCTCTTAGTGACGATCGTGGCTCGTCCGTGACTGAGATCGGGATAGCGTTCTGTAAGTTGAAGAAAATATTCATTGGAAATATTCATCGGGGTACGATCGTGCCTTGGAGAGTCACGATCGTGCATAAGGGGGGAACGATCGTGACTAATGGTTTTGTTGCCTTTCCTGTTTCTTGCTCTCCAAGTCTCGATCTCCCCGAATCTCGAACCTTGGCCTTCTTCTCACCCTTTCCTGCATATGCTCTTGGAACACACTGAGAGCATAAAATGATCCTATTTGACCCTCTAAGGCCACTACGAGGCAAATAAGTATCTAAATGGGGGGTTGATCGAGGTCAAAATGAGATCGATCGACCCCTCAATAGTGGTGGTGGTGGTGGAAACCCTCTATTGAAGCACCAAAAATTGCCTCCAAGGGAAGGCTTTGGAGCCATTTCTCTCTAGAAACCTCTAGGAAGCCGAAACCTTCTAAAAAATTTGATTGTGTGGAAATGTCTCCTCTAAAAATTAGGGTTTTGTTCTTTAAGTAGTAGGTCTGCGACTTTTTCACGATCGTGACTCCTCTTGTCATGATCGTCACAACCCTTTTTGAATTGCTGTCAGAATGGCGCTTGTGTCACGATCGGGACATGGGTTGTCATGATCGTGACAACATCTTCTTCTCGAGTCCCAATCGTCTCGCCGCCCTTCCGCGATCGTGACCGTCTTCTCCGTCGTCTTCTTAGCACGAACATGCTGCGATCGTGATAGCATCGCTGCATCGCATTTTCGCCGTTGCAACGCCATTTTGTCACGATCGTTGTAGAGATCGTGACAAAGCTCCTGGTATGGGTTCTTAGCTTTCACGATCGTGATTGGAATTGTCACGATCGTGACACTCATCTGTCTTTGCTTCCTCCAATTGCTTGGGTTTCAAGGCCTTCTCGTCTATTGCTCTAAACTTGCTCTAAACCCGTTCAAATTGGGCTCCAATACCTACTAGGGTCAAAATTTCACAAAGGATAAAAAATATTAAAATATTGGCCCTAAGGTGACCAAAACGAAGGAAAAAGCGTGATACAATAGGGGTTATTTGGGTCCGGAAAAGGGCACAAATGGCCAACGTCAGAGGTGCACAACAACGGTCGCGTAGGTTTCTAGGTCTACGAGGCGGGGTCTTAGCTGGAGCCACGGGAGGCGAGAAATCTTTGTCGCTGGTGGGTGCTTCGGCGAAGAAGACAACAACGACCTCGCCCACATCGCTAGCGATGCTAGGTTTTTCGTGGTCCGATCTGCTCCGATATAGAACAATTTACTGGGCTTAATTCAGTTAATTTCAATTGAATTAGTTAGTTTAAGGGCATAATTTTGAAATTTTAAAAATAAAAGAAGGGGTAAAATCGTTATTTCACATTTAAATTCAAAAGTTCAATGCAATATTAATTACTATTAATAATGAATTTTTTTATATTATTATTCATGATGATTAAAATAATAATATAATAATATAAAAAATTAATTATTATTAAAAGTTAATATTTTATTGAAACTTTCAAATGGAATTCAATCTCATACGACATTCTTTTCGGGCCCATAAAATATCAGATCGAAAAGAATCGGAAGATAAACAACTTTGAAGAATAATATTAATAATTAAATTGTAATAATAATTAATATTATTTAATTATCAATAATTAATAAAATTTTATTTGATTATTAATATTATTCTTTAAATTTGTTTATTTTCCGTTTATCTTCGATTTGATATGTAATGAACCCAAAACAGAGGTTGTATGAGAGAGTTATTAAATTCGAAAGTTTTATTGTAATATTAATTATGAATTTTTTATATTGTTATTATTAATAATAAAAATAATACTAACCATTATTATTTTAATTATTAATAATTAAACCGGTCAAATTGAACTGGTTTGACTGAATTTGAACCGATTCGGTTTTAAATAATAAGTATTAGAGGCATTTTGACATTTTCACATTCCAATTATGTTAGTACCTTATATGCAACTAATTAAGTTCTAGATATTTGAAATTAAGTTAAATTGAGGTACTGATATAGAACATCTCACATTTCTATTTAGATGAGACAAGTGTAAAGTACTTTATTATACTAACTTGATAATCGTGTTTCTCCCAATATACTTATATTATCTCAAAGTATTAATGTTAGTCAGAAGAAACGGGTTATAGATAGAATAGAAGGAATGAAATGGTTTAGGATCACACATCTCCAATCTGATTTATGCATGAGACAACATCATTGCTAAACAGTAAAATGACCAATGAATTTATGGTAGAATCTTCAATGGTTAAGGGCCCCCTATATCTACCCCTATATCTCTAGCTCACCTACCTAGCTACTACAAGTCTACATGTCCATGTTTCTTACACAATAATTAGCCTCCTTTTGTTTTTTTATAATTATTTTTACTGTATATTTTGCATAAGTCCCCGATGCACTAAAGTTTCTAGTTTTAGTTTGTGATCGATTACTAATCTTTATTGTTTAACCAAAATATTCAAAGAGAGTTTATACATCGATTTTAGTCTTGTTAATTTTTAGTTCATAAGAAAATGTGTAACTCCATACATATATCTATCTGTAGGCTCCTATTTCCTTGTCTGCCTATTAGAAAAGAGACAATTGATGTTGTATCCGATGTTTAAATCATATATATGATCCTATATTTATACTAACAGTGTTACAAAAAAAGGAAAGACAACCTATTTACATAATTAGGTAATCTATGGGCATTGGCCCATATATTAACATGCCCCCTCAAACTCAAGGTGTAGGATTCAAATTGAGTTTATAAACTAAAGTAGTGAACCGTCCTGGAAGAAGGGGTTTTGTGAAGATATCAGCAGTTTGTTCGGTTGAGGAGACAACACATAGAATGATAGTGCCATGTGTCAAATGATGTCTAATGAAGTGACAATCATTCTCGATGTGTTTGGTGCGCTCATGGAAGACATCATTGTGTGCAATTTGAATGACACTTTGGTTGTTGCAATGGATACAAGTGGATGGGCTGTGAGTAATGCCCATGTCATGAAGTAGCCAGAGAAGCTCAGAGGTAGTGTCGGCAAGAGCACGATATTTGGCCTCTGCGCTGGAGCGGGAAACTGTCGTTTGCTTCTTACTCCTCCAAGAAATGAGAGAGTTGCCAAGAAAGAAGCAGTATCCTGTTGTGAAGCGTCGATCAGCAGGATCACCAGCCCATCGTGCATCTTAAAAAGCTTGCAACACCATAGGTGTATTACACGAGAAATGAAGACCGTTAGAAAGAGTGCCGCTTACATATAGGAGTACTCGGAGAATGGCCTCATAGTGCGTGGTTCGCGGTGCACTCATGAACTGGCTGATAATGTGGAATGCGTAGGCAATGTCTAGACGTGTGAGGGTAAGGTAGACAAGACTCCCTATGAGCTGGAGATATAAGGTAGCATCCTGGATAGGTTTTTCCATCTGTAGGTGAAAGTTTCTCGTTTGCCTCGATGGGAGTGGAGGCAATCTTGCAGTCTGACAAGCCTGCTCAAGAAATGAGATCAGCTGCATACTTAGCTTGTGACAAGTGATATCCTGAAGAGACCGACGAGATTTTAAGCCCAAGAAAATATGCAAGCTTCCCGATGTCCTTCATCTCAAAGTGTTTGTTGAGCTGACTCTTCAGGTCAAAGATACCATATTCATCATCTCCAGTGATGATCATATCGTCTACATAGAGTAAAAGCAGGATGTGACCATGAGAAGTCTTCTTGACAAACAAGGCAGTGTCATATGGACTAGATGTGAAGCCAAGATTGGACATCTTTCCACTGAAATTTGAGAACCATGCCCTCAGAGCTTACTTGAGTCCATATAGAGCCTTTTACAAACGACACACTATGTTTGGCGGATGCTCATACCCATGAGGAGGTTGCATGTAGACTTCTTCTGTGAGATCTCCATTGAGAAAAGTATTCTTGACGTCCATCTGCAAAAGATTCCACTTTTGTCCGACGGCAACTGCAATTAAACTTCGAACATATGTAAGACGAGCAACTAGTGCAAAATTTTCCTCATATTCAATTCCATACTCCTGGGAGAATCCTCGGGCAACGAGACGAGTTTTATAGCGCTCAATGGTCCCATCAGCCTTGGTCTTCACCTTGTATACCCACTTGCAATTGACAGCTCACTTGCTGCTGGGTAATGAGACGAGTTCCCAGGTACCAGTTTTTTCAAGAGCCTTAAGTTCTTCAGTCATTTCTTGCTGCCACAAATGATTAGTACATGCCTCACGATATGTACGAGGTTCATAGACAGACAGTGCGGTGGACATGGCTCGAGAGAGATTGGGTAACCTGATAGTCTTGAAGGTGCGTGATGGTCCTGTTTGACGTTGAGGATGGGTTGAATGTACAGGATCGCCTAGCAGAGCTGGATCTATGGGAGCGGCTGGAGGCGAGTCTGAGATCCTCGCATGAGACAACTCGAGTGGAGAAGGAGACAAAGTATTATCAAGAAAAAGATCTATGTTAGGATTTGAAAAGAATGGAATAGATGGTGACACACGAAAATCGGACATTGAGGAGAACATTTTGTGTTCTAAGAAGGTGACATGCCGAGATATGTGAAGACGTTGAGATAGAGGATCCCAACATTGATAACTCTTGTGTTCTATTCCATATCCAAGAAAGCAGCAAAGACGAGCACGAGCGTCCAATTTATTTCGCTCATGTGGCTGTAGGTGGACAAAGCAGACACTACCAAAGACTATAAGGAGAAGACTGACCATGAAGACACTCGTTAGGGTTTTTATTTGCTATAATTGGAGATGGAACCCGGTTGATGGTGTAGACTGCTGTAAGAGCAGCTTCCCCCCAAAAGCGCTCGGGACAAGTAGTATGTCCAAAAAGGATGTTTTCTTGAATTCAGTGCCATTATCTAAGTTTGAATCATATTAGAAAATTTTAAATAGATTTTTTTCAGATCAGATTTGTGATTCATCAAATAAATCCAGGTATATCGAGTATGATCATCAATAAATATAATGAAACAACATGCCCCCCCCCCCACCCCATAGATGTAATTGGAGATGGTCCCCATAGATCATAATGAACAAGGTCAAAAGTTGTAGAAGAAATATCATTATTATTCAAAAAAAGGAAGTGCATTATGTTTTGCTCACTGACAGGAAACACAATTACTAAGTTCGTTCGAAATAGCACCTAACAGACCACTAGAAACTAATTGATGAAAACGATGTGAAGAAGAATGACCAAGACGTGCATGCCAAATATCTGCAGAGAAAACAACACCGCAATGAGACAAAGATGAGGATAGAATGTGAAGACTCATGAGCTCGAACAGACGTCCCACCTTACGGCCTGTCCCATAAATCTATCCCGTCATTGGATCCTGCACAAACACAGATGAGGAAATACCACTAAAATGAACATCAAGACCCGAATCACATCACTGACCAACTGATGCAAGATTTAATGAGAGTTTAGGGACAAGTAATGTGTTTGGTAATGACACCTGAGGGGTGAACACAGTGCCAGAATGAGATGTAGTAATAACAGAGTTATCAGCAGTGTGAGATGGGAAAACAAGGATGAAGATGGAATCATATGATTAAAGCATGCAGAGTCAAGATACCATGGTTTGGAAATACCTGACGCGACTGGGAAGGATGAGGTATTAATAGTATGAGCAGCAATTAACTCTTGAACCTTAGTGAGTAGAGTGGACATATCGAGACACTTAGTACTTGGAGAGGTTGATGAGGCAGCATCGTTGACTTTCGTTTCAGGATTCTGAGGATACTCGTACCTGGGATTCTAAGGATACTCGTGCTTTGGATTCTGAGGATAAGAGCCTCGTGTCGGCGGTCCTTGTGACTTTTTCCATTTTTAAGGGCAAGAGTCTCGTGTCGGCGGGCCTTGTGACTTTTTTCATTTCTGATAGCGTATACCTGGTCGTGGACGATCATATATATGATGACCCTTTTGTTTGCAGTAGTTGCATGTTGTAGTGGAGCCCTTTTTCTTGTCTTTAGGAGGACCAGCAGTAGAGACAGCAAGAACAGAATCAGCAGAGCGGTGATGTGACATACCAGTAAGGCGGACCTTTTCAGAAAGTAGCTCAGAGACAACCACCTGGAGCATGGGGAAATGATCCATGTGTAGTAGTGAGCTGCGAACAGACTCATACTCAGCTCGTAGACCAGTAAGAAACTGGTAGACCTGGAGACGATCATACCACTGGGAAAATATGGATGAATTGTGTGCATTTGTCCATTTCGGCTCGGAGGCAACCTGTTTGAAATTCTGATCAGCTAGTCGTGCAAGATGCCACACACAATGTTACGTAAGAAGCTATAACGTTGTGTCTGACTTCTTGCGTAGATAACTTAGGACAGTAAAGATAAAGCTATAGACAATGACACAACAGATTGTTTACCCAGTTCGGTGCAACGTCACCTACGTCTGGGGGCTCTCAGCCTAGTGGAAAGATTTCACTTATCAGTAATCCGTCAGAACATACAAGTACCTATGATCAACCCTAGATCTATACTTTATGCTACGTCTTACAGTGCAATCTATCTCAGGGTCTCCCCTTGAATCCAAGAACGTCTTGATTCCACTCTTCGAGCAATCGCCTTGCTCTGTCGTCTTCAAGTCTTCTTCAAGCTTAGTGGTTGCGTGCAGTCTTCACTCACGCGATCATTAAACCCTCAATCACCTAACTCTCAATAGTTATGTGATGCACAATATCCTAAGCTTAATCTGCAATTTCTCAGCCCGCAAACCTTCACGTCTAAGAACCTTGCAAATTGTTGCTAGGAAACAAATAAAGAACCACCCGATTGCTAAGGGGGTAGCCTAAGCTTTTATAGCAATCGAGGATGAGTACTAACCCTAAAGGGTTTCCTCTTAATCGCCGTCTTTCTTCTTTCCTGATTTGCAGACGTTCTGGAACTTTGCATAATACCTAATCGTAATCGTATTTCCTGCACAATCTGGACTTGCCTGATTTCCGTCGGTCAGGATGTTTGCCGAGATGCCGTCAACAATGTTACACAAGATGTCGTAGAAGATGCTTCGACATTCTTTGTAACATGTTTCTTCAGTTCCTTTAAAAATCAGCCAATCTCTAAAACCGTCGTAACTACACTGTTGATCTCATATGACTTTCATCTGGGTGAAGAACTCGTCGATAGATTGTCTGGACTCTTGTTTCATCTGGCTAAGACGGTTCTATAGCTGGAATTGATGATAATTGTCTTTGGTATAGTAGAGATGTTCGAGATTCATCCAGACCTCCCTCGTAGTGTCAAAACGATTCATATGAGTTTTGACAGAAGAAGTGGAGGTGTTTCGGAACTAGGTGAGGATTTGATGATTCTTGATGTCCCATTCTTTAAAGCGTTCTTTGAATACTGCCTTAGGCTCGTCTGTTGCTTGAACATGAGCTATCTCATCACCAAATACATATTTCCATAATTTTCCGCCACGAAGAAAGCTAGACATCTCTTTGGCCCAAAGCATGTAGTTAAACCATCGAAAATGACAGAAATTGGCCTAGAAATTGCGAAAAAACTGAATTCTGAAAAAAAAAAATTTGAGTAGCGGCGCGTGATCGGACGGCAGCGGCGCGTGAGAGCGCGTGCGGGGGTTGTTGAGGATGGCGGTTGCACAGAACCGCCGGATTTGTCTTCCTGGTGCTTCACGTGCTGGTGGTGAGTTAAAACGGATGCAGGAAGACGTCGATTTGAAGGATCCGATAGTGAATCTGGTTTTCGCGATTGTTGCCGAAAAAATGAATTGCGGCGAATGGCTGCAACACAGACCTACAGGAAATCGTGTGGGGAGGCTTTACTTGTTGGCCGTGACGACCAGATCAACAGAAACTTGTCGTGGATTGAGGATGAGGCGAGCCTAGACGTGCTTTAGTGCTGTGACATCGACTTGACATCCGACAATGGGCGACAATGTCCAGCGATAAGCAGCTGACGATGAAGATGAGCAGTTGGAGAGTGATTGTTGCAGCTGGAGATTGATTGATGTTGATGATGCTTCGGTGGTTTTCGATGGAGGGTGAGTAACGATCACTGGAGATGATGAGATTGAGTGTTGCAGCTGGATGAGATTGATGCAGAAGCTAAGATCGAATAGAGGGAGATGACTCTGATACTATATTAGAAGAGAGACAATTAATATTGTATTCGATGTCTAATTCATATACATGATCCTATACTTATACTAATAGGGTTACAAAAGAAAAAAGAAGTAACATATTTACATAATTAGGCAATCCACATGCATTGGGCCATTTATTAACACTATCATCTATCTCCGACCAACATTTGGTTTATATTTGGGTTGGTCCCGGTCGTGAGTCAATAGCTCGAGAGAGAGAGAACATTAGCACGTGGAATTGTGGGACATGTTTGTGTATACAAGGTTAAGCTTATCCCTCTTATCACTCAATGTTTTTTTTCAATGTTTTTTTTTCCTTGCACTGCTTTGCATACTCTATGTCATCACTTTTGTGTCCACAATTTTTTCCCATCCGCACATTAATAATTGAATATGTAACATAAAAAAGATTTATTTTGAAGTGACTAATTCGAGAGGAATCTAACGGTTGAAAATGCTCTCTATAATTTTTTCTATAATAATAAAGTATTTGACTAATTATGTGTTAGAAAGTTAATTAACTTGACTTGGAAAAATAGTAGATTGGTAATGATTTGAGAAAAGCAGGAGTCATTGAAAGTTGCATGGAGAAGAAACATTTGACTAATTCGAAACATTGACAGTGTACAAAGTATGCAAAATCATTGTTTTGAAACTCTCGATGAGACCAACTTAACCAAATTCAAATAATCTTAAGCAGTCAAGAATTAATTCACAATCATACTTTCTCATATGCATATCTTCTTAAGTCTCGTGATTCTTTCAAAATAATTATTGGTCTTTGAGTTGAATAGTGAGCCAACTTATTTAATTATAAGGGTATTCTTTTAGTTTTGGGGAGAATACTGGGTTAATAGCACAAATACATCTTAATTTTGTTAAATTATAAGATCATTGGTGGTACTTAAATTATAAGTTTGAGCTTTATAAGTTGAATTTGTCTGTTAATATAGTAGTATTAGGGGTAAAATGCCACATATCACGACAACTAATTCAGTCAGTATTAAAATATGCAGTGCGAGAAAAGGTTAGAGAGACGTGAAGGTAAATGTCATACGTCAAAGTGCCTTGAACGTAGCAGATGATGCGTTTGAGACCCTGAATATGACGTTCACGGGCATCATGCATGGCATTATAAATCTGTTGAACGACATAAGAAATACCAAGATATGTGAATGTGAAATGCTGAAGAGCACATGCGAGACTACAATAAAGGGAAGGATCAGAGACCCGAGACTCAGAAGAAGTTCAAATTTTGGCTTTAGTGTTAATATGAGTAAGAAAAAGATTACAAGATAACATATTAGCACGAGAAAAAATCTCACAAGTGAACATTTCACGTGAGAGATGAAGACTTGAAAGAGTACGAGTTTCATAAATGCCAAGAAAATAATAGGAAGACCAAAATTTTGTTGTAGCTCGAGAGTAGCGTACCCACAAGACCTGACTACAACAAGTGCACGTAGTTACGAGTAATAAAGTCCGGTATATTAAGGTCGAATCTACACTGACCAAATAATGTAAATGTTTGTTTGATTAAGAGAAATTCCAATTATCTCCCTTTAAGTATACACAACTTTCACTTAATTCTCATTAATTATAAAAACTTTTTTCTAGACACCACTTAAGTTTTAAACGGTTTCACTTTACTACATTCCATTAAATTTTGAAAAAATTGTGCTAACTTTTTGATGATGAAGATGCCCTTATATTCAAAAGTGTAAAATAAATAAAAAATTTTGAACTTATTTTTTCAAATTTTATTTATAAAAATAGAATAAATTCTGTTAGTGTTAAAAAAATAAAAAGTTTTCTTAAAAATAAAAAATGATTTCAAACCTTGTTTTTACTTTTATAATTGTTTGGTAAAATTAGTTTTTTTAAAAAAAATAAATTAGTACTAAAATATTTTTTTATTCTTTGTTTTATTAGAAAATTGAGAAAAAAATAGTTCAAATTAATTTTTATTTATTTAACTAATAATTTTAATGCAAGAGTATTCTTCTTCATTTCACAAAAAGTAAAAAGAGTTTTTCAGAAAAATTAATAGAGATGGGTAAAGTGAAACTTTTGAAAGTTAGGGGAGGTTTCAAGAATTTTAAAGTAATTTTTAATTTTTTGAATACAAGGTCATTTTCATCATTTTCAAAAGAAAGTTAACAGAATCTTCAAAAAACTAACGTTGCTGGGCTTAAGTTAGAAAGTCGTATATTTTGAAAACATGCCAAAATGTATTCGTGAAATGAGGGAGGTAAGTGAAAATCGAATATACTACGAGAAAAGTAAGTGACATTTTCCATTCTTTCTATTACATCATGTCTGATTGTTGCCATACCCAATCTCGCATTACAAGCATACATATTGGAAATGATAATCTATACCTTTCTCTATTCCTCCTATTGGTTCGGTTTATGCTAAAGACTCGGCTGACTATGAGGACTTTAATAAACTATCGGTGGTACCTTTCGGAAAGCTCAAAAGAGAGAAAAGGCGTAGACAATGGAATCCCATTCCATGTGTTTACTAGTCGTAGCCGCCATCGTAAAAAGACCCCCAACTCTTCTCATGTCATCATGGATCCTCCGATACCCTCGGGTGATATCATCGCCATCAAAGAGCCGATTTCTTCTTCTCAGCTGTGTCCATTTAAGGTTCTCAAATTCCCAATAATGCGCAATCCTTGGTATCGTGCTATTCAAGGTTGGGATATTTATATACCTCTTGACTTTACAAACCTGAAGTCTAATTCCGAAATGATTCAGACCTTTGAATCTTTCGAGGCAGAGAAATGGACTAAGCTCAAATAACATCGTTGAGGTGTCGAGATATTCTAGTTCTTCCCTTTTTTTCATGTAATCTCGTTTATTCTTTTATTCTCTTGTTGTTTTTTTTCTAGCTTCATTGATGTGATTGAATGTTTTGTTTCTCTTCTTAGAAAACTTTGCTTGGTTCATCAATAAACTTTTCATTTTGCCAATAGAAAAAAAGTGAGTTGCAGAGACCGGTACACTAGCAATCGAAATGGATCAGCTTTCGTACCTTCCACATTCGGTGTCTTGAAATAAAGAAGGGCTCTTTCGTGATCTCCTGATTGAGAATAACCAAATTAGGCTCTCGTATCCCATAGAAAACCTTGATGGCTTTATCATAAAGTTATAGTTTTTTAGTGTGCTTTTTACAAGGGCCCTACTAGTACACTACACCATATTATATTAACGTCTGCGTACATAGAGCACGAGCGCAGGCGTAAGCTAGGAAAAGAACAACGCACAACGAATGTGCGCAGTCAGTAGTTAAGGCAAGAACATCGCACATAAAAATGCGTAATCCCAATATAAAGAATGTGCATGTAAATGTGAGTGCGCAATCTGAAAAATTTGACCAAAATTGACTGACCGTTGGCAACGGTCGACTGTATTTGTAGCCGTTATGAGTCTGTTGCTATGAACTCAGCACACTCTGAATGTGCGCTGTCCGTAACTTGTGCACGCGTACTTTTGAAGGGTGCGCAGTTGTTGTGTGTCTGCCTATTAATTGTAGAACGTTAGTGTTGTGTTGTGGGAGTTTGGAGAGTTGATATTTCTTTTAAAATTGAGAGTTTAAATATATGTGGGGGAGATAAATTATAGAGACAAATAAACGTATCAAGAATACCGGAGACATCGTACGCGTATATCATTTCTCCATTATAAGGTATGTATGTGCATATATATATATATATGTACATATACATATATCTACATGTACATATACATATATCTACATGTACATATATATGTATATATATAGAGGACAAATCAAGTGAGAACTAAACCCATCTGTGAGAACATGCGAACTAGATGTGTCTATTGAAAATAAGTGAATGTCTATCGAAAATAGGTGAATGTCAAAAGATAATGGTGATATCCAATGAAAGTGAATGTCCAACAGAAATGAGTGAATGTCCAACGGAAATAAGTGAATGTCCAACGAAAACACTTTGTCCACTGAAAAAAAATTGAATGTCCAATGGAAAAAAGTGAATGTCCAGTGGTTCTCATGTTCTCACGACACATTTAGTTCTCATTCTCTCTCTCTCTCTCTCTCTCTCTCTCTCTCTCTATATATATATATATATATATATATATATATATATATATGTACTCCAATACAAACTCACCCAAAATGTCCAAACAAATGTATAACTGTCGAATCAGAGACGCGCGTTATCTTAGATTGCGACACGTGCCAGTTATACAACGTTGCACTACATGGTATACATTGCTTCAATTTTGCACAGGTCCAACATGTTATACAACATTACACTACAAGTTCTACATAGTTATACAACATTGCAATACATGTTATACAGTTTGGACGTTTGGACATTTTCTCCTGGTTTGTATTTGATACCTATTACATACATATATATATAACAAATCAAGTGAGACTCAAACTCGAATAACAGAAAAAACCCTAATTGGGTGCGGCGACATGTACCCTTTTCTTAGTATTGGTTTCGCCACAATTGGGTGAAGTCTTGCGGCGCCGATCTCCTATGGGCGGCGACGTCAGCGTGGTGCGGCGGTAGGAGCAGAGCTCCTGTGGAGGTAGATCTGGGTCTGATGGAGGCTTGGTCGGGTGGTAGATCGGGTTTTGATGGAGGTGAAGTCAGGTGGTTTGGGGATGGGTTGAGACAGGTAAGGCTAGAGTTGCAGATGGGTCGCGCCTGGGTTGCAATAGCGGAGCATGGAGGACTGGGGGGGGGGGGGTTTGCTTTTTGTTGATTGGTAGGCTGGTACTAGGTGGGAACTGGAGTTATCTGGCGTCGGTGGGCAGACTCATGTAAGCATACCGAACTATGGGGGCTCGGCTTGCTCAAGATTCAATACGTGTCTTATTATTATCGGTACTGGAAGGAAACGGGGGTCCCTGGTGTCGATGGGTTGATCTGGTTAAACCCAATGAGATGGGAGAATTTGAATTTTGCGATGTCCATATTGATCACAGAGTTGATCGAGGAAGCTGGTTTAAGGCGGTCTGCAGCAAGATCACGGGGTTTCTCCATCCGTATGAATTGGAGGTCGTGGCTCGGCATGAAGCTAACTGGTTCGAGTCGATTGGTCTCCAGAGTTATCATGGATGCCTGTGTAAAGCACTCTGCATCAAGATCATGGGGTTTCTCCATCCGTATGAGTTGGAGGCCTTGACATTACATGATGCTAAACGGGTCGAGCTGTACAACTTTGGAGGAATCATTAGCGGTGTTGCGTACTGCCCACTACCGTAACATGTGTTCTTTGTTTTGCTTGTAATCAAATGGCTCACGAATTGACCATATTTCCTGTAACTAACAGTAACTGTGATTATGGTAAGGGGTCTGTCCCACCAACTGTAGCTTCAGCTGTTCGGCTTGATGCCGGGTTAATTGCTATTTGATTAATAAAATTTACTTTTACCTTAAAAATAAAGTGAGACCCAAACTCATTTGTTGAAACCTGAAAATAGATATTAGCCATTAGATCACGCGCGATCAGATGATGATTTTTTTAACTCAAATAATTCAATTGAGGGCATAATCTTCATTATCTCTTGATTAATAACTTTTCTTTTTTATCTCTCGAATAATATACATTAATTATTGTCCTTTTTATTTTTTCATTCTCTTTTTTATTTATGTAGAATAATATACATTAATTACTTTTTCTTTTTACTTTTCCTCTTATCTCTTTTTATTTTTATTGAATAATATATAGATAAACTTTGTTCCAATATGACATAGTTCACTCACGTACGAACATTTATAATAATCAAACATGTGTGACCATGTTTTTCACATAATTTGCAGTAGAACATACCTGTTCTGGTGTGGACATAGTTCACTTCTCGACGGGCAATATTAAAGACTTGAGTGATAAGTATGAACCATGTTTTTCATAATATTTTTGAAGACATACATGTTCTGCTATGGACATACATGTTATGGTGTTTTCCATTATCCTATGGTGGAAAAATCTAGTTCCGGTATGAACATAGTTCACTTACTAATCAATATTTATAGGAATCAGACATGTATGTGATAACATTTGTGCCCTATTCCAATTGCTATTAGCCTGTAAACGTCTATGTACATTATCATCGTTTGTAATATATATATAAAACAGCTTTGTATTGCTTATATGTTCAGGTAATATGTTAAGCATGATCTGATTTATGACCACTAAAGTAGTAGAACCATAAATTTGTACGGATCACACTTAACGAGTCCCTGGTCAAAATATGCTTCCTTAGAAGCGACCAGTATGAGGATGGTTCTTAATGACGTAGTTTTACTTGTCATAGGGATGAGGGATCCCGGAATCATATCATAGATATCATAAGGTGATTGATATCGGACGACCCGCTTTGAATAGTGTTTTCATAGATTAAGCCATGAACATATTCAAATGCGATAGCTTGTCACAATATCCTTAAACCAAGGAGTCTTTGTGATCACTATGCTATGAACGTGCGGCTTTAACTTGCGCCTAACGCTTTCTGTAACAGGATTGCAATAACGGGCTTGATTGGGTGGCGGAACGGGTTGCATGAGTGACACGAAAGACGGCTAAGGGATTTATCCCTCATACTACGGTATGAGAAAGATATCCGTTAAAAGGCCTCTTGATCGAGACTGACTGAGAGTAAGAGCATGGCCATGCCGGTGATACGAGTTATCAGTTATCAGTTCTCAGCCATCTCACATATCAAGTAACAATGATTGATTAAACAAGGGTGACGACTCTATGCCTTGTGATCAATCGGGATATCTAGAGATAATAGGATAGTGACTTGTACGCACAAGGTTAAGTCGAATCATCGATCGTCATGCACCTTGGGTAATCATAACGTCTTACTAGAGACCACTTATGATGGATCGGGCAAGAGCGATCTTTTGCGCCGATCTGCCAACGGTGGCATGAGCCTAGAGGGTCACACACATTCAAGACGGATAACTCGAGACAAGGAAACCTTAACGTTTCTTGAGGAGCAATACATGGACAAATCTGGAGGTTTTGTGCCATGGGTTCGGTATGAGAGAATAATTAGTGAATCGAGAAAACTGAGTTTTTTCGTCGATGTCGCGTCAGACTTTGTTTGATAAGTAACGACAAAAAGGGTCGGGCGACTTTTGGACATGGCACAAGACCACACGGGCGAGCCCATTGGGCTCGGCCCATGAGGTCTCATGGCCGGCCCAAACAAGGGCCCATTAAGGGCCCAATAAGCCCTCTTGGCCGGCCCACATGGTGGGTCCATGTGTGGGGGCCACACAACACCATGCTTAGTTGGTGATTGTTGATTAAGAGGTGAGTGATTTAAGGGGTATGGGTTAAAGCACCTTTAAGCCCATACCAATCACTTTTGACCCATGCTTATTAGTTGGATGATGAATTGAAATACAAGACATTAATTCATTATTCCAAAAAATCACAAAAACACACAAAAACTCTCTCTCTTTCTTGGTGTGGCCGGCCACCCTAGCTCTCCTCATCATCTTGCTCTCTTGTTCTTCATTTAATTGTTCTAGTAGGCAATTAAGTGAAGGATCATCAAGATCATCCCCTTGGTGTGGACTTGCTTTATAGAAGAAGATCCGAAAGTTCTTCTTTAATCGATTCAACAAAGACTTAAAGGTAAACACCTTGTGGAATAGATTTTTCTTTGGGATTTAATGGTTTATGTTCTTGGACAAGGTTTGGAGTAGATTTTCTTATAATGCTTCCGCTATCTCGACGATCTAGAACGCTCCAAAACCCTACAGTATGATCATGTTTTCACACTTCTGAACATCATGATAATGTGAAAATATCAATATCCAATAAAGACGAACACGACTAAGGGTAATGTACCATTCCTTCCATCGTTACAACTCCATATCATCCTAGGTTATGGTTATATCTGTCAAACCCTAATTAGATAATCACTATACCCCACGTCAATCTCAATGGTTGTGGAATAACTTTAAGAAACTCTTTTTTTAAAAATTATTCATTTGTCTTGGCAAGATACTTGTTCAACCATAAGATTACCGACAATATAGAGTTCAAACTCATTACCTAGAGTTGATGGATTACCTCTTGACTCGACACTAACTATATAGTTAATCAATTATACACAATGATCTTTCAAACTAGTATTATCGTACACTATGTGTCCTTAGTAAAAGTACAACAAATAATCTCACTTTTACACTAGGTCAAAGGAAAATGATATACATTTTTTCTTAAGAGAATTTCCGCATTAGTAGTACATGTAATATCACCATATGGAAAATATCACTTTTGGTAAGTTCAATGATCATAACTCCCCATGCATCATCTATATGTATAACTTAATGAATCATGAGATCCATTAATACTCATCTGATGATTACCGTCTGATGCAGCGTATGTGGTTAGGAAGAATTCTTTATCAAAATTCGTTAATTCTTGCGAATACCGAAGGTGATAGATTTGAGGGAAATCTCGATTTTTTTATTAAACTTCAAAAAATAAATAACAAGAAAAATATAAGAGTGCTTAAATAGCCAAAATCTAGTCAAACCCTAATTGTAGAAAAGGAAATCCTAAACTTATTGGAAAAGGAAACAAACTATTAAAATTGAAAAAGCTGCCCGAAACTTAAGAAACTGCGATTTTGACTCTCTAGATGATCTCCGATGGCCAAAATTTGTTGTACCACATGGTATAGCCATGATTTTGACTCAGATCACCGTTTCTGCCTGAAAAACACTAGTTTTTGTCCAAATCTGACACTTTCACGATAACTCCAGGTGTTCCAGGTTCTGCAGATCGACTTCTTCGACCACACCGCATCATTCTCTCCTGGATGGAGAATATTCGACCTCGAATCTGGACCCGCAACATCCTCCTCAAAAGAAGAATCACCCCATGATCCCATATCTTTGTAGCACTTTTTACCAAATTTTCTGTTGTATCAAGTACTCCCGCCTTGTTCGCAAGCTGGATCGTAAATGTGTAGCACCTCATCTCGGGTTCCATGTGCTCCCAATAATTTTCGGCTACTCTTTCAAGATTTTCACCAAGCATCTTGGTTGTTGCACCACTTAACAACTCAAAAGTCTCAGTCATGCCTTCATCGTACAAGCTCTCGATGCCCTCCAAAAACTGTTCGTAACCATTTTTGTATGAATCAGCTAAGAACAAGTATTTGATGCAACAAAAAGTTTCATCCCTTGCTAACAAAGCATCTCTTCCTCGAGTATTCTGCTCATGGTTCAACATAATCATCATAAATCGGGGGTGATAGCCAATCTATGAACTCCCCTGGTTTAAGACAGCCATTGAATTGTGAAATTTTCACCTTGAAACCTTGTTCCCACCAATGGTTAGGGAGTTCGGGTGAACGATTCCGAAACCCGACGAAAGGATTTTCATTTGTGAGAGTATCATCATTACGACGATGCAATTTGTCCATTCGTTGGGTCAATAATTCAACCTGTCGACTCAAATCGTCGTTCTCACGTCGAAATTCAGTGTTTTCATGTCGTAACTCAGCTTGATCATCATTAGCACTTTGTGGAGCGGCTCGTTGTTGTCTACGGGGCGGCATACCTCAGGATCGACTAGAATCTAATACCAACTGATGCAACGTACGTGGCTAGGAAGAATTCTTTATCAAAATTCGTTGATTCTTGCGAATACCGAAGGTGATAGGTTTGAGGGAAACCTCGATTTTTTTATTAAACTTCAAAAACTAAATAACAAGAAAAGTATAAGAGTGCTTAAATAGGCAAAACCTATTCAAACCCTAATTGTAAAAAAGGAAATCCTAAACTTATTGGAAAAGGAAACAAATTATCAAAATTGAAAAAGCTGCCCGAAACTTAAGAAACTCCGATTTTGACTCTCTCAGATCACCGTTTCTGCCCGAAAAACACTGTTTTTTGTCCAAATCTGACACATTAACGATAATTCCGGGTGTTCCAGCTTCTGCATATCGACTTCTTCGACCACACCGCATCACCGTCATACATATATTGATCTTTCTGAATCATCGTAGTCCTCGTATGATGATCCTACAATCAAGAACAGTTTAGATCAAGGTCTATAATTCATGATTCTCATTATCGTAATTCCTATTGCGATGTCATGTATAACAACTTAATCAAGAACTTATCATATTACAGTATCAACAAGTATTTGTACATGATAACAACATAAGTCATTTATTAATCTCTATTAATAAGACAATACGTGCTTAATAATTCTGCCCAATAATAATTCTGCCCAATGATTGGGTGTAGGACATAATTCCAACATACTCCATTTCTCTTTAAATTGATGGTCACACTTGATGGTCACACCTCATTCTTTAAATTGATACAAGACCGTAGACAAGAACTGGAGGATTGACACTCACACAGTCACACTTGATGATCATTTTCTGATATTTGTGAAGATATCAATAGGAGAATACCCACTGGTCGTATTAGATACCTTGTGACATAAATTCTACGTATTTTGATCATTTCAGGAGGCACAAGTAAGAATAAATAATGTACTTTTTAAAAGAACAATTGGTGGTGATTATTTGATAAAAGTGTGAGTGCATCACCTGACGCCTTTTGACCTCGTGCAAACACACACGACCGACAATTAATAAAACCGACAAATATTCAGGTTGATTTTCACATGAACCAAAATAGGGTTTACTATCTAACTAATACGTGTTGTCTTTTTGGTAAAATGTAAAATAGATAAATACTCAATTTTGAGAGTTTTGATTAATAAGATAAGGAAATTAAATAACAATTAAATACACTAAACTAAGCTAAAATAAAGGGGGGAAGGAATTAAGGAAAGTAGGGTAACCACGGGTGCTAAACTCTCGACTATACTATCAACCTATGGGACACAATTCACTTAATCGTGCATTTAATTAACTGTCATATGCTTTAAAATATTAAATTCGCCTCTCGGCATTGTAATTGGCCTAATCTCGGGTCTAACTTTACCCTCTTGGGATCAAATTCGGTTCAAAACCGCAAAAGGTTTGACAATCTAAGGCCAAGGATTTTCTATGGGTGTCGAATTACGAGCCCTCACCCTCTAAACTATATAGGTCAATTACTATTACTCCCTCTCGAAATCAGTATAGCAACAAAAATTACTTATCCTAGGTGATCAAATCAAGATAAATACATTCATAACAAGATAGTAAATCAATTAATGCACAATATAATGATATATATCATAAACTAAACAGATAAAGCCTTAAAAATCTGGCACCCACGGCTATAGAGACCCATAACCATGAGGCTCTCAAATGTCAAAATAACATAAGAAAAATTCATAAGTTTATATGATAAAGTCAAGAAATACAAAACTCTAGACCAAAAATGACCAAATCCCATAAATATAACTTCAATGTCTTCACTTCTTAACTCTCTAGGTTTCTTGATGGTGTGATGGAGGTAAAGGAACTCCTAAAACCTTCAATGGAAGTTGAAAGTAAGAAGAAAGGTGTTTTGGAGATGGTAGGTTAAAGATAGATCAAAAAGAGGCACTAGGGTTGACTAAAAAGCAAAAAAATGTAGTGTTACTTACCCTGCTCCGGACCGGGACATGTCCCATATCACGCTTCTGGAATGTGATCCGGACCCTGATCAAGTTCAGAGCACTTCCATATCTCTTCTATGTTTCGTTGACTAAACTTTCGACTCTTTCATATGCTGCTACAAGTAGAACTTGAATAAACTTTATTCTGTAAAGTTATATCTCTTTCATCCATTTTCTCTTTCAGGTTTGATACTCAGATGAATTAATTATGGTCCTCGAAAGTCGGTTGTTCTGCAATTTTGAGATTATGCACATTTTTTGATTTGGTGTTGCCTTTGATTGTAGTTTTGGCCTTCTTCCAATTAGACTTAAAGAGTGCCATATGTTATGACAAGACAAACAAACAAGTGAATTACAGATTCATCTAAAGATTTGTATAGCATTTAGTTATCTTCAATTTGATATAAGTATAGATTAAATTGGATTTTATATTAGAAAATTATGCTCTCTAAAAAATCATTCGTTCATTTAGCCTGTATTTTGCCCCAAAACCTGTAAAATATCAAATAACACACCAAAATCAAACAAAGGGAAAATAAACACAAACTAACTAATTAGATGAAAAAATGCATTTAAAAGTGTGTAAAGATGAATAAAAATATATACAAAATGTGCACGCATGAGTGATACAAAATAAGTATATCTAATATAAGAATGATAAAATTGAGTTAATGTGTGTAGATTTTTTATTATCATCTTCTTCCTCTTTGTTGTTTGTTTCTTCTTTGTTGACGGTTTATTCACTCTTCCACATGATACTCAAGGGGAGGACAATATTGATGATTCGAGCCTTTAAATAGATAATTCTTCTTATATCACAAACATCATTCTCTATAGTTTCAGGAAAGTATTCAATCTCAAACTATTTATCGTAACATAAAACAAATTTTGTTATTATAGAATATGCACATATAAGACATTCAAGGACTTTTTTATTTTAATATTTTTAAGGAGGCCAAATCTTTAGACCTAGCTACTGTTTTCTCTACGGTGGGTAGGATAATGAAATTTTATTTTATTCTCTTCCGCGCATTATTTTCTGAATTTTTCTTAAGAGTCATAGGGTTTTATTATGCTCGATCCGTTTAGCGAGTATCGTTTCAGCTCCTCAACTTATTTATTTGTATGCAGTTATTTGGATTTTTGTTTTTGATTTGGTTCTATTTTGCTCCACTTTTTCAATCCAAATATTTAAACAACTATGTTACTTATTTTTCCGTAGTAACTTTATTAAGCTAAATTTTGCTTGGCCATCGTGGATTTAACCTAAACTTTTGGTTATCACTTAAAAGGTTGAGTGTGCTTAAGAGATATCGGGCATCTGTAGGTACACCCTGTACGAGTTCAATAGTGAGAGATGTAACAATAAATAAAGACGAGAAAGAAAATATACATGCCCAGTGATATTTTTAGAGAAATATTTTGAAGAATATATCTTATATATAATGGGAATAGTGATGAGTTTGGAATATTTCTTTTGGTGACATATGGCTTTTTCAAAAGTTGACATATGAGATATAATTGGTATAGATTTTAGTATATGGTTGGGAGATAGGCAAAATGTCAAGATCTGGCGCTCTATGTTGCTGACACCTGGAACCACCTTTTCATAATAAATCTTGTGGTTATTTGTAACTGCTTGCACCTTTTCATTTATATCCACCTTTTCGTTTCCATTCTATTATTTTCTCGGGAGCTTGGTAGGCACTAAGAAGTGCAATAAAGGGGAGTTTTGATTGGATTAAAGTGTTTTAGTGCAAATAATACATTTTTGAGTAATATGAAGTATTGTTGATGGGTGCTGCAATTCGAAGAAATCAAAAGATTTGTGCACAGACGTTCTGGCCAGGTAATGTTTTGTAATCTTAATTTTTAGGTTTTTGGTATATTTCAGTTTTGTTGTTGAATATTAATTGTATTGTGAATTCGTTATATTAATTTGGGAGTGATGTTTGGTTGGCAAGAAATTTCTTTGTAGTTACGACGATTTTAGTGATTGGCTTATTTTTTAAGGAATTAGAGAAAATGTCATAACAAATCTCGAAGCATCATATGCGACATCTTGTGTGACATTGTCGACGACATCTCGGCAAACATCCTGAGCGACGGAAAACAGGAAATACCAGATTCCGCGAGAAGTACGATTGCGTTTAGGAAATACCAGAAGTTCCAGAACGTCTTCAATATTGGAAAGAAGAAAGACGGTGATTAAGAGGAAACCCATTAGGGTTAGTACTCATCCTCGATTGCTATAAAAGCTTAGGCTACCCCCTTAGCAATCGTGTGGTTCTTTATTTGTTTCCTAGCAATAATTTGCAAAGCTCTTAGACGTGAAGGTTTGCGGCCTGAGAGGTTGCATATTGTGCTAAGGATATTGTGTATCACCATAACTATTGAGAGTTAGGTGATTGAGGGTTTACTGATCGCGTGAGTGAAGACTGCATGCAACCACAACGTTCAACGACGACTTGAACCGACAGAGCAAAGCGATTGCTCGAAGAGTGGACTCAAGACGGAGTCTTGGATTCAGGGGGAGACCCTAAGATAGGTTGCACTGTAAAACGTAGCATAAAGTATAGATCTAGGGATGATCACAGGTACTTGTATGTTCTGACGAATTACTGATAAGTGAAACCTTTCCACTAGGTTGAGAGCCCCCAGACGTAGGTGACGTTGCACCGAACTGGGTAAACAATCTGTTGTGTCATTATTTATTTAGCTTTATATTTAATGTCCTTCGTTATCTACCCAAGAAGTCATACACGATGTTATAACATCATACATAACATTGTGTGTGGCATCTTGCACGACTAGCTGATCAAAATTTCAATTGGTATCAGAGGAGGCACCTACAACTTTAGGTGAGTTCCATAAACAAATATTTTGATCAAGATGGACAATACCAGAGAAGGAGGATCCATCAATCGACCACCTGTTCTAGATGGAAGCAACTACGGCTATTGGAAGGCTCGAATGTGTGCCTACATGAAGTCACTTGACAACAAAACATGGAAGGCTGTGATCAATGGTTGGAATGCTCCACAACTCAGTGACAATGATGGTAACCCTATCGTTCCAAAACCAGAAAAAGACTGGACTAATGATGAAGACGAAGAATCACTGGGAAACTCTCGAGCTCTGAATGCTATTTTCAACGATGTTGACAAAAACGTATTCAGACTAATCAACACATGCACAACTGCCAAATCCGCATGGGATATCCTGGCTGTTGCATATGTAGGAACAACCAAGGTTCAAGAACAAAAACTGCAATACCTGACAACCAACTTCGAAACCCTCGTCATGAAAGAGGACGAATCAATTGCAGAATTCAATGTTCGTATTCGTGATCTAGCCAATGAATCCTATTCTCTGGGAGAACCAATGTCTGATGAAAAACTGGTTAGAAAAACCCTGCGTGCTCTTAGCCCTAGATTTAAGATGAAGATCACTACAACTGAGGAAGTTCATGACCTTAAGATCTTAAAATTCGATGAGCTAATGGGGTCTCTAATGACCTATGAGTTATCTCTGCCCAATATCGACAAAAGGAATAAAGGAGTTGCTTTCAAAAGCTCAACACACAAGCAGCCAAAACCTGAGGATTCTGATTCCGAAGAAGATATCGAAGCTACGATGGCCCTTCTCACAAAAAATTACAACAAAGTCATGAGAAGATTCAGTCGAATGGGTGGACGGAATGTTACAACAAATGCCAGAAACAAAGCTCCACAAAAAGCTCAAACAGGAGGAAGTCTTGACAGACCAAACAGGAGTGGAGAAGAAAACAAGAAGAACAAAGGACTTCAATGCCATGAATGTGAAGGATTTGGCCATCTTCGCAGAGAATGTCCAAATTTCCTCAAACAATAAAAACGAGGATAGAATGCCACCCTATCAGATGATGATAATGAAGATAGTGGTTCTGAAGAGGTAAGCAACTTTGTGGCATTCACTACTACTATTCCTATATGTAACATTGATAACTCTGCCAATATCAATGATGATCACCACCATCCAACTCCAAATGAGAATTAGACTAAAGAGCAACTAGTCGAGGCATACAAAAGCTTACACACCAGATGGATCAAGGTAACTCTGATCCTTGACCAAAAAGGAGAACAGATGATCAGTCTTACCAACGACAAGTCTAGATTCCTAGAGACGATCGTGGAGCTAAAACACGAAATCACCAGACTTAATGGAGAAATTAGTCTTATGACTAAATCGGTAAAGATGATGAATCCTAGCACAGAAAGCCTTGACAAAATCCTATCAGTAGGAAAGCAGTCCAAGAATATGACCGGACTAGGGTACACACACAATATCCCCTCGTCAGCAGTCACGAAGTTTGTCCCACAACAAGCCATGGTTGACAAGAAACCACTGGATGCCACAACACATCCTACAGGACGACCTACAACAAATGTCATGACATCGTCTATCACATGTTCTTGTCAAGCAACTATCAAAAGACATCCTCCACGCAGAAAACAATACTACAGAAAACCAGCTTATCAATATCAGTGGATATGTCATTACTGTGGTCAAAGAGGTCACATCAGACCATTTTGCTTTCAACTGTATGGGAAGAAGCAAGCTCAGCTACCACAGAGACAAAGGAGATATCAAAGGCATCTCTCAACTCCTCAGAAAATATCCCGCCTTGAATGGAGACCGAAGAATCTAGTCTATCGAGCTAATGTTGCATATATATCCTTAAGTGCCTCAACAAACAAAGACCGGTATCTCGATAGTGGATGTTCTCGACCCATGATAGGTACTCCGGAGTTTCTTTCCAATCTCAAATTATATACAAACTGCCATGTTACTTTTGGAGATGGGTTTCGAGCTCGAATCATTGGGAAAGGAGTACTCAAGCATCCAGGAGCTACTTGCCTAACTGAAGCATTACTTGTAGAAGGACTTAAGGCAAACCTGATTAGCATCAGCCAGATCTGTGATCTGGGTTCAGAAGTGAAATTCACTAAAGAAGCTTATGTAGTAAAAGATTTTGATCAAATAACTATTCTACAAGGAGTCCACTCAATGGATAATTGTTACATCTGGTCTCCCGAATCACATATCGAAGCGGCAAAGTGTCTTGTCTCCAAAGCAGAAGAAACCAAACCGTGGCACAGAAAACTTGGACATCTAAATCTTAGAAGTATGCAGAAGGCAATCTCAGAACAGGCCATTACTGGAATTCCAAACCTGAAAATTGTGGAAGGAAAGATCTGCGGAGAATGTCAAATTGGAAACCAAACTAAGATGTCACACAAGAAGCTGCAGCATATCACCACCTCTCGAGTGCTTGAGCTAATACATGTTGACCTCATGGGGCCAATGCAAGTAGAAAGTCTTGGAAGAAAACGCTATGTCTTTGTGTGTGTAGATGATTACTCACGATACACATGAGTTGACTTCCCTCGTGATAAATCAGACACCTTCTCGATCTTCAAGAATCTATGCATCCAGGTCCAACGAGAAAAAGGGGAGACAATTGGCAAAATAATTCATCTTCGTAGTGATCATGGTCGAGAGTTCGAAAACAGCAAATTTGCAGAATTCTGTAACTCAGAAGGGATAGCTCATGAGTTCTTAGCACCAATCACTCCCCAACAGAATGGCATTGTTGAGCGCAAAAATATGACTCTACAGGAGATGGCTAGAGTTATGATGCTGGCCAAGGACATACCAACTCACTTTTGGGAAGAAGCACTTAACACTGCTTGCCATATCCACAATCGAGTCACTCTCCGACCAGGTATGTCAGTAACTCATTATGAAATATGGAGGGGGAGAAAACCCAATGTTAAGTACTTCCATATCTTTAGATCCACTTGTTATGTTCTGGCTGATAGAGAGCCTCGTCGAAAGCTTGATCCAAAGAGTGATGAAGGCATCTTCTTTGGTTACTCAAGGAATAGTCGCGCATACCGAGTCTTCAACAAACGAATCAAGACCATGATGAAATCAATCAATGTTGTTGTTGATGATGATTGTGAAGATGCCTCAGAAGATGCGACAGACGAAGACGGAGTCTATCCCAACAATGGTAGGAAGGATGCTATTACGGATGTCAGAGAAGATGCTAGTAGCAAATCAGAAAACAATGATGCTAGTCCAAATGTCAATAATGATGAGACAGTTCCTGAAACCAACAATAAGAATCCCTCGCAAAGAATCCAGGCTAATCATCCAATCTCTGGAGTAATTGGAGACCTAAATGAAGGCATACAGACTCGGTTAAAAACTCCTGAGAACTACAACGAGGTGATAGGTAATATATGTTTCGTTTCAAAAACTGAACCCAAAAATATCAATGAAGCCATCAATGATGAGTATTGGGTCAATGCTATGCAAGAGGAACTGATTCAATTTGAGAAGAACCAGGTGTGGGAACTTGTGCCCAAACCAAGTGAAGGAAATATCATTGGCACAAAATGGATCTTCAAAAACAAGTCTGATGAGCTTGGTAACATCACTCGCAACAAAGCCAGGTTAGTTGCTCAAGTGTATACTCAAATTGAGGGAGTCGACTTCGATGAGACCTTTGCTCTTGTAGCAAGACTTGAAGCAATCAGACTCCTACTAGGGATATCAGGTCATCTACAGATTAAGCTTTACCAGATGGATGTCAAAAGTGCTTTCCTGAATGGAGATCTCAACGAAGAAGTGTATGTATCGCAACCTAAAGGATTTGTTGATCCTCACTCTCCTGATCATGTGTATAAACTCAAGAAGGTTCTCTATGGATTGAAACAAGCACCAAGGGCCTGGTATGAAAGGCTCACAAAATTTTTGATTCAAAGCGGCTACACTAGAGGGGGAGTCGACAAGACTATTTGTTAAGAATGAGAATGAGAATTTGATGATAGCCCAAATATATGTCGATAATATTGTCTTTGGAGGGATGTCAAGAAAGATGGTAGAGCAATTTATCCAACAAATGCAATCAGAATTCGAGATGAGCATGGTGGGAGATCTTACCTATTTCCTAGGCTTCCAAATCAAACAACTAAAAGATAGCGTCTTCATCTCTCAGAGCAAATATGCGAAGAATATTGTCAAGAAATTTGGGCTAGAGAAAGCTTCACATAAATGGACACCTGCAGCTACACATATCAAGCTAACTAAAGATGATTCAGGAGAAGCCGTCGACCAACACCTATACAGAAGCATTATTGGTAGTCTTCTCTACCTTACTGTCAGTCGACCAGATATTGCCTACTCTGTAGGAGTATGTGCACAATATCAAGCTAATCTCAAGGTTAGTCATCTATCCCAAGCTAAAAGAATTATAAGATATATCTCTGGGACTAGTGACTTGGGTTTATTATACTCATTCGACACATCCTCTACCCTGGTGGGGTATTGTGATGCAGATTGGGCTGAAAACACACCGGATAGGAAGATCACATCTGGAGGATGCTTCTTCCTTGGCAATAATCTCATATCATGGTTTAGTAAAAAGCAAAAGTGTGTTGCCTTGTCCACTGCTGAATCTGAGTATATTGCTGCTGGGAGTAGCTGGACGCAATTGTTATGGATGAAGCAAATGTTAGTCGAATACAATGTCAGACAAGAAGCCATGACTTTATATTGTGATAATGTCAGTTCCATCAACATCTCTAAAAATCATGTCCAACACAGCAAGACCAAACACATTTGACATTAGACACCACTTCATTCGCGAGCTGGTCGAAGACAAGAAGATCATCCTAGAGCACATCCATACAGAGAAGCAACTTGCTGACATTTTCACGAAGGCATTAGATGCAAGCATATTCGAGTACCTCAGGACGTCACTCGGTCTATGCACCATCAACGAGCAATAGAAGTTGCAAAAATGGTTAAGAGGAGTTGGTTGGTACCTCTTCATGAACCGGTCCAAAATCCCAACACATGTCATTGGGGCAAGCATACCAAAAGCCCATATAAAGAGAGGAAAGGTCGCGAGATACGCTCTGTCTCCAACAGATTTGATTTGAATTAACTTGTTTCAAAAACAAAAACCTAGTCTGCCTCTTCTCGTTTTGCTCTCATCTCCCACACCTCTCACACAAACATGGTGAAAACTAGGAGCACTCTAGCGCCGAAGAAAGCCACTGACAATCGACAATCAAAACCTAAGAAGGCCGAGGCAAAAAGCTCCAAGAGCAGCAATCCAAGCACCAACAAACATGGGGTCCGAATTAAAGGACCAAAGATAAAGAAGAATGCCGAGGGATTCTCCAGAGAAATCCCTCCAGAAGAAGCACCGATCCTAGTCTTTTCCCAAGTTCCCAAACGAACCCGAACCGGAAGCTCTGCATTCTCCATGACAGATCTGACAGGGCCAGAGCGAGAGACTGATCTTGGCCAAGGAAGTCGAGAGGCTTCCATGCAGATTGTTCCAGTATCAGCAAATGTCCCAGGTATCGATTCCTCCATTATTTCAAACACCGATACTTCTAGAAATAGTGACTTGTTGGAGTCGCTACTGGAAAATCAAGACCCTCCTCAAAAGGGTGTGGTTGAGGAACTGATGAATCCTGAAGAGGAAAAGAATGACTTGCCCCCGGTCAGTCATGGGTTAGAACGGATTGCTGAAGGTGAAGGAGAAGAAGAAGGTATAAAAGATGTCATTCCTGAAGCCACAAAGGAGGCTGTGGTAGGAGAAGAAGAAGTTGTTGACTCGGAAGAAGCTGAGGGAGAATCTGAGAAAGAAGAGACCAAAGACGGGATACCGATCTGGAAGAAGCATAGAAGGAGAACAGTGCCGCCGCAAATGACATAGAAGAAGTACCTCTGGAAGCCAGGGGAGATGTTACAGATAATGCTACTGAGACAACACACACAGTGTTGTCATCCCTGAAATAGAAGGTATTAGAAGAGAATGAAAGTCTGGCAGTGATGGTCGGAAAACTAAAAGAAACCAAGAAAAGGAAGGAGGTAAAAGATGCTGGAGGCCCCAGCAAGAAGAAGAAGAAGATGTCCGTCAAAGAAAAAGGAAAGAAAGTTGTCTCTAAGAGGAGATTGGTTGATGAAGAAACTGATGACGATGTAGAGGAGGTTACTGCAAAGAAGGGAAAAAACCTGAAGACGGTCAAGACCAACCTAGGTGTTTCTTACGACAATGTGTCGTTTCATTCTGTGGACGGTGCGAAACGATCGGAATTTGTGTTCCAGAGAACGGTATATCCCGAGAAGACTAGAAGCCATTGTCCAACTCCTGGAGCAGGCAGAACTCATGAAGACCGTCACTAACATTGGTAACCACTATCCTCTTCTGTTCAAAGAATTCATTGCAAACTTTCCTATTGGATTTGGGACTCCGCATGATCCGAATTGTGAGAAGGTATATGTCAGAGGCCTGTGCTTCAACATTTCCTCTGACATCATTAATACCTTTCTGGGGAGAAAGTGTGTTCGTTCTGTGCCTCCATAACAAAGTCCTCAAGGAGATTACTTGAGACAAAAGCAGAATGTGGCCTACCAAGGGCACCGTGGCAGCCTCGGATCTCAAATCCAAGTACTCCATCCTATTCCGTATCGGAGTAGCGAACTGGGCTCCCTCCACACACGCATCCTCCATCAAACCAGAGCTGGCGATACTCATCTTCCAAATAGGTACTGGTTCCACGCTTGATTTTGGGCAGTTCGTCATTGATCATCTTATTAGACATGCCAGATCTCTAGCTGTGAAGATACCTATTGACTTTCCCTCCCTATCTCTGAGTTACTAGTACATCAACACCCTGGAGTGTTGAAGACAACTGATAAGGCTGGCAAACGCGGAGGACTGATTTTGGTGAGCCACAAGCTGTTCGAGGGCAAGCATGCTCCTGATCTTGTCAGGCCAGAAGCCAAACTGACCAAGGCGACGACCAGTCAAGCCACAAGTGCAGCCCCTCCAACCAAGACCACCAGCAGGGATGCAATCATGCTTGAAAGAGAGATAGCTGTACTGGACAAGGACATCGTCAATCTAAAGACAGCTCTGAAGCATCTCTCCCAGCGAAGATCTCACTGTGCCAACCTGCTAAAATCAATGTCTCCTCCAGGCTCAGAAAATGATGATTCCACCTCTCTACCCAATACTACTGAAGACACTCCTCAAGATGCCTCACGTAGGTGACGTAGGTGACATTGTACCGAACTGGGTAAACAATCTGCTGTGTCATTATTTATTTAGCTTTATATTTACTGTCCTGCGTTATCTACCCAAGAAGTCATACACGATGTTATAACATCATACATAACATTGTGTGTGGCATCTTGCACGACTAGCTGATCAAAATTTCATTCTGTATAATTTCAGAGAAATAGTAGGGAAGACATGAAATTGATGGAAAAGGAGAATTTTGTTTTCAATGTTGTGCTGGGAGGTGCGTATTACTTATAATTATTGGTCATTTATGCATTAGATTTTTGGTATATTTCAGTTTTGTTGTTGAATATTAATTGTATTGTGAATTTGTTGTATTAATTTGGGAGTGATGTTTGGTTGGCAAAAAACTTCTTTATAATTCCAGGGAAATAGTAGGGAAGACATGAAATTGATGGAAAAGGAGAATTTTGTTTTCTATGTTGTGCCAGGAGGTGCATATTACTTATAATCGTTGGCCATTTATGCTTAATTTGGTATTTACATGAGTAAGTAGATGAATCAATCAATAGTGAGGAATCGTGATATAGTTGTGTTATACATTCTTCTGTGAGTGGTCTTGATATGTATCATATGAAACTAACCTTTCTTCAAAACCAACTTTGCAATTCATACGAGAGTTAGTAAAGAGGTACTCAAAATAAGAAAAAAAATGTTTGAAACAAGGCTGAAATCTACAAAAAATGTATATGGCCACATGACTACACATATGTACATAATAATTTAGTGATTATAAAAATGCATATTTTAGATAAAAAATAATTTAGTGATTATGTAAAATTCAAATCATAAAGTGTGCAAGTGAATCTAAACATTTCTCACTAGTTTTATTTTGTAATTAATTTGTAATTGGCCACGTGACTACACATATGTACGTAATCGAAATTTTAAAAAATAAAATAATTAGTGTAGCTTGTGGCATCTACCTATTTAGCCAAATGTATATTTTTTTCGATGAAGATTATTGAGCAATTAATTGCTAACTCAAGATGGATTGGTGAAAAAGGTATTCATGTATGTGATATAGTTGGACAGTAAAAACACTATCCAGTTTTTCTCAACTTAATTGATTGTGTTTTGATGGGGTATTTAGGGCATGTGAAATTCTATTATATGGGTTATAGGAGGGGTTAGTGTTCTGAGATTATTTTGAATAATAGAAACATTCTTTAAGGATCACATTGACGCACATGTTGTTGCGCAAGCTAGAGCGAGGTGGGCGAGACCTCAGGTTGAGACTATTAAATTAATGTGGAAATTTCGATCAACGGGGTCTCGAGAAAGCATGACATGGGTATGACGGTTCGATTGCGGATGTGAAGATAGTAGGAGCTCGGTGAAATAGATATCCTAAAACCAGTACTTTATTTCCTTTTTAGTTAGTTGATTAGTCATGAATTACTAAGTTAGTTATAACAACTTGAGGGGTTAGTGCATGAGAATAATGTGTAAAGTCACACGCTAAATTTTGAATCTTATTCTGTACTGTTTTCGAATAATAAAAAAAGTCTTATTTTGGGCTAGAAATGGAATACTTTCTTCTGATAGCATTTTTGTATACATCTTTAGTTCTTATGTTTTTTTCTGGTCATTTGCGCTAAATTGAAGCCCATAAACAATGGGTTTCAGGTAGGTCTCCTAGATCGAGGCTTAGTGGGTTCGGGTGGGTCTTTAGTAATGTAAGCCCGAACAGAACTTCACTGGTTTCATTGCCGCAGGCAACACCCTTCGGTTATATTTAGTTTTCTATAGTGTTAAGAAGTATACATCTGGATTATCTACATTTGACAGAACTCAATTCTAGGGATATAGATTAGTAAAAGATTTTAAATCATTTAATATATGTAGGCTAGTGACCTAAGTTTTCATGTTTCACATTAAGTGTCAACTTTACATTTGTCCATCAACAAATTGAAAAGTCATCTTTATTGTCTATGAAATGTATATAAGAGTTATTAGCAAGTGTTAAACTAAAGAGGACAAGCTTTAATGGTATTTCTTATCTTCTTTTACTGTTGGCTTTGAACCAAATAGTGGATTATGTGGCTATACAGAAAATAGATGAATGCTCTGAAGTGAGGTGGTTCAATTTATATGGTCATTCTTTTTTTCATTTTCCGTCAACTTTTTTTAAGTTGAGTTGGGTGTTTTAAAATTTTTGAATGACTAAAAAAACTTAAGAAGAAGTTCAATCGCCAAAAAATAAAAACATAATCTTTAATTCCAACAACAGTCCCCTTTCATGACTTTGCTACAAAATCATTACACACGAATTGTAAATAATTGCCTCGCTTCTTGGCTTAAACTGAATTAGTTTTTTTATTTATAAGAAAGTAACTAATATTTCTCCAGCTTTCAGATTAATTGTACACCTTGATTCAAAGGGTATCGAAGTGTAGCAGCTTTGATATTGAACAGTTGCAAAGAGTTTGGGAAGCTCTCCACCAATCTCTGTTACATTTTCTGGGGCAACTCGTAGGCACCATTGCAACACATGATGCACTAGAATACATTTTAAAGTATGATCAAGTAGTATCCTACTTATGAAACTAAGTAAAGTCTTAATTTTTGGACATGAAAACATCAAAAAGGCTCTGCTTCTTCTCCCTGTAGGTGCTCCTTACTGCAAATTGAAAGATGGGACGAAGGTATATTCCTTGTGTTAACTTGTGTTTAAATTATAACATGTTGAAACTGAATTTTGATAAATTAATTATGTCAAAGAGCTTATTAACATTGGATAGTTTGGTGACAACTTAGCATCTCGTGTTGGACTTTACATCTCAAAGAGCTAATAAAATGCAAATAAGCACATTACAATTTTTTGTCGGGAACTTATCTCAGGAAGTATTAGTTGGATCTTATTTGGGTCTCTCCAACTATCTGGATTCAGCTTGTCAGATCTTTTTAGAGTATATATTAATTATTCTAAATTATACTTGGATTCTTATAACTCCGTGCATATATATTGATAAGAAAATCTTAACAAATTTTGAACTTTTTTACTGGAATAGCGAATTAGAGGAGACTTGCACATGTGTTGATGGGTGATCCTAGATTTGCAAAAGGCCAGCTTCTCAAGCACACATGCAAATGTGGAGTTGGCCTAACTGCCGATGTATAGAAAGATCCAGTAACAAATGAGATGGCCCTCGAATGAGGTGCATTTGGTAAGTTATTATATTATTTATTTTTATTTATTTGTTGTGTTAGTTTGTTCTTCAAGGTCAATAATCTGCTAATACTACACATATTGAGAACATATATTCGTGCATGTGTCAAATGCGTGATGTGTTTCTGATTGTCTTATTGTGCAATATATAATCCATATTCTAATTCTCGCTTATATGTGCACTACTGAAATCTCTGAACCTGGAGTCCGAAACATTTTACCGTTGCCTTTAAAAGCTTATACATCATATTTGCATAAAATATATGAGGTTCATTTACTAACATTGTACTATTTCAAGTGCTAGCAGAAGTGGTTATGTGTGTTATTGATGAGTTTGAGAACATGGATGAATTAGAGTGTATAGCTATACATGAGGTCATGGAGTGTTAGGGTACGCGTGACTCAATTTTTATCAGTAATGTGAAGATTGACATTCGTGTTTATCATTGTTGATTTGTGGTGCTTTTATGCTGGTCAATTGTGCGTGACATTATTTACAGTCATCTCCCATTATTTAGAAAATATGTTTTGAACATGTTTTTTAAAAAATATGACTCAATGGTAGATACTTGCTATATTTTCAGCCTCTAAAAACATAGTAATTTACAGCCTTAGACATGCAATGTTAGCTTGCTCTATTTTATGTTTGATTGTTTGGTTTGCTCGGCTGAATCATAAGCGATTACTATATTTGAGTTGATTCAGTGATTGTGAGGAGTTCTGGAATTTGAGCTTTGTTTCTATATTTTATATTTTGATGACATTGAGTTGAGTTTTGTGGAAAATTGGAAATAGGAATATGTAATAGCAGGTTTGAATTGTAGGTTTATGTATGGGGAATGTTGAACTTCAAATCATGAATGCGAGATTTATGATTGGAATAATAGTTCGATTTGGATTTTGAACTGATCCATCTCTAACCCAACACGAAGGTTTCTCTAGCAATGATTCATAGCTCTAAATTTTATGCCCTTGAATTTTTTATATCCATTATATTTCTAGCAAAATCTATATCTCTATCTAGTTTCGTTTACTTATTTTATTTTTGTTGAATTGAAGAAATAATAGACCCTTTACTTACTTAGCCATTAGAAATTTGACCTCATCTCAACATAGACTGTACAAAAAAAATCTTAAACACTAAACTTGTCAATTATGTATGTATTATTTTTCAAAGGTGTATTAAATTTTTTAGTTTGTATATACATGAAAGATGAATTTGAATGATCCTTCGTATGATAGCGTGACTTACTTTTTTCAAAAAGTAATTAAATTGTTTGTATTATTTGTTTTATTTCTAATTTACGATATTAATTTGTTCTCCACTACAAGTAAAATTCTTTTCTATACATTATTGCAATTGTATTCATTTATTGTTTTTCAATAGTTTATTTAATTTGCAGGTGAGGTTAATTGATGTTTGTCTTGTGCCACAAATAAAAAAAGCCTCGTTCCGAGGAGTACTAACAAAGTAAAAATAAGGAAAACTTGCAACAACCAACATGAGTGTGATAATAAATCTCAAATCAAATACTACTTGTAAATTGTCTCTCTACAGTAGTGTAATTGTATATGGTATTGTTTACTAACTGTTGTGGTGTATTGCTTAGTTCAACTCGAAAGGTTTTTAATTTGCTATTTATTGGTAAGTAATCTCTAAGAATAAACATATAATTTTCTTATATATTTTTCATTTTTCTAATTATTTCTTAAGAAAAATGTGGATTTTGATACAGTGAATTATATATGAAGTGAACACATGTAAAACATTTCTTGCTAAGAATAATTAAGTTGATATGTTTCTTGTGGACGAAAGCGATAAAAATTTGTTGCTTTAGCTGAATGATGGGAGAATAGAGTTATGCAGTGCCTACACTCTCGATATATAGAATATGGGACAGTAATATATGACAATTTCTTATTTATTGTGTTTAGTAGGTTAACAGATTGTGTTTAATGAAAGGTTGCAATGTTTTAGATTTCAATGTCTCCAATCTCTGGATTCTCCGCCTTCGAAGAGTCTTTGGTGTGTTAAGGTTGAATCCAACGACGATGTTTCTGACTCCACCCTTGGGCGATCTTCGGGCTCCAGATCCCAGGAATATCTGCGACGGCGATGAACTACTTAATCTTCGGCTTCGGGATGTTCGTCTCTATTTTCCTCCTCGGGCTTGGATTGGACCTCGCCGATTTCGTTCACAGTCCAGGGAGTTCATCAGCAAACTCATATCTCATTTTTAGGAGAGAGAGATGACATAATCACATTTTATTCTTTTGAATCTCTTTCATTTATGACTCATATATTTCAAACTTTTCTAATTATATGTGCCAAAACAATGGGTGATCATGCATATGCTAAGTATAATAAGTTTTTTTAATCGGCAAGAAATAAATATTATTAAAACAAAAGGAAAATGCTAGAAAGAGAAGACAAAGAGCGAAAATCGCCCAAACAAAGGTTAATAAATGACCCTGAGTTGGCACAGTGCTTAACACTTTCCTAGAGAAAATAACTATCGGTCTGAGATCTTGAATGGTCTTGGATATCCCCGAGCGTGGGGTCAAGAACTTATCCCCCTCTCTTCCCATTCCTCCCAGAATCAGTCTCACAAGCTTCCAACTCTTCCGTAAGCATCTAATGAAAAAAATTATCGACTCAGTCTTCTGTAGTGCTTCCTCACCCTGTGAACGATGACCTTGGAAAGTTTGGGCTTTTTCCCTACCTCTTGAGAAGGGCTTGGTTCCTCCAGTTGAAAGGCTTGGATCCTTAACTGATCCGGACTGATCACCTCAAGAGGTTCCATCACGACCGGCTCTTCTGATTCAGTCTTTTGACTAGCTTCTGACATAGTAAGAGACCTTAATCAGGAAGGAGCAACTGTCGGACAGATTGGGCTCGAGGAAGGGGGCGAGTAAGGTTTCGGGTGGACGAGTTGGTGTTTACAGGGCCGAGGGTCTTGAGCAAGACCAATGCAATGTCGCCGGAGCTATTGTGACGTCAACTACCAATGGTGGCTCGAACTCGGCACAACAAAAGAGGAGGGAGAAATAGAAACGTCAAACGTAAAGCGGAAACATGCACCGAAAACACAGAGAGAGAATGCCAAACCGACACCATTATATATAGGGATGCACTTCAATACAAACTCACCCAAAATGTCCAAACGTCCAAACCAATGTATAATCATCGGATCAGAGACGCGCATTATCTTAGATTGCGACACGTGGTAGTTATACAACGTTGCACTACATGTTATACATTGCTTCAATTTTGCACAAGTCCAACATGTTATACAACATTGCACTACATGTTCTACATAGTTATACAATATTGCACCACATATTATACAGTTTGGACGTTTGGACATTTTCCCCTTCTTTGTATTATATATATTCAAACCAACAAAAGTCAAACGTAAATTTTGGGTCAGTTATTTCGTAACACAACCCTTCAGATGCACATAGAAATAAGAAAAGAAACAAGCCACGTATACACCTTTCAGTTGCAACAAATCGACTGTTCATCTTTATCTGTGTTGCGAACATAAAGAAAAAAGAGAGGCCAAATGTCATTCTCAGAATATTCTTTAATGACAAATATCGCAATTCCCTACCACGTCTTAGATCCTTAACTCAGATCCAACCTGATCCCCTGAAAGGGTTCCATCACGACCGACTCTTCTGATTCAGTTTCCTAACTCGCTTCTGACATAGTAAGAGACCATAATCGGGAAGGAGCAACTGTCGGGCAGATCGGGCTCGAGGAAGGTTTCGGGTGGATGGAATTGTGCTTACAAGGTCGAGGTTCTCGGGCAAGACCAATGCAAGGTCGTCAGAGCTGCTGTGACGTCAAGTACCAAGGGTGGCTAAAACTCGGGATGGCGTAATGGGTCGAGACCATAGGGAGGCGCGTTGACGAGAATGATAGTGACTAGGTGAGGAGATGGTGGAGGGGTTGATGTGATCTTCTCTGCGGATGCTTCAAAATGGTAGGCAATGGACAAAAGGGGTAGAGGTGGCTTAGAAGGAGAGTGACTAGGGAAGGAGATGGTGGTCTCAAGGTGGTGGTGGCGGAGGGGCTGATGCAACATTCTCTGCGGATGCTTCAAAATGGCAGGCAATGTACAAAGGGGGTAGATGATACTCATGCCGGAGCTCCGTCAGGGTCTGGGGATATGAGGCCCTTGGGCGAACTCTTGATCTGCAGCGGTATCCAGCGAGTCCCGATCTAAAGTGGTCGACTCCGACCTAAGATTAACTTAACCGGAATTGGAGAGAATCAAATTGGGTCAATTGGAGGTCAAGATGAAGTGCAATGAGATCGGAAGAGCTTCAAGACCGGTTTTAATTCAGCCACATCAGATAGCCAAACTGGTTCACACTAAATCAATGATGGTGCAAGAGGTGGGTCCAAACAATTGGGTGATTCGAAAGGTTCAGCCGAGATTCTATTTGAGAGATAATATGCTTTATTAAGGGGGTGTTGGTTCTCAGGCACACGAGGAGGGCGATCAAATGGAAGACGATGAGTGGTCGGGTCATGAAGTGGATGAGATTGATCAACGCGGTGAAGAAATTACTTTGGAACATCCTAAAAGGCTAATCATCACTCGGGAACAGGGCGAGTAGGCATCTTAGAGTCCAGTATAGAACTCGGGCGATCAGGAGCAACAAGGCCAAGGCGAGGCATACGCAATTATCGCTCAGGAAGTGGGGGAGGATGGAGGAATTGAAGTTACGAGAACATTGGCTTTGCAATTGTGTCTTGAATTTGAGGATATATTTCTCTTACATATTTTCAGTGGTGGGGTAAACATTTCAGAAAAGGCAACACATACAATACTTTAAGAAAGCCATTGCATAAAAATAAAGGATGATACATCTCTTACATATTTCCAGTGGTAGGTAACCATTTCAGAAAAGGCAACACATACAATAATTTAAGAAAGTCATTACATAAAAATCAGGGATGATACATCTTTGATAATTTTCTTCCTTAAGAGCTATGAAGTTTTCTTAAAATAAGAAAAGTCATAAAGATGCAAGTTATTTTGTCTTTCTTGGAGTTAAATGATCTATAGAATGTGGATTATAAACAATACTCAAAGAACACACATTATATAAATTCATTTCAGTTTGTGAAATAGTTGTTAAAAGGCATGTAGTTATTTGTGGAAGAGAAAGTGACCTCCAAAATATTGATACAACTGCACACTCCCCATTGATATATACACATCATATTCATTTAGGGATGTCTTCCACTACAAACTTTATGCTTTTTACAAATCGTCCAAACCCACTCACAAGCGTTGCTTTATGAAAATTTGCGCTCACGCTCTCCCAGCGCGCGCCACTTGTTTAAGAAGGTTGGGCCGCAGTGACTTTCCGAGTCGCGAAAGTTCCACATTTAACTTTTGCGCTGAGTATGAAACTTTGCGACCCCTAAAGTATCTGCGGGACAGCTCCTGGACATGTGTCACACGCTAGGAGAACGTGCGCGCAGATTCTCATGTCTGCCATGGGTTTGTACCTGATTGCAACTCTATTCATATAAGTTCATTTGAAATAATTAAAAGTGTAAAATATAAGTATGCAAGAAATTTAGTGAACTTTTATAATTCCTTTCTTGGTGCGATTCCAGGGTTTAGTAAAAAATTTGGGTTGTTTTATGGGGCCAACCATCTTATTTTCCAAGAAAATGTCGGGAATATCATAATCCCTCGATAATCATGCTTTAATTTTTCTTATTTCCTTTTTTGTTTATATTATGCCAAATGTACACATTATTAATTCAAAAAACACACGTTTTCGTAAGCTTTTATTATTACGTATGTATATCAACAATGTATCGTACATGTACCATTAAAATTTTATGGACAAAAAAATGTCTGATTAATGGTAAATATCGTTGCCATTCACTTATGTGAGCCTTTGCATCGTGTGAGTATGTCCACTAACCATTTTGCACCTACTTAAGAATTCATTTGTATATGCAATCTTTAATTATGAAATGCAACAAAAATTGAGTAAACGAAATAGAAAGACTAGTAAAGTGTATGATATATATATGATGAATTTCATTAGCATGTATTTATTATTTTTTAATGTTTTCATATACAATTTGTGTTATATTATTTTCTTAACTATTAAATTGTGGTAAGGTTAAAGAATTTTAATTTTATAATAATTTGTATTTAGAGCATTTTTTCTGCCAGAAATAAATTTTCTTGAAATAAATCGTTTTGTTAAGAATTTTTTCAATTTACTTTGTGGAGATTAATTATTGCCTCATCATAACATAATTTTTAATTAGGGTTGTATATTCTTAATTTCTCCAAACTCTAAGTTTTAATTGAATTATATAATTTTTTATTTCAAATTTATGCTATAATTTATTATTACATTGTATGAAATAAAATTGCTTAGTCCAAAAATTAATTTTTCAATCCTAACTTCGTTCATAGATCGGGCTCAAAATAAAAAGCAAAGTCCAAACAGTTCAGTATCGCTTGTGATTGTGATCGGTTATAACTGATTTGTCAATTGTATATGGTCACTAAAGATTAGAACCACATAGACAGATCCGTATGACTCTGAATTGAATCACAAAACAATTTTATTTATTTTCTTGAATTAGATTGTAAGACTCTGAGAGGATTTGATTCAATTCTTTAACCACAAATAATCTTATTTATTTTCTTGAATTGGAATGAAAACTTATTCAAAAAGTATAAGAATAGTTGTCACTTTTTTTTTCTGAAAAATATGTCTTTCACAAAAATACTTGAAAATATGTCTCATCACTCCTAATGAGACCGAGTCCCATAGCTTTCCCACCGAAAGTGCAGGCCTAAAATCATTTGGGTGATCTCTCAAAGACGGAGTAGTTGTCATTGTTAATATTTATTTGTGAACCCAATTATTGTGAGGAAGATAGAGTTGTCTTGTGATGACATTAAATTGGAGTCAAACAGCTTAAGTACCTACACGTAAGATGACCTTAAGCAGAAACTCGATGCTTAATGCCATCTCCATCAAAAATCAAAGGTTCCAAAAAGAGGTTATCACAATTTTCAATTACTCTCTTTCTAGGCTTATTTTGTTTCCCATGTTTCTTTACACGCATCATCTTTTTCCAAGTCTATCCCTTCAAAACAACTTTCAACAATAAGCGCTCTCAATTCAAAGAAAGATATCCATAATTATTTTCGCCGATTTCATCAAAAACCTGCATATATGATAGTTGAAGTTGGAGATTAGCATCATGAGAATTTACTCATTTTTTTTAATAATAACTTCTATGTATAGTGCACCAATGATAATATCAATATGAATGCAAGCTATAAGTGGTTTGGCGTCACTGCTAATAAATTACCGATGTTGTCTTAAAATTTTAGCCCTCCCTCGATTTTTAAAAGATCTAATAAATCCAATAGCCCAAACAAGATATCCAAATAAGAATATTCATGCTCAAACTAATAAACTATTCATGCTAATGGGGACCAATTGATAATTTAAGAATGATATATCACGTGAAATCTCTTAAGTCTGATCCATCCCACCAAATAGGAGGATATTCATTAAATTGTAAAATGTTTTCTTGTGATAATGTTATATGTTTTTAATGCAAATAAAAGTAACATATACCATTAACAACAACAAAATGCCAAATAAAATGTAGACCAAGCCGAAATATCACAGGCACCCCTTGATTTTCTTGTAGATGTGTGCTTTGTAGCAGTCGTGTTGCTAGATATAATTTTTTTTTGTCGAAAAAATAGGGAAAACATTTAGAAAAATATCTATTCTCTAATTCAATATGTAAAAAAAAGATATCAATATCAGATCTACATTACACCACATAACTATATAAAAAACTATCAATTTTTGTTTTATCGTATATAAAAAAGAGTAGGGAAAAAGGACGTCTGGCCCATGAGGTTTTAGAGGAATCGATATAAATCCAAATAATTTCTTATGTTTATTTTTGTGGATTTCAAATATCTTAAAATTTTTGTTAAATGAATTTGATCAATCTTTTGTAATTGAACCCTTGCACCTTTTCGTTAAATTACTGGCCGAGACCCCCCGTTTAAGATTTGTTGTAATAGGAGATGCAGTCAACAACAATGACATTACCTTCGAGAAGGGCACCAAGACCACCCCTCTTTCGCTACTCTCTGTGCCGACGACGACCACAATTGAGTTCATGTTCTATCGGAGTCGGCTTTGGGCACCCTCTCTCCATTACCCTTCGTTATTATTTTCGCTGACATCAAAATATCCTCCTCCAAGCTTAGCATCGTCAATAGGGGATATAGCCGCAGCGACAACTTTCTCTTGCTCCGTGTCATGTCGGCGATGGCGGCGACAATAGAGTTTAGTAGGAGCAACAATTCTAGGGACCCGTTTCAAGCCTCTCTTTTGCATGAAGAAATCAATCAATCCTTCTTTTCTTCTTACGGGTTATGTGAACACGTTTCACATCACTCTAGATCGAGTCTAAAAGTTTCATAATCACGTCTCATGTTGACTTAGTCATAAGTTAAAGGGATAATTACACTTTGTCCACGCTAAAATGACTGATTTTACATTTTGCTACAATTAAAAAAAAAGTTTATATTTTACAACAGCTAGTTACGTATTTTTTACATTTTGCACTAACGGTGTTAAACTTTGGATGGAAAATTTTCATGTTGTATGAAAAATCGAAATTGCACTCAATTATTCATCAAAATTTTAAATTGATGCCATTATTCATCAAATTATAATATTTATTAATAATATATAATTTCTATTAATAATATTTATTAATAATATATAATTTCTATTAATAATATTTATTAATAAAAATAATAATTTATTATTATTATCATTATTAATTAAAAGTAAATTAATTTTTAATAATTTAAATAATATCAATTAATAGTAATAATTATTATTATTATAAATAATAATAATAATAATTAATAATATATTAAAATTTTCAAATAACATAACTCTCTCATACGATTGATTTAATAATATAAATAACTTTCAAGTATTTGTCTATATATTATTAATAATTGATTTAATTTTATGTGATAAATAATTATCACCAAAAATATTAATAATATTAATAATATAAATAATTAATTATTGATAACGTTTTTTAACATTTTGATCTAACACTCGTAAATGTTGGACGAATATTTTTAAAAAGTAAAAAATTTGTTGTCGTTGAATGGAATTTTAGACAAAAACTTATTTCTTCGAAGTTGTTGAACTTGTGATTCTATTCGATTTGATAAATTATGAGCCCTAAACAGAGCTTGTATGAGTGAGTTATGTCATTCGAAAGTTTCACCATATTATTAATAATTAATATTGTTTAATTATTAGATATCAAAATAATATTAAGTATTAAAAAATAAATCTTTCATTAAAGTTGTTGATCTTTCGGTTCTCTTCGATTTGATACACTATGAGCCCGAAATGGAGTTCGTATGAGAGAGTCATGCAATTCGAAAGTTTCAATATATTATTAATAAATAATATTATTTTAATCATTAATTAATATTATTTGAATTATTAATAATTAAACCGGGTCTGACAAGATTTGAGTGGAGGTTGGCCTTAGTTAGGGAAGGAAACCCAAAGGGTATTTTGGTCTTTTTTATATAAAATAAAATTTTCATCCAAAACCTAACACTGTTAGTGCAAAGTGTAAAAAAACGCAATTAGCGTTAGTAAAATGTAAACTTTTTTTTATTTGTAGTAAAATGTAAAAGTGATCATTTTAGTAGGGGTAAAGTGTAATTATCCCTAAGTTAAAAACATATTCTAACTTTGTCATTTTAAACACTTTTTTCCAACAATAATATCATACACTACACAATGTTGTACACATAATTGTGAATAATAATAGTTTGAATTACAAATATTTAGAAGAAAAAAAATAAAAACTTTGTTTGTAATTATACCTTATCAAGATTTTACGGGTAGCACGCGCATTGCACGGGCCCAACACTAGTAGTATAAATGACAAATGGAATTAAGTTGGCTATCAACTTAATTCTCGTACATCAAAACAATCCTTACATTTGTTCGTTGATGTTTGTTGAGCCTCTTATGTACATTTGTTCGTTGCTCTCAGCTTAACATAAAACTGATGGTTCATTACACTTTGTCTATGGTAAAGTGATTGTTTTTACACTTTACCATAACTAAATAAAAAAATTTACAGTAGTCAACTAATTATATTTTTTAAACTTTGCTCTAACGGTGTTAGATTTTAGATAAATTTTTTTTATTTTGTACGAAAATTTGAAATTGCCCTCAATTATTTGATCAAAATTTCAAACTAATGCAATTATTCATGATTCATCAAAATATAATATTTATTAAAAAAATTATATTAATAATATTTATAAATAAAAATAATTTATTATTATTATTATTATTATTATTATTACAATTATTTAATAAAAATTTAAAGTAAATAAATTTTTAATTATTGATTAATAATAATAATAATTATTATTATTATTATTAATTAAAAGTAAATTAATTATTAATTATTAAAATAATACTAATTCTCAAAAATAATATTAATTATTAATAATATACTGAAACTTTCGAATGACGTAACTCTCGCAAACGAGTTTCGTTTCGGGCTTATAGTATCAAATCGAAAAGAATCGGAAGATCAACAACTCTAAGAAAGAAGTTTGTATATATATTATTAATGATTGATTTACTTTTACTTGATAAATATTATTACAAAAATATTAATAATTAGTTATTAATAACATTTTGCCCTACTATCGTTAAAGTTTGGACGACTTTTTAAAATAGGTATAAGAAATTTGTTGACTTTAGATGAAATTTTGGACAAAAACTTATTTCTTCGAAATTTTTGATCTTCTTATTCTATTCGATTTGATATTCGATGAGTCTGGAACGGAACTCGTATGAGAGAGTTATGTCATTTGAAAGTTTTGATATATTATTAATAATTTAAAATATTTTATAATATTTTAATTATTTATTGTTAAAATAATATTCACTATTGGTAAGAATTTTTTTTCTTCCAAAGTTGTTGATTTTTCGATTTTCTTCGACTTGATATACTATAAACTTGAAATGGAGCTCGTATGAGAGAGTTATGACATTCAAAAGTTTCAATATATTATTAATAAAACCCTAGGGAATGGAGGTTGGTCTTAGTCGGGGAAGAAGACCCTTAGGATATTTTGGTCATTTTTCTTAAATTTTTTTTATCCAAAATCTAACACTGTTAGCGCAAAGTGTAAAATACGTAATTAACTTACTTTAATGTGACTTTTTTTTCTTTAATTATAATAAAGTGTAAAACGGGCAATTTTATTTGGAGCAAAGTATAATTAACTCTAAAGTTAAATTCTTACTTTGGGGATGAGATTACTAACAGCTTCTGATGGGCTAGGACATGAAATGGGCTTTTAATCATTGAGCCAACCCACCTAAGATTATTTATACAATAAATGGTTAATCTATCTTATATATAATGGGAATAGGGAATGGTTTGAGAGTGCTGCTTTTGTGACATCTGGCATTTTTATAGTTTGATATCTGACACAAGAATATGAATGTTTTTAATATATGGTGTGATTGGTTTATTGTGAGGTTGACACTTGGGTTCTTCAATGTGGTTTTTTTTGCAAAGAGGTTTTGGTAACGGCCTTAAATTCTATGTTTTATAAATTCTTGTTCTTATATGAAATGTATCATGCGTGTCAGTTATTTTCTAAATAACTTTTCCTAAATTTATGTTTTAGTCGCGTTCTTTGATGTTCTTTATCGGTTGATTTATTTGGTTCTTGAACATTTTTTTGCTCTATATATTGTTGTTGGGTTGCGTAGGGTTTGTTTGGGTTAATTTCGTCTATGCGCTCTTGATTCAGAGGAGAAATAAATGCCCTTCCTTGCATCGCCGAGAGGGTCGGGGTTCTTGTTCGACGATTCACGAATCTTCCAGTTGTCCGTCTCCGATGATCCCGAAGTTGAGGCTCCATTGCCCTCCTCCCTTGCCAATGTCTTCGTCGGGATCCGAATCACTGTCTTGGTCTCTGAGATGTTTGAATTTGTGTTTTATGATTTAGAGAGAGTGTGTAGAGGTGTGTTTCTCTATTTTGTTCATCTTGATTTGGATTGAACAAAATTTTGGGTTTGGCCGGATTAACTGGTCGGGGCCTCAAGCTGAATGTTTTCGGTTTCCTTCTGGGTAGGTTTGTATGGTTCTTTAATTGGTGCTCATTTTTGTTTCTATTTTGTTGATTTGGATATGAGTTTTGATTTTTCCAAACAAAATTTTGGGTTTGATCGGATTAATTAGATTTTGTGGTCTAAGGTGCACCTTTTCAATTTCTTTCTAGGTTTGTGTAGTTATTCAATTTGCATATGATATTTATATTGTTTGAAATTTTCATTCATGAAATGTTGGTTTTGATTTCTGATGATTATGTTATTTTTCCCAAAAATTCTCAATTTTTTGTTTGTTTTATATTTTAATGAGTTTTGCTTCAATTTCTGATGAACATTCATAAAACATTCTACATATATGGTTTCCTTTGGGTTTTTGCTGGCTTGACACTTAGGCATTGTGATTGGATTTTTTTAGTTTTGTTTGCATGCATGCAGGAGTAGGGAAAATCGACACGTGGCAAGTGTTTCTTTACAAACATTTCTTGATTGTTTAGTTTTTTTTGTTGTTGTTCTGTTTTTGAAAAAAAACCGTTTCGTACGGTTTTTTTTTTCGTTGAACGTAACTTGTTTGTTTTGGTGAATGGGTATGTTGATAATTACCGTGATGTTCCTTAAATGTAGACTTGTTTCTTTTGTTGAATGTATGTGTTGGTAATGAGGTGATTGTGTTGTGCCGGTTCATTTTCTATAAATTAAGAAAACGTAGTGATGAAAAATAACGAACTCGTCCGGTTTCATTCAAAATCTACGCTTTGGTCTCGGAAATTGTCGATTGGTTGTTTGGGATCCTCCGATTTTGTATCGACATAAGAGGTTTCAAAGGCGTTTGAGAAATTCCGATAGAACAATTACGTAGTAGACGTTGATCTGAATGGCTTTGTTGTCAATATAATCGCAGAAGGGGAGCTCAGTGACAAATTGTTAATCTTCTGGTATTTTCTCTTTCTTTAATTTGACTTCCAGTAATTTCGGCTTGTTTTATTTGTCGCTCGATTATGGTTGTATTTTGATGGGTTTTATTTCTTTCAAAAGGTTGGCGATCCTGTGCGTGTGGCTTGTTCCGCCATGTCTGCTTTTCCGTTGTTGTTAATGATGGGCTGCAAACGCAGGATATTTTTCATTCTTTCTTATTTGTGTTGTTGTTAATAGATGGATTTTTAAAATATCGCGGCGTGAGTGTGTGGACCAGACTGCTTCAATTTTTGATGGCGTGGGGAGATGCTCGAGTGATAATGGTCACAGGTGGTTTTGCATCCGTTTGTTCGTCGATACTCATTCAAATTGCAGCCGCATATACAGTATAAATTTTGTCCGTGTTCGATGCGGTGCTATGATTATCGTCGAATGTGACACCAAGCCGGCTCACGCTTTGGTCACTCTTTGCATCGATCCCGCTTCAAGACTAATCTTGGAACAAGCAACAATAGGTACTTTGGAGGTCTCGATTACTTGATTTCCAATTTAGGAGACATATTAATGCTAATCTTATTCTAATTGTTTTGTATTGTGATGATCAGGTTGTTGAAGTGCATAACGTCGGACCTTCTGGTTTTTGTCTTGTAAGGTTCGTGCCTCCAATTTTAAGTTCTATTGTGAGACAACGAACAAGTTGACGCCAGATCTTGCTTGTTGTGAAATCCGATGGCTTGCTCTGCAACTCCGTCAATGAAATCGAGCCTCTCAAACAAGTGTCGAATTGGAGGGTTCCCTGGCGAATCAGGTTACGAAGGGGAGCTTGAGCGGGACGGTGACTCTGAACGGAGAAGTGCTTGAGTTGAAGGGGATATCAGCGTCGCAATGCAGGGTCGACTGTGGCGGCTCCGGCTTCTCTCTGGTCACCACAGTTCCTCTTTTCACTGCCAAACTCGGAGGCATGACTAATGAGTAAATCACATGAACTTTTGAATTTCTTGGTGACAGTAATGAACGGGCATTCTGGCATCTTTTAGTAAATGGAATTTAGTTTTTTGTTGATTGGTACATGTTAGAGAAAAGGACATAACCCAAACGGTTCGAGGTAATAACACAAATATACTGCACATGCTGTTACATGTAGTAATGCAGCTAAGGTTATGGTTTTAGTCTTGTAGATGCTGATCCAATGTTTCCATGTGATGGAATCTTGTTAGTTTTGAGGCATAAATTGTAGTTATCCAGATCCCTATATTAACCATAGACATTATTTTTTAATTACAATATGTAATTAATGGTGGGGTTCTACGATGGGGTCAATTTAAGCGCCCGTTTGGGTCATCTCGTGTCGAATCGTGAGTTTTTATGTTTTCCAATTTTATTATTATTGTTTTGTTCAGTTGATTGTGATTTGTGAATTTTTTTAAAAAAAAATTGTGTTCTCTGAATAACGAATAGGATAATGCTTATTGATATTGATGTTGGGATGTGTATTTGTTTTAGTTTGATTGAAAGGTTTTGTAATCACTAAATTTAAGTGTAGTTTGTTCCTAACTTGATTGGGTCCCACTAGGATGCACAAGTTTATCCACGACGATAAAGGCTCTGTCACCATTTTAAACGACGTCGCCACCATCATGAAGCTCCTCAATATCGTCGCCCCCCCAATAAAATCTTGGTTGATAACGCCAAGTCACAGAACACTGAGATACTTCGTTGTTTCGTGAAATTGAGATTATGTGATTCGTATAGTGTAGGATGTGTTCATTTCTGGTTGATTTGAGCCATTTTTCATTTTGAGTATCATTGTTGCTTTAACATCTGAAAACCCAATAAAATGGTTGTTTTTATGTTCATAAGCAAGCTGAATTTCTATTGTTCTTTGTGACTGGTGTTGAAATTTCTCTAACAAGAAGGAATGCATCCCTACCTGATATGAACTACAAGATGTTATATAATTATTAGATGACAATCTTAATCATCATACAACTAGAACATATACTCCAGATGTAGATCCATGGCATTTGAGTCCCCAGATGCATATCCATGGCATTTGAGTCCTCACTTATTTAGTTTTGTGGTACATTGTATAATTTTACCATTTTATTATAAGAACAAGGTCTGTTTGTGTATGGAACATCATTACTTATCACGTGCTCTAGAAAGGCTTCACAACCGACATTATTTGCTGCAGGTTGGGGATGGAACTACTACAATGGTACTTTCTTGCAGAGGAGTTCCCGAAGGAGGCTAAGCCGTTCGTATAGGACTGACATGGTACTACAGCCGCAAATTTAATTTTATGTGACTTAACTAATGGTTATTTTTTCTCATTCTCTATCTACACTTTCGTGTATATATATATATGAGGATTTTTTTTATGGAATGTTGTTGATGAGTTTGAGTTTGATAGTCTTTGTTTTTATTATTTAGATGTAGCACTTCTGCTCCTTAATTATATGGAGAGAGAAGTTAGGGAAAATACAAAATGAAGTGAAACTTGCAATAGAATCTACAAGATAAAATTAAGATTTAAAAGGCTCAGCAGCTTGGGAGGTGATTTTGATGATGATGACTTCAAGAGAAACGATTTTTTTGTTCAAGACTAAATCGTACCTTGCCAGCCATATGTTCCAAATCGTTAGTGAGCACAGAGCATCCATTGTTTGGATGAGGTTCAGTCTTTTTTCAGGCACTGCTAAAGCTTGGAAACTCGAGTTTCCAAGCTTAAGGATCCAAACTCGAGTTTATAAATTAAGAGTTTGAATTCCGAAACCCTTAGATATTTTAAATTTGCTTAAGAATTTGTAACTTTTGTAATGTCTTGTTTCATTTTATCTTCTAAAACTATAACTTATTTATTATCATCAGTCATAATGTATTCTTCTAAAATTCCTTAGACCTTACCCAATTTGATTGCAACATTAGACTTGATGATGGTAATGTCTCAAATTTGGAGATATTGATGGGATACATGTGTATATATGATTTCCTATTATCGTAACATACAAATAAAGTAATTAATAAACATCAACTTTGCTCATATATATTGCCGCTATCGTTGACAGTTTCTTTTTTTTTTCTCATTTTTAAAATAACAAATTTTTATGATTGAAAAACAGTTATGGTACTAAAACTATTTTTAATTAAAAAAACTGTTTGTATATTGAAACTTTAATTATGGTAACATATTTTTATTTGAAAAAAAGTTATGATACTAAAACTATTTTTAGTTACAAAAAACTAACTGTTTTACAATTCCTTGTATTGTAAAAAAACAACTGTTTCACAATTCCTAACATGATATCAACACAAAATTTCAACATGCAAACGTACTTCCTACACAATCATTGATGTGCAGTCTAATCCTGATTTTGTATACTAGCCAAGTAATCAATGGTAACGTCGAGAGTTACTATTCCAAGTCCTACGAGAAATATATTAGAGCACTAGACAAAGGTGATCACGCAGATAGGTATAAAGTAGAAACTTTCTTTCGGCTCGATCACTTATTTTTTGGGTTTGATTTTGAAATTTCTTTGTCATTGAATTAATATTGGTTGTGTTTGCACGATCATTTTTTCGTTTATCTTGTGTTTTTATTGTGTTAACTTTGTTTTAATATGTGGCTTTCTTTTGTTCTGTTTATGGGGAAGTTTGAAGATTTGCGTAAGCATGTGATTCATTTAAAGTACCAGAAAACAAGAACCACTAAAGGTTTATGGTCTTTTTGACTAATTATTTAACTTTCTGAAATTTATTCACAATATAATTACTGATTAATTTTAATAATTAATTTCTGAAAAGGTAATGGAGAATTACTAATTCTGAAAATAAAGTTGGAGGAGAAGCAATCTTTTTTTAAAGAAAGTGTATATATTTTTAATTGGATAGAATTATCAACTAAATGAGTTTAGTGTTCTGATTAAAATTAGATATTAGTTTTCCCGAATTTAGTGTATTTTGATTCTAGATAATAAGAACGTTAATCTATTCTACTTAATTTTCTTTTCAAAAGAAGATGATCATAGGAGAAATTCTTTATTTTCATTCTCTTTCGCTCTATGGTTGTTGTATTCCTGTAATGAGCATTTGTTTTTTAAATATTCTATAAATTTCATTTTTCCTGTGAAAGTACAATTTGTGTGTCATTTCAAATATCTATTTGAGAATGATTTTGTAAACAAAAGTAATTGAAGATGAATTATAAAATTAAATTCATATTATTTTGATAAAATTTCGAGGCTAAACAGTTACGTTAAGGAAAATTATCTTAGTGGGCATATTCCCTATGATTGGTGCTTTTAAAAACAGTTATGAGTTCAAGCCTAACCCACAAGGCTATAAGGGAAACCAATTATGGGTGGTTGTGGATTTGGAATGTGAAAATAGTAGTTCACTTACTAAGTGATCTAAGACAATCTTCCTAATAACTACTACCTGCACTCAATTCTAGCAAACAAAAAGATTTTGGCACCTCCGAATGCTCACTTCTTTGTTTGCTACACCTGAAAGGTGATTATGATGCCCATGTTTCTTGTACAAGAATAATTTGTTTTAATTAAAACGTTCGAAAGTTTAGAATGTTGTTGTTTTTTTATCAGCAATAAGATATGGAGTGGTTAAAATATAAATAGTGTGCAGATGGCAAAGGTGAGACTTGTAGTAATAGTGTGTCAAATTGTGGTCATACTCTATTGCATAATTTTGCCACATGTTTGTATGAAAATGCTGGAAGCCTTTTATGGAATATTGATTTGTTTTCATGTACCAATTATGATTGTGCCTTTTCATCTATGAATTTTTTTAGATCACATTTTCACAAGTAACTTTTAAGTGAGTATGACAAATTCAGCAAATTTATTATAGTAATTAAATGGTTGAAAATAGAATGAGCAAGCATGGAAACTCTTGGCAAGCTGAAAGAAGGAAAAAAATTGGCCAACAGCCAAACTTAACAAAATGTCAAAAACGGGAAAGCACTGACTCAAATATGTTTTCTTCTTTGCTTTTCATTTTTATCTTAAAATATTGGAGCTGCAAGCAAATAATTAATTGATTTAGATTGTAAAAAAATCAAAAATTAAAATATCAAAACTTTGTTGCAGATTTAAGTATCGAGTCCATTAATGTGTGGATGTCATCATAATTCTAAGCCTTTTGAGAGTGCTCATAAACATCTCGAACGCAAGAGTCATTGCATAATGTAAGATGATAGCCATCTTATCAGTGATCACAAGTGAGGTCGGTAATGTCAATTTACAAGCGGGTTTTATGATTAGAGAAGATTGTTTTAAACTTAGCTTTTGTGAGTATGTTGATTGCTGAAAATCCTATTAATATTTTTATGGCGATGACGTTCATATTTGCTCTACATCATATCCTTTATGTTTGTCAAGTCAAGGTCCATTGGTGAAATATGTTGGGATTTATTTATCAACACATGTACGAATCTGTTTTATCACTATTTATATAATGCATATTTTCTTAGAAAGACAAGTATACTATTGTATAAACAGTGTAAAAATGGTTTGCATATTCAACTATTTGTTAGAGATTCTCGAGTTATTTCGGTGAAGACTTATACTGAAAAACTGCTAATCTTTTAAAAATTGTAAATTTTGTTGAACGATTGAACCTCAATTGGTTTGTGATAAAATAAATTTCATTAGGGAATAACCAAGTGTCATATTCATGATAGTCTTATAGTTGTTCATACGATTGACATTAATGTCTTGACTTAGTCATCTTTTATTTATTTCTTGTGTCTTTTATATTCAAGATATTGTCATGTGACTAAATGCATCGGTTATTACGGAAGTAGTGGTTTAAAGTGTTTATAATATACTGATAATCTTCTATGAATTTCATATAGTATATAATTCTTACACATTTGGTGATGAAGATCTCTCTCACAGCAAATTTATATCTCATTTTCGAGGGAATGGGGGAAGAGAGGGGGAGAGGGAGAGATTAAACCCAATTCAATTCTATACAAATAAATACGGGATCACAAAATCACGAGCAAACGTGTAAAATTGGGTTGTACATATTGGGCCGGACTCCACAACTAAAAGTTCAAGCTATTAGTTGTGTTTGACCCTTCCCTTTATATACAACCAATTTATTTCACTTCTTTTAAATGTGGGATTCACACGCGTGAGGCTTATTTTCCTTTCGCGCTCGTGTACGCATGATCCTCTACTTCAACACTCCCCATCACGGGTAGCCTTGTCTACACGTGGGCCGTAGCAGGACTGAACTTCTGCATTTGGGTCGGAGTCCACAGAGGGGAGTGGGCACGGGGAACCCACCACAACAGGCCCAACTCAGCCCGCTCTGATACCATGTAAATCTAGGTTGTGCATATTGGGCCGGGCTCCACAACTAAAAACTCAAGCTATTAGTTGGGTTTGACCCTTCCCTTTATATACAACCAATTTATTTCACTTCTTTTCAACGTGGGATTCACACGACTTTTTCCTCTCATGCTTCATGTACGCGTGTGGTTTATTTTCTTTTCACGCTCGTGTACACACGGGCCTCTACTTCAACAAAAAAACACCGCAAACAATAACCTAACTATACGAATCAAAATCGAATGGAGGAAATCGCGATGAATTCATACATGTAATCGTAAAGAGATACAAATTGATGTTAGGTTTTCTTGAGAAAATCAAGAAAAATTAACTAACGACTTTGTTGTCTCTCTCAATTTCACTGACTTCGGCTCTTAAGAAGTCAGCTAAAGACGATATCTCTCACATGGGCTCTCTCTTCGAATGTCAAAACCAAATGAATTGGATCGTTTTGTATTATCAGTTGTGGATACTCCCTTTCGTAGTGAAGAGACTTGGACGAGCGAGTTTGAGTTAACTCTCAACATTGGGCTTCCATTTGGACCTTGTCTAATAATATGATGTTAGCACAATTATGATATTATGTGGGCTTAATTCAAATCAAGCCTCATAAGTTCATGATTCGAACTCCAACTTCAATTTTGACTACAGTATGAAATAAGAAATCACATTATTGTAATTTTACTACAATATTGCATTAGAAAATGAGTGATTAAAATGATTTTTTTTAAATTTCTTTGGGACAATATGCTATCAATAGGCCAATTCAATATAGTCATTTGTAGGGGGTGTTTATTTAGGCTTATATTCAAACAAGAACTGGGCTGAAATTGAAATAAAAAATCGAAAACTGTAAATAATAATTGTATTTTGATTCCAATTACGGAAAATCACATGATTGCGGTTCATATTTCGTTTACATAATCAAATAAAAACTAAACAAATCGGTTTATATAACTTTTATTGGGTTGTATAACCGAATAAGAAACAAACCAATTGGATTATAATTTATTATTGGGATTGTATATTCTTAATTTTTCTAAACTTTAAGTTTTATTTGGATTGTATAATTTTCGATTTCAAATTTATGCTTATAACTATATTTTATAATTTATTATTGTATTGTATGAAATAAAGTTGTTTAGTCCAAAAGTTAATTTGTCAATCCTAATTTCGACCCTAAATCGGGCCTAAAATAAAAACCAAAGTTCGAACGGTTTGGTATGGTTGTCTCCGCACAATCACTTGTGATTATGATTGGTTATAATTGATCTGTCAATTACCTATAGTTCACTAAAGGTTAGAACCACATAAACAGATCTTGTATGACTAAGCCGATTTGATTCAATTCTTGAACTACAATTTTTTTTTTCTTAAACTGGATTGAAAACTTATTCAAAAATATAAAAGAATATTTGTCATTTTTTTTCTGAAAAAAATTATACATTTCCCAAAATGCCTGAAAATGTGTCTCATCCCTCGTAATGAGATTAAGTTCCATGACTTTCCCACTTGAAGTGCAAGTCTAAAATTATTTTGAGTGTTCTCTCGAAGACAAAATAGTTGTCATTGTTAATATTTATTTTTGAAACCAATTACAGTGAGGAAGATAGAGTTGCCTTGTAATGGCATTAAATAGAAGTCAAGCAACTTAAGGACCTATACGTATAATGACCTTAAGCAAAAACTCAATACTCGATGACATGCCCATCAAAAAGCAAAGGTTCCAAAAAGAGGTTATAATAATTTTCAAACTACTCACTTTCTAGGCTTATTCTGTTTCCCATATTTCTTTGCACTGCCTCATCTTTGTGTGTATCCCCTCAAAAAAAACTTCCAAATGACTTACACCCTCAAAACAACACACTTTACTTGTGTCAAATGGTTTGCTTATTTTCCGAAAATAAAATATTTGTAAATACTTATCATAATGTTTATAAGTAATTAATCTGCCTATTGTAATTCTTTGTATTATATAATAAATAATATTATATCTTATTATGCAACATTTTATACAGACTTTATTGATACCTAATGATGTGATTATATTATATAAAGTGTGGGGATTAAAATATATGTTAATTTTTAATAATTTGCAATTTAAAACTATAATTGAAATTTTTAGATGGTGTAAGTATCATAAAAATCAGTCATAAGTTCACTTACAATGACGAGGGACAATTTAATCTCAACAAAAAATGTTTCATATGTTTGGAGTATATTTGTTGTATTCGAAAATGGTTGAGGCAAAGATACGTGTCATTTGTGTTGGTACGAAAATTCCTTGTGTTTCATCCCAATACGTTAAACAATAGTTGTTATATGATAAACTATTATGTCAATAAAATTATTTCTACTTTAGAACGAAAACAATATTTAAAAATCATACTATATAATATCGTACACTATACAATGTCATACACATAATTGTGAATAATAATAATTTAAATTACAAATATTTAGAAAAAAAATGAGAACTTTGTTTGTATTTATACTTCACCAAGTTTTTATGGGTAGCACGCGCATTGCGCGGGCCCCACACTAGTATGGATAAAACCGTAAGTAAGTTCTTCCTAGTCCCCGATCCGAAACCAATTTTGTAGAATTTTATTTTAAACTAGTGTGTGACCTTTTCATAACAAATTTTTATATTTGTGCAATTTAAAAAATTATGTTATACCGTATTAAACAATTAATTAATTAATATACAAACAAAATCATAGCCTTGTCAGTTAGAACAAAACAATAATTTGCAGATTCCCAATAACCAAAACCATAACCTTATCATCCACAAAATTATATACATTCTCTTCTCTCATCATATCTTAATCTGGAGAAAGCTCTTCCATATGTCTAGTTCCTTTAAGGCTTGAGCTTGAGTATTGTTCTCCTCCTTTTGGATCCCTTTTTGATTTGTTGATTCAAGAATATGTTTCTTGATTCTTGTTCTTTCCCCTGCCTCAAGAACATGGACATGGTTGAGAGACTAATAGGGGTATTATGGTAAAAACTTAACCGTTTGTAGTCACGTGAGAAAAAAATTTTCACCGCACCTTTCAAAATAAAATTTTAGCTATTCAAGTAGCTGCAATTAATTATATAAGATTATTCCTTGATATATTGATGAAATGTTCTCTCGCTAGAACATAACCTTTTGATATTCAGACCCCTTAATGACAGTAGTATAAAACTTGCCTTTCCAAAAGTAAGTAGTAGATTTCACATTACATATTTAGATAATGAGGCAACACGTAAACAAAGGATTTAAGAATCCTTAGTTAAGTTATCTTCGATCCAATAACGTATACATATACTAATTTACATGACAACGAAAGGAAACAAATCAACATTATAAACTAATTTACATATGTATGAAAAGAACATATTTAGCAAGAAATCAGCCATGATTTCTTGCTTCCCTCAATACAACAACAAGGATTCATTTGTTTACCCGAATTCCATGTACGGAAATCATTATACTTGCAATAAGATTTTTTTTTGGGAAAAACACAAATATTATTAAGCAACTAACTCGAAATCATGTTGGCTTTGTGGAGACTTTCTTATTTAATTAGGAAAGCCACAATTTCATAATTGCATTAGGATAATGAATTAGAAAAGAATTCATAATGCGCAAAAAATTATAAATTTTAGGTATTTCTTCATTCCGTTTAGTCTTTCAGTATAAATACATGTACTTGTAACCCCAAAATTATTTATAAGTTGAGAACAATAATAAGAGGGTAGTGTGGCCGTGGACGTAGGCAATTTGCCGAACCACGTAAATCCTTGTGTGATTGTTCTTTATTTCTCTTGATTACTTTTGCTAAAGTATTGTTCCACGTTGTTATATACCCCAACAACTGGTATCAGAGCTCAGGTTCGTGGCAAGTGGGAGCAATGGCAGAAGAAGGGAAAGTTCGAATTGACAAGTTCGACGGAAGAGACTTTAGATTCTGGAAGATGCAAATAGAGGACTATTTGTACCAGAAAAGGTTACATGAACCTTTGTCAGAGACCAAACCGGAGAAGATAAGTCCGAGCGACTGGACGTTGCTAGATCGGCAAGCTTTGGGTGCGGTGAGATTGACATTGGCAAAGAATGTTGCATACACTGTCATGAAGGAGACAACTACCTACGGACTCTTTAAGGCGCTATCAAATATGTATGAAAAGCCGTATGCATCAAACAAGGTATATTTAATTCGTCAATTGGTTAATACAAAGATGAGGGAGTACGCTAGTGTTACTGATCACGTGAACAAATTTAATACTATATTATCGAGATTAGTGTCCGTGAATATTAAATTCGATGATGAAGTACAATCTATGTTGTTACTATCATTGTTACCTGAAAGTTGGTCAGAAACCGTTACAGCATTTAGTAGCTCAACTGGAACTACTAAACTATCGTTCGAATGAGTAAGGGACTTGATTTTCGGGGAAGATATCCAGACAAGGAATCGTGGAGAATTGTCAAACTCTATGTTGAATGTGGAAGAGACAGGTAGGATGTCTGAAAGGGGAAAGAGTAAGGGGAGAGGGAGATCAAAGTCTAGAAATCGAGGAACAGACGCTACTTGTTGGAATTGCCAACAAACTGGTCATTTCAAGTATCAGTGCCCAAACCCGAAGAAGGATAGCTAGCAGGACAACTCAGTGAACGCAATAGAGGAATTCGAAGATGATGCTTTGATCTATTGTATAAAGAGTCTGGTTGAATCATGGACCATGGATTCGGGTGTTTCTTTTCACACTACCCCTTGCAAGGATGTGTTAGTGAACTTTAGACCTATGAAAGGAGTAGTTCATCTAGCGAATGATGAGACGGTGAAAATTGCGGGCATCGCAGATGTGAATCTTAAGACTCCCATGGGTACGATTTGGACGTTAAAGAATGTCAGGTATATCCCCACCATAAAGAGAATGTTGATCTCGGTGAGTCAGTTAGACAGTTTGGGATACAAGATAATCTTTGGTCGTGGTTGGAAGAGAGAAACTTTGTACATGGCGGAGATGCTAGTGGAGAGAGTTAATGCAATTACTGATGGGCCTGATCATTCAACTCTATGGCGCCAAAGATTTAGGCATAAGAGGGAGAAAAGAATGAAGGTGCTAGCTTGGAAGAAGAAGATTCTAGAACTGAAGAATGTGGAAGTTGATTTCTCTGAACCAGGTGTGTTCAGAAAACGGAAACATGTAAGCTTCACGGAGTCAGAGAAGTCTTCAAAGGGTGGAAAGCTAAAAAAGGTGCATCCTGATGTGCATAGACCTACAAAGGTTTACTCGACAAGAAGAGGTGAAGTACGGATATTGAAGAAAGGTTCAAGACCACCCGAACGGTTCTCTCCATCACCGAGTTATTTTTTGTTGGCAGAGAGTTTATATACACATTAGACCTAATGCCCACCAGGCTAGTCTTTTGGGTCAAAGGTGGGCTCTAATGTGTATGTGGGCTTTCCTTGTGGTGTGCTTCTTGGTAAGGCCTGGTTGTCCCCAACAAGTGGTATCAGAGGCAGGTTTACATAGATCTCATCGGGCCGGCAGGCCAGTGGGTCTCATGGTGGATCAGAGCTAGGTAGGCCGGAGGATCTAGAGAGCCATGATTGAACAGGTCAGGATTGCCAGATGGGCCAACGGGTGAGAGTGCAAGGCGATTTGGGCTTAGATGGAGCAACCTGATGTGATGGGGCTCAATGTGGAAGGGCAGATTGTTAGGATTCCACATAGGAGTCTAAGTCCCACATCGGAAGTGTATGGGGTATAAGAATAGTTTATATACACATTAGACCCAGGACCTACCAGACTAGTCTTTTGGGTCAAAGGTGGGCTCTTATGTGTATGTGGGCTTTACTTGTGGTGTGCTCGTTGGTAAGGCTCGGTTCTCCTCAACATATCACGCCAGATAGCTAAAGCAACAAATGGTAGGACAGACTCCATACCGTGATCCCAGCTACTGTTAGTTAAATCATAACTTACTAGTTTAAGAGTCACAACATTACAAGGGTGACGATCAAAATAAATAATAACACATGTCCTAGAAGTGGACAGTGCGCAAATCCTATCGCTAATGATACCTCCAAAGATGTTCAACTCAATCGTTTATTATCATGTATAGCCTCGGCCTCAACCTCATACAGATAGAGAAATCCCGTGATCCCGCTACAAAATGCTTTAAATAAGGCTCCGTGATAATCCTATAGCCCAATCAACTTGAATCAGTTAGCATCATGCAGAGTCACGACCTCCATCTCATACGGATATTAATTTCAGTTATATCACAGGGTTTGTTCATCCGTAACCTGAACATATTTGTATTTTATAGAAATTCTCTTGAGTTTTTCACTTTTGGAGAGGAGCCGTATGGTATATAGACAAACAAAAAAGATGAGGCTTTGTTCGAAAAATGGCCTCACACGATACTGCAAGTTCCAAATTTATTTGTAGAGACGAGGAAACTGCATGAGATTTGAAACTTCTACTAAGTTCCTCTAGATTAGGTTCTCCATTTTATTTTGGGATAATTCATGTTCACTACGACACATTTTCATGTCATTACGGTAAATTTTTTAAGAGTCAGTTTAATACGGCGAACTATTTTTAAGCGTCATCATACATAACTCTGTTAAATTTAATATGAAATGACCAAAATACCCTTAAATATCAATTAAATTTTCAAATATGTGCCATTGAACTCATTTTTTCATTCTCTCTTGTTCATTACCTCCAACGACCGCCGCCCCGTTCTCTGATCGTCGCCCCATTCTTCTATGACAACCTCGTTCTCCGATGAAACACAAATAGTGCAAATACAAATAGAAAAAGTACCAATTGAATTCATAATTTCCATAAGAAAATGTGTAGATACTAGATTCATTTCTTCAATTAACAATACACCAAATTCAATCAATACTGAAATTATGAGTTGTAGCAGGATCAAGATGTCGAATACAATGTTGTGACAATTGGTTCGACAACTTGTCTAATCACTGATAAGTAAATAACAAAACAGTAAACAGAAGACACAGAATATGTTTACCTAGTTCGGTGACTCCGCACCTACGTCCGGGGGCACTCTGCTAGTTGAAAGGTTTTCACTATTCGGTAGTCAATAGTACAACTTCAAGCACCAACTAACTATCACACAAGTTATTGTCCTAAGCTACTATAGATCTCATCGTGAACCACCTCGACCAGGGACTCCCCCTGTGTTTGAGATTCCCTTAATTCCACCCGTCGAGCAAGCCTATGCTCGGCGTAGATGTGAACAAATACCCATAGATCACAAACACTCAAATCCTCGCGATTTGATGTATGTGATCGACAGTATCCTATCTAAATTGATCAGACTCTCAATCTGCTAGTCGTACACGGTTAAGAGTTTAGAGAATTTAGCACAAAAAAAGAAATGAGTTGCTAAGGGGGAAGCACCTGCTTTTATAGCAACTCCTCTTGCCTAATCGGATTCTTATTCCGATTAGGGAAACCTTTGTCGCCTTGCGTTATTGGCGAGTGACAGGTTTGGCGTTGTTGCCTTCTTTAAGCCTTGCTGACGTATGTTCCTTCTAGCTGGACCTTGCCTAAATCATTCGTGGCTTTATTCCTTCGCGCGGATAGCTTTTGTGAATGAAACAGGAAGTCTTCGATGTTTTGCGTAATCCCGCGAGTATTATGTCACGCCAATTGTGTTGCAACATGTTGGCTGACATCTTGACCTTGCGCTAAAAAATACGCCAATACTAAACGTAGTAACAATACACCATATTCAATCCAGTCCAATTGACTATACACCAAAGACAAATCAAATAATCCAACTAAAACCTGAAACCACTACCATTTTATAATGTTTTTGAATAATATGTATTGAATAAAACTCAGACCAATACCACTACCATTCCATGGACTTCATCGCTCCGTGAACCCCGTCTCGTGTCTCCGGTGAATCCCTCCCGACCCAGAACCCATATGCTCGTTGTTGAAAACCTTCGGCGACAGGGTTTCGACGTTGTCGGCCAACACCAACAGAAACTCCGGCCGAATAGCCGGAGAAATCCCATCTCTTTCCTCCTCACGCCTCTAGACAGTCTCCATAGCTTCGACGACTCCCCCACCACCGTTGAAGCTCGTCGGCGAGCTCGAACACACCACCGATGCCAATCTCCCTCACTGCGATCCCCGGGCTTCAGCAATCCCACTCGTCCTGGCCTTACCGAGCCAGCCCCTCCTCCCTCCTCGTAGTCCACAGAGACCTCGTCTTCGACGGGGTTCTACTCAGCTTGAGAAAGCGGAGCCAGAGAAGAACTACCCACCTGCAAGGAAAATTATGTTAGAGAAAGCTCCATGGCCGTTCCAAGAAAATCTGCAACCCACCACCAACAGATCTGGGGAAAAGCCACTAGATCTGGTTTCTGTTCAGCCCAAAACCTGGTTTAACTCCCTCCCTTCCTCGATCTAATCAATCTCGCACCAGAGGAGCGACTCAGAGTAGGTAAGGATGGTCGCTGACGACCTGCAGAACAGAACGAGAGAGAAGAAAGGAACGAAAGGGAAGAGGGAAGAGAGAGTGTGCTTTTGTTGTTTTAGTTTTTAGTTTTCAATTTTTAATTTTAAGTTTGTAATTAAATATTCAGGGAAATTGGTATTTAATTCTTTTATATCTCAAACAATGTTTTCTTTGTTAGTTTTAACAGAGTTTTAATAACGGTGAACCTTAAGGACTCGCTGAGATGTGGAAGGAAAGACTTGATGGGAAAGACCTTTTTCGTCGAATCCTTCCCAGCGAGCGCCTTCCTAGCAAGTCATCCGTTGGTTTAGTTTTCCAGTGAGTTTTTTTTTTCTCTTACCGGCAAGACCAATATCTTGCTGGGAAATAGCTTGCCACCACTAGTGTATGTTATTAGGATCTACTTCAACTAATTTTCCGGTGAACTTAAATCCTTCCCTCTCATGTTTACCTCAATCAAACTTTGAATGCACAAAAATCATTTTAAAAGGGTTTATACCCAAAGAAGCAATAAGAGAATAAATACACTAGGTAGTGGTGCAATGACTGCAAATAGGTACATTCAAAGCTTATTCATTACATATACATAATATTGATGGAATAGGAAATTCCAAACTTTATTCATATGCAGTTGCCGAGTGATCTGCTGTTGGGGACATTAACTTGAGGGGGACCGGATTCCAACCTTATGCGAGGATAATGTGGCGGTTCTGAATATGGTCCTGATGGAGGAATGGGGAAATTTTTGGGGTACATTCCATACCTGAATCCGCCTTCAACTTTTGCGTACTCGGACGGGTCAATGGGAGGAATAGGAACATGACCTTCATCAGCTATCTTATATCTGCTACCACTTGCTCGACAACTTGTTGGGCCAGTTCCACTCGGGTTTGAGTGAGTTGTGTAGCTAGCGTTTGATTTTGCTCTTTGAGGCGTCGAATTTCCCCATTTGTCCTTTGTACAAATGATGTTGTCTGCGAACTCCCCTCGCCTGGTTGTCTAATCATAGGTGGCCTCATAGCAGCTCAACCAAACCCTCTAATATATCTACCCCTCAGGGGACGGTTTTATACCAATATATGGGTTCGGTTCATCAAATATTTCTCCTCTTCCAGCGTTATTGGGTTATTAGTGGGTCGCACACCACTCATCGAAAAATTTCTAGATGCAGTCTTGAAAGTAATAAAATAAACCTTAATATGTGTTGTTATGTTTAAGTGTTGGCTTAATTTTTTAGCGCAAAAGTAAGAAGTCAGTACAACATGTCACAAGACATTTGAAGCGACTCATTACGCTCCAGTTTAGGAAAGGTCTGAAGCTTTCCTATTTAGAGTCGCTTGGAGCGAAAGAAGAATGACGTCACAACAACTGAAAGACTTGGAGCGCAAGAGAATGACGTCAACAGGCCAGGCGACTTCCAGGTGTCATTAACACGTCAGCAAAGGCGGCAACTCTACTTACCTAATTCGTTTAGGAAGTCTGAGACTTCCTATTCCTAATCCGAGAAAGATTAGGAATGTGGAGCTGCTATAAAAAGCTTGGGCTTCCCCATTAGCAGCTCGTCCGTTCTTGTTCTTAATTTGCTAAATTTCTCAGAGCTCTTAACCGTGCACCATTGGCGTGTTGAGAGGCTGATTAGTTTGCTAGAACGGCTTTGCTTCGGTTAAACATCAAGTCGCGAAGATTGAGTGTTTAAATCGATTAGGGTTCTTGTGTTCGTGATTGAAGATTCACAAATCCGTCAAAGAAGACTACGCCACCGAGCATAGGCGCTTGCTCGAAGGGTGGAATCGAGAGGATCTCAAAGACAGGGGGAGAGGACCTTGGTCGAGGTTGTTCACGGCGAGATCTATAGTAGCTTAGGACAATAGCTTGTGTTATAGCTAGTTGGTGCTTGAAGTTGTACTATTGACTACCATATAGTGAAAACCTTTCCACTTGCAAAGTGCCCCTAGACGTAGGTGACGTTGCACCGAACTGGGTAATCATCTCTGGTGTCGTTCTTACTGCTTGGTTATTATTTAAACTACGGTCTGCAATTTAGGCAAGTATTCGATACAAAAGTTACGACTTTGTGTTCGACTTCTTGACTCGGCTACGAATCAGAATTTCAATTGGTATCAGAGGAGGCACCTTATCTCTTAGGTGATTTTCCTGCAAAAATTCTGAGTAGCTAATATGGACTCAAAGGAAGGAGGATCTGTCAATCGACCATGGGTGCTCGACGGAACAAACCATGGGTACTGGAAAGCACGGATGTGTGCCTTTTTGAAGTCTCTCGACAGCAAAACCTGGAAGGCTGTCATCAATGGATGGGAGGAACCTCATTATGCTGATGCTCAAGGAAATCAAACTAGCATTAAACGAGAAAAAGAGTTGAGCGCAGAAGAAGATGAAGCCGCCCTAGGTAATTCTCGTGCACTCAATGCTATATTTAATGGAATAGACAAGAATGTGTTTCGACTTATCAATACGTGCACAAGTGCCAAAATTGCTTGGGACACTCTTGTTGTTGATTATGAGGTTAGAATACCTCACAACCAACTTTAAGGCCCTTACCATGCTTGAAGAAGAAACTATAGCTGAGTTTAATGTACGTATCAAGGATCTAGCCAATGAATCATATTCACTTGGCAAGCATATGACCGATGAAGATCTAGTCAGAAAAACGCTGAGAGCCCTAAGTCCCAGATTTAAGATGAAGATCACGACCATAGAAGAAGTTCATGACCTAAAGACGCTGAAGTTCGATGAGCTCATGGGATCACTTATGACCTTCGAGCTCTCCCTACCTCTCATCGAGAAGAAGTATAAAGGTGTTGCTTTCAAAAGTTCTACCCAAAAGCAGAAGAGCTTGGCGTGCTCTAATTCGGATAGTGAAATTGATGAGACTATCGCTATGCTGGCCAAAAACTACAATAAAGTCATGAGAAGATTTAACTAGATGACATGAAAGAATGTCACCCGAGAAGTCAGAGACAAGCCTCAGCACAAATTCCAGAAGCTCGAGAGCACTAATAACGATGGTAGACGTGGTGAACGATCAGGAACAAAAAAAGGAGTCCAGTGCTTTGAATGCGAGGGGTATGGGCACATGCAGAAAGAATGTCCTAACGTCTTAAAGAAACAGAAGAAGGGATTCAATGCCTCTTTGACTAACGATAAAGATGAGGAAGACAGTGACTTTGAGCATACAAGTAACTATGTTGCTTTTACTTCCTCTACAGTAGATCAACCATCGGAGATTTCAAAGAAGTATGACTCTGATGATGAGCTATCCGATGAGACTCTCAACAACGCATACAACGAATGGTATGTCAAGTGGCTTGAAGACTCTCAGGTAATCGAAAAACAGAATGCTCTCATTCTCTCTCTTAATGAAGACAAGTCACGACTTCTCGAAACTACTGTTGACCTAAAAAGGGAAGTGGCTCAGTTAAAAAGCGAGTTAGAACAAGTCACCAAGTCTTTAAAGTTTATGAACCCAAGCACCGACACTCTAGACCAAATTCTCTCGATCGGAAAACCAGCTAGAAATATGGAAGGTCTTGGATATTCGAAAGAAGCTTCATCATCGCACACCGTCTTCGTTCCTCAGAAGGTCATCACCCACAAGCCCCGTCAGATGTCTACTAACTTCACACCTGACCAAGCGACCAAAAAGCCTCATATCCTGGTCGCCTTTCGGGACAAAGAACAAAAGACATAACTGGGTATGTCACCACTGTGGACGAAGAGGTCACATTCGACCTTTCTGCTATTGTCTATATGGAAGGAGCTTCGTCAAGCAAAGGACCACCATCAAGAAAGCCCAACCACGTAAGGAATGGCGAGTCAAGGAGGTAAACTATCGAGCAAATATTTCTTACACCGCTCTAAAAGCTTCAACTAGCAACGATTGGTACTTTAATAGTGGATCCTCTCGACATATGACTGATAATAGCTCATTCTTGGTCACTTTAATACCTTGCACTAATAGCTTTGTCACTTTTGGTGATGGAGTAAAAGCTAGAGTACTCGGGAAGGGAAAACTCAACCTTCCTAACTCACTATGCCTGAAAGAGGCTCTACTGGTAGAAGGTCTCACAACCAACCTCATCAGCATCAGTCAAATATGCGATCTGAATCTGGATGTCAACTTCACTCGTGACAAGTGCACTGTCAAAGACGAACACTAGAAGGAAGTCATGACAGGTCACAGGTCTCTTGATAACTGTTATCTATGGTCTCCAACAGTCACAACCTTGCCAACCAAGTGCCTTTTATCCAAAACACAAGAGGCGAAGCTATGGCATCAAAAACTCGGTCACATCAATTTAAGGAGCATGCAGAAGATTCTCTCTGAAAAGGCGATCATTGGAGTTCCCAACCTCAAGATTGTTGAAGGAAAAATTTGTGGAGAATGCCAGATTGGCAAATAAGTTAAGACATCACATAAGAAGGTACAACATCTTACTACTTCACGCGTTCTAGAACTTCTACATGTTGACCTTATGGGACCTATGCAAGTAGAAAGTCTAGGAGGTAAGAAGTACATATTTGTCTGTGTCGACGACTTCTCAAGGTACACCTGGGTAGACTTTATTAGAGAAAAGTCAGACACCTTCTCAGTCTTTGAAGCCCTATGTCGGAGACTTCAACGAGAAAAAGGAGAAGCCATTGGCATAACTCAGAAGTGATCATGGAAAGGAGTTTGAAAACATCAGCTTCGCAAACTTCTGTGATGCTGAAGGAATAACTCATGAATTCTCTGCCCCCATCACTCCTGGAACATCGCTCACTCTTTATGAAATATGGAGGGGGAGGAAGCCTAATGTCAAATATTTTCATGTCTTTTGGTCGATATGCTACATACTTGCAGATAGGGAACCTCGACGCAAACTGATCCTAAAAGCGATGAAGGTATCTTCCTTGGATATTCTAGAAATAGTCGGGCCTTTCGTGTGTTCAACAAATGCACCCGGTCTATCATGGAATCCATCAATGTTGTAATTGATGACAGTTATGAGCAACCCAGTGACGATGAGGAAGAAGTCCTAAATCTCTCAGGAGAAGTCAGGCCAGAAGTCAGAACCGAAGATCGCAACAAAAAATCTGAAGCCGAAAGCCAAAACATCTCTGAAAAAAAGGCACCCCCCCCCCCCCCCCCCCCGTCATAGAACAGAGAGCTCCGTCAAGAAGAATTCAGAAGAATCACCCATCCCAGGATGTGATAGGAGACATCAATGAAGGAGTGCGGACTCGACAGAAGGCACCTATAAACTACAAAGAGATGATAGGTAACATTTGCTTTATTTCTAAAATTGAGCCAAAGAATATACAAGAAGCCATCAATGATGAATACTGGTTCTACGCCATGCAAGAAGAATTGGTTCAATTTGCAAGGAATGAAGTTTGGGAACTAGTACCCAAGCCAGACAATGTCAATGTTATTGGAACAAAGTGGATATTTAAAAACAAGACTGACGAGCAAGGAAATATCACTCGAAACAAAACAAGACTAGTGGCTCAGGGGTACACGCAAGTAGAAGAAGTTGACTTCGAAGAAAATTTTGCTCCAGTAGCCAGACTAGAAGCCATCCGACTTCTTCTCGGCATAGCATGCCATCTGCGTTTCAAACTCTATCAGATGGATGTAAAGAGTGCCTTCCTTAATGGAAATCTCAACGAAGAAGTCTATGTTGCTCAACCAAAGGGATTTGAAGATCATGACTCTCCTCATCATGTCTACAAACTAAAGAAAGCTCTCTACGGCCTCAAACAAGCTCCACGAGCATGGTATGAACGTCTTACCTAATTCCTAGTACAGAATGGCTATATTCGAGGGGGAGTAGACAAAACTCTCTTTGTGAAGAAGGAAGGAAGGGACATCATGATTTCCCAAATATATGTCGATGATATCGTATTTGGAGGAAAGTCAGACAAGATGGTGGAACGTTTCGTACAATATATGCAGTATGGTTGGTGAGCTCACATACTTCCTAGGCTTTCAGATCAAACAGATGAAAGATGGAATATTTATCTCCCAAAGCAAATATGCAAAGAATATTGTGAAGAAATTCGGGTTGGAAAAGGCCTCACACAAAAGAACCCCCATTGCCACTCATGCCAAATGCACAAAGGACGATCTTGGAGAACCAGTTGATCAAAGCCTCTATCAAAGCATAATTGGAAGTCTTCTCTATCTAACAGCAAGTCGACCTGACATTGCTTTCTCAGTAGGAGTCTGTGCTCGATATCAAGCCAATCCAAAAGCTAGTCACTTAACTTATGCTAAGAGGATAATAAGGTACATCTCGGGAACCTCTGAATTAGGCTTGCTATACTCTTTTGATACTTCTTCTACTCTTGTTGGATATTGTGATGCTGACTGGGCAGGAAGCACACCAGATCGAAGAAGTACCTCTGGAGGTTGATTTTATCTTGGGAACAATCTTGTGTCCTGGTTCAGCAAAAAGCAAAATTGTATTGCTTTGTCTACTGCTGAGTCCGAATATATTGCAGCAGGAAGTAGCTGTACTCAGCTTCTTTGGATGAAACAGATGTTGGCAGAGTATGGGGTCAAGCAAGAAGTCATGACTTTGTTCTGTGACAACATTAGTGCAATCGATATCTTGAAGAACCCAGTTCAACACAGCAAACAAAGCATATTGATATCAGACATCACTTTATTCGAGAGCTTGTAGAAGACAAGAAGATAAAACTCGAATACCTACCCACTGAGAAACAAATCGCTAACATCTTCACAAAGGCGTTAGATGCTAACAGGTTTGAAAGTCTAAGGTCATCCCTTGGACTTTGTTGTCTTGAGTAACCAGAAGTCAAGAGAGAAGAGGGGGAGCTTTTAGTTGATTTTACTCTCTCTCTCTATCAGGACCAGAAAGGGTCCACAAAATCAAATTGGGCCAAAATTCTTTAGTATAGCCCAGTTGAAATTTCTTTAAAATTCAAAAAGGAAAAGGAATGATTGGAATATGAAGATGAACCAATCAGCACTTGACCTTTTTGACTTCCGCGCAGAAAAGTTCTGCACACTCCTTCCACCTTCCCAAAACCGCTAGGGCACCGCAAAACCAAAATTAATCTGCACCTGTAACAGTTTGCTCTTCTCTTCCGAAACAAGTCCAATCAAATCCTCCTCTCAAATGGTTGGAATTAGAAGCGGACGCGTTCCCTCTGCCTCCAAGAAACTGCGAGCCAAGATGAGGGTGAAGATGATCGCCAGGAAGTTATCGGCTTCGAAATCTTCAACAAACAAACATGGAATGAAGATTTGTGGGGGAAATTCCTCGGGGGAGGGTGCGTCAAGACCTCAGGGAGCAACGACCTCTTCTCCAACTATTGCACCAATGGAGGCAACCCCCACTGTTGAGAAGGACAACACTTTGTCCAAAGCTGCTAACCTTGAAAAAGAAGAGTCGCACTCCACTCAGACGCCACTACAAGGTAACCCTATTGTCCCTCCTAAAGTAGAGCCAGTAGATGAGAATATGCCTAAAGAAACCCTAGGAACCCCCGTTCCTGAAATTCATGACACTAGCTGTGAAGATCGATCTGGCCCCCCCAAAATCGACACCAGCACTAGATAAATCCCCACTAAACGAAGCCATGCAGAAAGTCGATAGTCCCCTTGTCGCTCCGGACAGTAGTTCAGGGCTGAATGAAGATACGGAAGCCATACTAGAAGTTCCTCAACCTCTAGACGATCTTGTCAATACAGAAGAAATAGATACGCCCAAGACTGTGGAAGTAGAAGTTACACAAGAGGACAGAACGCCTCTGAAAGAATCTGTGCCCAAAGGGCTTAAGAAAAGAAAGCTGATTGATGAAGAAGAAAAACCACCAGTGTAGAGGAGATTAACTCCGAAAAGAAAAGCTACAGAGAAAGGAGGAGCATCTGCTCCTAAACCAGTAAAGAAGTTAAGAAAGAAGTCATCAACTTCAGTAACAACCCCTGCTCCAGAAGTAGAAGAGGAGGAAACTCGTGCCTTACCCCCACGAGTCAAGAAGTCTATGGGAGGTCTGAAACTCCCCAAAAACATTCCAAAAGCCCCAACGGACAATGTCTCATTTCACTCAGTAGACAACGCTGTCAAGTGGCAATACGTGTACCAGCGCAACATCTACCTGGAGAGAGAGCTCTCTACCGAAGCTCAAGGAATGAACGCAGTTGTTGAACTCCTCCGTGGCTTAGGCCTGACCAACACGGTCATCAACATCGGGCTGTTCTACGCATCCCTGGTCAAGGAGTTCATCGTCAATCTCTCAAGTGAGTTTAATGACCCAGAAGACGCGGAGTATAGGAAGGTCTTTGTTCGAGGAGAGTGCTTTGAGATATCTGCCACCACAATCAATGCCTATCTAGGCAGAGAGGCTCCAGAAGTCACCCCAGAAGTCCCTCACTTGAACAAAATGGCTTTTGAGATCACTGGAGGAAGGAAAAAGGTCTGGCCCTTCAAGGATACCATTGCGGTTGCAGAACTAACGGCCAAGTATTCCATTCTATACCGAATTGGTCTGGCAAAATGGGCGCCCTCCACTCACGGGTCTAGCATCAAGACAGAACTAGCAAAACTCATCTACCAAATAGGTACGCAATCCCCTCTTTACTTTGGTTCATATGTCATTGAGCACCTTGTCGAACATGCAAAGTCATGTGCTGTCAAGCTACCTATTGGTTTTCCATCATTGATCACTGGACTTCTCCTCCAACAATGTCCTCACATTGTCCGAGATACTGATTTACTTGGGAAAAAGTCTCTGCCTCTCACAATAAGTCTCAAGAACTTTGAGGGCAAACATACGAGAGATCTCGCTCCTCCCATGGCCAAAATATATGAAGCTGGTTCCAGCTCACGTCCTTCCAGACCTCTCGGCACCAGGATGGAGGAAGAGCTGGTGGATAAGATCAATGACTTGGAGAAGACGATTGCTGCGCTATCTACCCGTAAGACTGCCTGTGAAGCCCTCCTACATGACCTCCGCACCGCTCCTGCTGAAGATGACGACGATGTCGATGACTCCACCTCTTTTTAAACATTTCTCTGATTTAGTCTGATAACTTGTTTCAAACAAACTTCTTAAACCCTCGGGGACTGTCCGAGTTAAATTCCTGCACTTTGTGACATTTGTTTTTGGGATATTTTCTCATGGTTTGAGCTGGTTTATACCTTGCTATTATTCGACTATCGTTGTATGATTGCCTTTGGCAATATTGTTAGACAAACAGGGGGAGATATAGGCTAAAGATGGCAAAGAAGACGAAAAGTTGCGCCAGAGTTGCACCAGAAGTTGCGCACAGAAGTTGCCGCTCCAGAAGACGAACCAGAAGCCGCACCAGAAGTCGCATACAGAAGTCGCATCGGTTGCTGTGCGTAACTGCCACAAGATAACGATGTACTTAAAAAGGTGTTTAGTCGCATCGCTTGCTGTGGGTAACTGTCACAAGATGATGATGTGCTGAAAAATGTGTTTGCCTAACAAATTGCCAAAGGGGGAGATTGTTGTTACGTTTAAGTGTTGGCTTAATTTTTTAGCGCAAAAGTAAGAAGTTAGTGCAACATGTCACAAGACATTTGAAGCGACTCATTACGCTCCAGTTTAGGAAAGGTATGAAGCTTTCCTATTTAGAGTCGCTTGGAGCGAAAGAAGAATGACGTCACAACAACTGAAAGACTTGGAGCGCAAGAGAATGACGTCAACAGGCCAGGCGACTTCCAGGTGTCATTAACACGTCAGCAAAGGCGGCAACTCTACTTACCTAATTCGTTTAGGAAGTCTGAGACTTCCTATTCCTAATCCGAGAAAGATTAGGAATGTGGAGCTGCTATAAAAAGCTTGGGCTTCCCCATTAGCAGCTCGTCCGTTCTTGTTCTTAATTTGCTAAATTTCTCAGAGCTCTTAACCGTGCACCATTGGCGTGTTGAGAGGCTTATTAGTTTGCTAGAACGGCTTTGCTTCGGTTAAACATCAAGTCGCGAAGATTGAGTGTTTAAATCGATTAGGGTTCTTGTGTTCGTGATTGAAGATTCACAAATCCGTCAAAGAAGACTACGACACCGAGCATAGGCGCTTGCTCGAAGGGTGGATTTGAGAGGATCTCAAAGACAGGGGGAGAGGACCTTGGTCGAGGTTGTTCACGGCGAGATCTATAGTAGCTTAGGACAATAGCTTGTGTGATAGCTAATTGGTGCTTGAAGTTGTACTATTGACTACCATATAGTGAAAACCTTTCCACTAGCAAAGTGCCCCCAGACGTAGGTGACGTTGCACCGAACTGGATAATCATCTGTGGTGTCGTTCTTATTGCTCGGTTATTATTTAAACTACGGTATGCAATTTAGGAAAGTAGTCGATACAAAATTTACGACTTTGTGTTCGACTTCTTGACTCGACTACGAATCAGAATTTCAATATGATTTTAACGACCGATAATTTAAAATAAAAGACATTCTTAAACTTACCTGGTGCTTCTTCATTTCTAGGCCTGTGACGTCCGCGTAACGTGCAAGGTGGTTCCATTATGTTCACCGAAACAGGTACCAGACCCTTATCCTCTCTCTGACTCGACAACTCTACGAACGAGCTTCTAAATGATATAGGACCAGAGTTGTGTTTTGTCTTTTTCTTTCGGTGCTCAGCCATTTCCTTTCCCAAGTCCTATCCAAATAAATAAAACGAATTTATATAAAGAAAAATAGGTACAATATTTAAATAAATATTGTACGAGTTCGAGAGAAATACATGTATCAATTTGGAGTCATAATGCTCCACTGGTCCTTCTTCCCAGCCAGCTTGTAAGGGATACCATTACGCTGAAGCATGTCACGGTAGACATTGCAGAACCTCTTGTAACCATTTTTCCGTTGCTTGTTCACGGCTCGTGCTCACTCATCTATCCATTGCAGTAGTGACGGGGAGCGAAAGTCTACATCGTATGTGCTCTGCATGAGATGAAAAAAAAGGTTAATATATTTGACAAAGAATGAAAAACTATTGAACATAAACATTTAAAAAAAATTACATGCAATTTGTCCATGTACTCCATCCTCAACTCATGTGGAACATCATGCCATTGTCGATATCCAATCGGGACTGTGGAGCAAAAAATGGACCCCGTGACATTCACGAGTCGCTTATAAGTATTATTTTTTGACTTTCAATCCTTCACAATAAGAAGTTGCAGTTTCTTCGACCATCGAAGTTTTAAATTCTTCCGCCCCATAGTATCGGCTGCATACCATTCTTAGTCAGTAGAAGCATCACCCCTCATTTTCTTTTGTCGTGTCCACCCATCCACGACAGCCGAGCCTGGTGTGTTTACATCAAAGTACAACTCCTAGTCAAATACTTCCGGCTCGTCGAGTCGTTTCCATCTTGACGGGTCAAGATCTTGTGGGGGAGCCACAAGAGGGCATGACTCGATCGACTCATGACTAGAGTCGGCAGCAGACCCGGGATTATGGTGGTGGGGAGAAGACGAGGGAGACACATCAGGCTCATCCCGGAGCCCGTCTACCCAGAAATCTAGACCCTACATTTGAACCTCAGTCTGGTCACGTAAACCGACCTCGAATTCCCACGGGGATATGGGTGTAGGTCGGTTCTCACCTATGCTTATTCCAGGCAGGGATTGCCTAGGCCATGCATCCTCCGCATGAATGGCTTCCACAGTAGCCACTGCGGCCGGGTCGAGCTCAACTGTACGAGGTGAACCTCTATCTCGAACAGACGATGCACGAGCGAGGCACTCTTGCATACAACTGAGAAAATCGTACAAATTTCTTTTTCTTGAGTTGCTCCTTTTCTATTTCTTACCCTTTATGAAATTCTGATTAATTTAGTCAGAAAAGATATTATAAACAATGCCGAGACAATGTTCTTAACAACTTGTCAGTAAGTAGACAGTGACAATCACAATACAAAATAGACAACAACGACACAGAGAATGGTTACCCAGTTCGGTGCTAACTCACCTACGTCTGGGGGCGCTTTGCAAGTGGAATGGTTTCACTATGAAGTAATGGGTCACAACATACAAGTATCGGTGATCATCAAACAGATCACTACCCTATGCTACTGTTAAAAGTGTAAGCCAATCTCAGGGACTCCCCCTGAATCCAAGACCCCGTCTTGGTTCCACTCTACGAGCACTCTCCTTGCTCGGATGTCACAAGTCGTTGTTTAAACTTGAGCGTGGATCTTCAGTCACGCATACACCATAAAAACACAATCACTCACTCTTGATCTTCCGAATCTAGTAGTGATACACAATATTTTTCTTTGGAACACACAACCTCTCAGCCCGCCAAAGCTTCACATCTAAGAGCTCTGAATATTCACCAAAGAAGACCATCTACTAAGGGTGGAGTCTTCGCTTTTATAGCAGCTACAAATTAACCCTCGAACCAATTAGGGTTTTCTTAACCTAATCGATTTCGATTTCCTAATTCCTTATTGCTGATATCTTTGCAGAATCTCTATCACGCCAGGAACCTCACGAGAACCATAGCACAATCAGAACTTCCCAAAAGTCCTGTACACAGCTGGAGATCTTCTAGATTCCCAATCGATGAATATCTTCATAATTAAGGAAACTTATCAATTTAGCGATCTTCAAGATATCGAGCAAATATTCGTAACAAACATCTTGACATCTTACATGATCAATTGGTCGACCTCTTTTGTCTCTAAAAAATATGCCAACAAACAGCGTAACAACAATCTCCCCCTTTGGCTATTTTTTAGGCAAGCACTCACTTCATATAGTCTTGCTCGCCTTACTTCATCTAGACTTGGTCGCCTCTTGTGTTTCATCATTACACTTCTCACTACGGTACACGAGAGTTGCTTCATCACATCTTGACTAATCTCCCCCTGACTGCCTCAAAAAGAGATAATACAGCTATGCACACAAAAATACCAAACAAGTACCGAAGTGAGCAGAAGGGTGCACTGAAAAACTTGTGACTCACATCAAAAGGCAACAAAAGAACTCGTACATGCGAGCCAAAGTAAAAGTTAGAGCTATACATCATAAAGTAAAATAGCGTTTTTGAGATAAAATCAAGCAGACTTAGCACTGGTGTTGCCTTCTTCTTTCTCCGTGCTAGGACCAGGCATCTTGACAAGCACATCCTCACAAATCTTCTTCATTCCTCGCAGGTTCTAGACCACTTGTTGTATGTTGAAAATATCATTGTCAATCCTAGCTGTCTCGTCTTTCAGATCCATCGTGACATCATTCTAGAAGGCAGCTGACATGGGCCCAATGTCCATAGTATGACTGGAACTAGCTCCAGGAGCTGAATCATTCTTCTTGAGAGGTGGTCCGACATTCTGGCTTGATCAAGCTCTCAACATCCTTCCTGTTAAGGTCGGGGGCATGGTTTCCCTCAAACAGTTTTGGCGGATTGCAATAACTCCAGGTTTCTTGCCCATTTTATCATAATTCAACAGAACAGTTGGATGTTGTTGGATGAGGACACTAGAGATCAGGGAAGCGAATTCGATAGGACGTTTAACCGCAAAAAATCTAGCATGTCGGACAAAATGATCAATTACAAATTGCCCAAAATCAAGAGACAAGCCCATACCTATTTGGTAGATAAGAATCTCAAGTTCGTCTTTGACCAAAGATGCATTCGAGGAGGGTGCCCAATTTGCCAGCCCTATACGATACATCACAAAGTACTTTCACGATTAAGTCTGAGGCCTCAATGGAGCCCTTGGTAGGCCAGGTCATGTGCTTGGTACCAGTGATTTCCTTAGCCACCTGATCAAGTTTAGGAGTAGGTTCGGGTTGCACGGGTCATTTCCCCTGAAAGGCATTGATAATGTCTGAGAAGATGACAAACTCTTTTCCTCTAAAATAGACCTTGTGATATTCCGGGTCTTCAGGACAGTCAAAATCTATAGGAAAATTTACCACAAATTTTTTGACAAGCTGAGGGTAGTAGTGACCAATATTGGTCACCGTCTTGATCATCTCCGCTCCTTCCAATAGTTCCATGATAGCAGTTAGACCGAGTGCTTCAGTGGACAGCTCCTTCGCAGGAAAGATAGCTCGTTGGAAGACAAACTTCCATCTGTTGGATGCCTCCACGGTGTGGAAAGAAATATTATCAGTGGCGACGTTAGGCACATTCAGGGCCAACTTTTGTCCTACAACGGACTTGGTTTCTTTGGGAAGCATCACCGCGTTCTCTTCCTCTTTACTGTCCTCATCTCGAAGCTGCCTAGATGATTGTATATGCTTCTTCCCTTTAAGTTTCTTTCCAGGAGTTTTGCCTTCTACTTTCTTCTTTTTCCTTGAGCCTTCTACCTTCTTTGACGCCTCAGCCTTTCTCTTCCTTTTTTTCTTTTCTTTTGCCATCAAGGCAGCCAGACTTCTTCATTTTAGAGAACCTTTCTTTTCAAGGATGTTGAGACAACCTTTACAACCTTCGCTGCAACTTCTTCAGCAATCAAAGCAGAATCTTTTGCCATACTATCTTCTTCCACATCTTCTGCATCTCTTCCAAACACATCCTCAACTTCTTCAGAAATAGCTTTCTCACTGTTCTCTATTAACCCAGTCTTCTCAACAGTTATTCCAGCATTACCAGTAACAATTTTCCCAGTGGTTTCCGCAACCATTTAAAGATCAACAGTAGCTTTACTACCTTCATCATCAGCAAAATTCTCAGTAGCATTTTCAGTAACAGTTTCCTCAACAATTCTCTCCAGACCCTGACTAATCGGGGTCGTTTCTGCCTCTACATTGTTTTTCTCAACATCAACTTCAGCATTCTCCTCAACTTTTTTGTCCCTCCCCATAAGTTTTTCAACAACTCCTTCTTGAGGAAACTCAAGATTTTCTAGCCTATGATCTCGTGGTTCGATTTGGCTAAAATTTAATGTACATAGGTAACCCCATCATGATCTACATGTCCATCATGATGGGGACATCGTATGTTAAGTGTATGTGAACCCTTAATTCCCATAACCCTAAACCTTTACGTTCAAGACGATTCAATGTTGCCAAAAAAAAGTTTCAAATCCAACCGTACGGATGGAACCGAAGATATGTTTCTCTATGTCGGGTAAAGTATTGAACAATTTTATTTTCTCTATGTCATTTGCCAGTAATGCAAGGCGGTAAGGGTTTTCCTCATCGGAATTAGAATCTGATTAGGTAAGAGGAGTTGTTATATAAGCAGGTGCTACCCCCTTAGCAACTCAGTCCTTTCTATGTGCTAAATTCTCGGAGTTCTTAACCGTGCACGACTAGCGGATTTAGAGGCTGATCAATTTAGAAAGGATATTGTCAATCACATACATCAACTCGCGAGAATTTAAGTGTTTGTGATTTGTGAGTATTTGTTCGTGATTGAAGAATCACGAAGAAATTGTCGAAGACAACAATACCGAGGCTTGCTCGAAAGGTGGAATTGAGAGGATCTCAAAGACAGGGGGAGTCTTTGGTCGAGGTGGTTCGCGGTGAGATTTATAGTAGCTTAGGAAAATATCTTGTGTGATAGCTAGTTGATGCTTGAAGTTGTACTATTGACTACCAAATAGTGAAAACCTTTCCACTGGCATAGTGCCCCCAGATGTAGGTACGAAGTCACCAAACTGGGTAAACATATTGTGTGTCTTCCGTTCACTGTTTCACTATTTACTGTCCATTATCTGTGATTAGACAAGTTGTCGAACCAATTGTTACAACATTGTGTTCGATATCTTGTCCCTTCTACATAACAGAATTTCAATTGGTATCAGAGCAGGCACCTTATCTTCTAGGTGATTTCCTACAAAAATTATGAGTAGCCGATATGGAGTCAAAGGAAGGAGGATTGATCAATCGACCACCCGTGCTTGACAGAAAAAACTATGGATATTGGAAAGCCCGCATGTGCGCCTTCAAGAAATCACTCGATTACAAAACTTGGAAGGTAGTAATCAATTGTTGGTAGGAACCTCAATACTCTGATACTTCATGCAACGTAACTAGTCCCACCCGAGATGGAATGGAGCCCCACATAAGATGAGGCATCCCTAGTTAATTCTCGTGCACTCAATGTTATATTCAACGGAGTTGATAAGAATGTCTTCAAACTAATCAAAACATGCATAAGTGCCAAAGTAGTGTGGGATACTCTTGTTGTGGCCTATGAAGGAACCTCTAAGGTATGTGGGCAAAAATTACAATACCTCACAACTAATTTCGAGGCTCTCACATTGAATGAGGATCAAACCATAGCCGATTTCAACGTACGGATTAGAGACCTGGCCAATGAATCCTATTCTCTTGGCAAACCCATGACTGACGAGGATCTTTGTCAGAAAAACCCTAAGGGAATTAAGCTCTAGGTTCAAGATGAAGATCACTGCCGTAGACGAATGTCATGATCTAACACTCATGAAGTTCGATGAACTCATGAGATCTCTCATTACCTACGAGCTCTCCCTTCCTACCTTAGAGAAGAAACAGAAAGGCGTGGCCTTCAAGAGCTCAACTCATGATAAAGAAGAACAAGTGTTCTCAGACTCTGATAGCGAAGTCAATGAAACAATTGATATGCTAGCCAAGAACTACAAAAGAGTTATGAGAAGATTCAATCATATGGCGGGGAAGAATGTCTCTCGGGATGTCAGAAACAACCCCAACAAAAGTTTCAGAAATTTGAGAACACTAATGGCAGAAAAGGTGAGCAACCAGGACAAGAGAGAGAAGTTCAGTGCTTCGAATGTAAAGGATATGGGTACATGTAGAAGGAATGTCTCAACTTCCTATAGAAACAAAAAAGGGATTCACTGCCTCCCTATCAGATGAAGAAGAAGAAGACAGCAACACAGAACAGACAAGCAATTATGTAGCCTTCACTGCCTCTACATCTTCAATACAAGATACTGAATCCTTGAAGAAACTGGCTGTGGATGATGAGTTTGCTGATGAAACTCTTAACAATGCATACAATGAGTGGTATGGCAAGTGGGTTGAAGACTCTCAAATCCTCGAGAAGCAGGATGCACTCATTCTTTCTCTCAACTAGAACAAGATAAGGCTTCTCAAAACCATCATTGATCTCAAACGTGAAGTTGCTCGTCTGACTGGTGAACTATAGCTCATGACCAAGTCAGTCAAGATGATGAACTCAAGCACTGACACTTTGGATCAAATTCTATCCATTGGAAAGTGAGCAAAAAACATGAAAGGTCTTGATTACTCAGAAGGAGCCTCAACATCCCAGACTACCTTCGTCCCCTCAAAATGCTGTCACCAACATGTCACGACTTATGTCTCCGACATCTGGCAACAGTCAACCCCAGCAGCACCGTCACACCCATAGGAAATCCAGCCCAAAGAAGAAAAAACATAACTGGGTATGCCATCATTGTGGACGGAAAGGACACATTAGGCCATTATGCTATCGTCTGTATGGAAGGAATTCTCTCCAACACAAGAACATCACCAAGCAATCTCAACCACGAAAAGAATGGCGAGTAAAAGAGGTACACTATAGGGCTAATGTCGCATACACCTGTCTAAAGGCCTCTACCAGTAATGATTGGTACTTTGACAGTGGATCGTCTCTACATATGACTGGTAATAACTCATTCTTGACCATCATAAAACCATGCTCAAATTGTTTTGTCACTTTTGGTGATGGAGTGAAAGCCAAGGTGATAGGAAAATGAAAGCTTAACCTACCCAACTCACCTTGCCTAAAGGAAGCCTTACTGGTAGAAGGACTTACTGTCAACCTGATAAGCATTAGTTAACTCTGCGATCTAGACCTTGATGTTAAATTTACTTGTGACAAGTGTGCAGTAGTGAACACTCAACTAGAGGAACTCATGACTGGACTCAGGTCACAATACAACTGCTACATATGGTCCACAATAGGAGCTCTCCTATCTGCCAAATGTTTCCTATCAAAGGCACAAGAAACCAAGCTATGGCACCAAAAGCTTGGACACATAAATCTGAGAAGTATGCAAAAAATTCTCTCTGAAAAGGTTGTTGTTGGAATTCCATATTTGAAGATCATTGAAGGAAAATCTGCGGAGAATGTTAAATAGGAAAACAAATCAAGACGTCACACAAGAAGGTGCAACATTTTACAACCTCTCGGGTCCTAGATTTTTACATGTAGATCTCATGGGACCTATGCAAGTAGAAAGTCTTGGAGGTAAGAAATATATATTTGCATGTGTGGACGACTTCTCAAGGTACACGTGGGTGGATTTTATTCGAGAAAAGTCAGACACCTTCTCTGTATTCGAATCCCTATGTCGAATAGTCCAAAAGGAGAAAGGATAAAGCATTGGAAAAGTAGCCAGACTTAGGAGTGATCAAGGACGAGAATTAGAGAATATCAACTTTGTAAACTTCTGTGATGCTGAGGGAGTAGCCCATGAATTCTCTGCTCCCATTACACCTTAACAGAATGAGATCGTTGAAAGGAAGAATCGAAGTCTTCAAGAAAGGGCTAGGGTCATGATGTTAGCCAAAGACATCCATTCACACTTCTAGGCAGAAGCGCTGAACACAGCTTGCCATATTCATAATCGAGTCACCCTTCGTCCAGGTACTTCGGTCACATTTTATGCAATATGGAGGGGGAGAAAGCCTAATGTCAAATGTTTCCATGTTTTTCGGTCGACATGTTGTATACTAGCTGATAGTGAACCTCGACGAAAGCTTTCCCCAAAAGCAATGAAGAAAATTTTCTTGGATACTCCAGAAACAGTCAAGCCTTTTGGGTGTTCAATAAGCGAACCAAGACCATGATGGAGTCCATTAATGTGGTTGTTGATGATGATAACTTTGAACAACCTAACAATGATGAGGAAGTAATTCCAAGCACTACAGATGTCAGCGACGAAACTCATGACATAGAATCTAAGGATGAATGTGACATCGTCCCTAATAAAGAATCGTCATCCACAACAAACCTGAGAATTCCTTCTTGGAGAATTCATAAGAATCACCCAGCTTGGTATTTAATTGGAGATGTTAATGAAGGTGTGTGAACTCTACAAAAGGCTCCGGTAAACTACGGTGGATATTCAAGAACAAGTCTACAATGTGAATGTCATTGGGACAAAGTGGATATTCAAGAACAAGTATGATGAGCAAGGAAACATCACTCAGAACAAAGCTAGACTTGTAGCACAAGCATGTACACAGGTAAAAGGGGTAGACTTTGATGCGACTTTTTCCCTTATAGCCAGACTTGAGGCCATCAGACTTCTTCTCAGCATTGCTTGTCATCTACGATTCAAACTCTATCAGATGGACGTAAGAAGTACTTTTTTCAATGGATACCTAAACGAAGAGGTTAATGGTTCTCAACCAAAGGGGTTTGAAGACCACAACTCGTCACATCATGTCTACAACCTCAAGAAAGCTCTATACAGTCTCAAACAAGCACCTCGAGCCTAGTATGAACGACTAACTCAGTTTCTAGTTCAAAAACAATCAAGCCTTAGTCTCATCAAATCCTATAGAGTGAATCAGGTCTTCTCATCATCCTTAGTCTTCCCACCAACTGCCATAACGGTGCTCATTACATTGTCGCAGACATTCTTCTCTATATGCATCACATCAAAGGCATGTCTGACTTGATGAGTCCCCCAATAATCCAGCTGCCAGAATATACTTTTGTGCGTCCAATAGTACTTCTCTCGAGTGGCCCTGGGTTTCAACAACGAGTCCAAACTCTGTACTAGATATTCATTTTGCAATATGAATGAAAAAACTTCCTCCTTAGAGCAGATACGATGTGCGTCTCTTTCTTCCACTGTTCCATTAAAAGCTTGTCTCACCCGCTGCAATCGATGAGTTCGATCGAAGTACCTACGTGCACTCAAGTACGACTTTCTCCCCCATTTATGAGTGGAATCAATGTCGTCCATGCATATAGGACAACCCTAGTAACTTTTTTTCTGAATTTCACCCAACATTCCCATCCCTGAATAGTTGCTAACAGTCCACATCACTGCAGCGCGCATTTGGAAAGCTTCATCCTTAAACTCATCCCATGTCGGAACTCTTTGATGCCATAGTTGCTGCAACTCCTCGGTCAGTGGCCTCATAAAATTATTCAAACATTTACCAGGTGACTTCGGACCAGATATCAACATCGTCAGCAGATTGTATTCCTTCTTCATTATCATTGATGGGGGGAAAATTTAGCAGGATAGCGACGACTGGCCAAAGGCTATAAGGCGGTGTGTTTGGTTCGAACGGACAAACATCGTCAGTTGCAATAACGAGTCGCACGTTACGAATGTCTGCTGAAAAACTTGGGTATGTCTTGTCAAACGTAATCCAATCTTCTTTGCCACAGTCGTCGCTATCCAATTTTTAGACGTCTCGGGTACGGAAAATAGCCGCTGCAAACGCGGTGTCAATGGAATATACCACAATGTCTTCTTTACCACAGTCAAACTTCCAACATATTCGCACCGACAATCTCCACATACTGGCACTCTATGGAATTTATGTGATTTTTGTAGTACAATATGCAATCGTGGTAAAACATCATATTTAACCAACTACAATTCTATCGACTTCAACTTCTGCTTCGCTGATGCGTAGTTTGCCACATGCGCATTGGGTTGCGACAACTGGCAGGAAATGTACGCATCTACCTCGTCAAATGTCGTGTCTGTCATCCCTGCCTTATGTTTGATTGATAGAATTTGCAGCAGTGCGGCCAACGCCAACGATGTATCATCGCTACCATCATTCAATAGTTTCTCCATCTCTGCCACCAAGCGTTTGTACTTTGTCGTCGTTGCTTTAGCAGCATTAGCATCAACTTGAATCACCATATCAGTTTCCGAGTTGTTCAACTCTAACATCTCAACCTGGTTCTACATCACGAACAAACTGATGAACATGATCAACCACGGGACTGTGAACAGGGGAATAACGAAGACCCTGGTTACCGCTCTCCCCGGCTTCTCCCACTTTGCCATGTTCGGTCCATATTGCATAGTATCTCATGAACCCTTTCCTAAGTAAATGTGTACAAATGGTCGGCATCTCGTGGAAACGAAAATTACACTTGAATCCATCTGGGCCGTATTGCATAGCATTTTCTCTCGCAAAAATTACAAAACTACTAACACCTCTCTTGAAAACATTTGTTGACCTAGCCATTCTCGCCCACAATCGGTCCATCTCTTATCTAGTTTTCAACAATCACTAATTACTAAATCACACTACTATAGATAAATTCTATTTCGAAATAAAATGATATATATATATATATGTGTGTGTGTATATATATATCGAATACAATAAATGCATTGCTTAATTGAATGATAAATTAATTACGTTAATTGTTATCGTAATTATTTTAACTTAATTAAGGCTAATTATGTTTTAAATGTAATTTTTATATTTAGTTTTTATTAAGCTACTTTTGCAAAGTTCTAATATGATCAGTTGAACTCTATAAAATTTTGAGTCGTCCCAAGAAATACCGTACTATCCGCGGAGTCTTGTGCTTCATCCTCGGAGGATATGGCTACAAGTTCGGGAAATCATAAAGACAAGATATGTGATTCTGTTATAACTGATTCTATTTCGATTTAAGGATTTGATTTATTTTCTTCTCTAAGTTTCTTCTGATTTTAGCGTCTGTATTTGTTGTGTTCTTATTTAACTTCTAACTGGGGGTTCTTATTAAGGAATCGATTTTGAAGTTCCGATTATGGTTTCATGATTTATGGTTTTTGGTTTATGGGTATACTTAATTTCTTGTTCATGGTTTTTATCATTAATTTAGGGTTTTGGGTTTTCAAATTGAGGTTCCGAGATTTACGGTTTTGATTTTTTAGGATTCAAATTTATCGTATTATGATATGTTATTTGAAATAATTATAATTTATCATGCTGATTAAATTCTTGTTAAAAATTTACAAAATTTGCATATGTGCCAATTCATTGAAGTTGCCATTGGCAGACTAAATACTGCTAGATTTTGAGAATTGCTATTGAATTTTCAAGAGTTGTTGGATTTGAAGACTAGAGAGTCGCTAGATTTTGTGAACATTTATGCAGCTTGTTGTTTTTGTATTTTAAACAATTTCATACTTAATATTTTGCATGGTATTTGTAGGGATGGCAACGCGTCGGGTTTGGGTTGGATTCGGCCCAACCTGGACTCGAACCCGCTCGCAGCCAACGGGCACCTGTCCCGCAAATAACCCGTTCAGTTTGACCGGGCACCCGACCCGTGGATAACTCGTCGGGTACGGGTTCACCTGTTTGGTATTATGCAATAATATTAACAATTGCGAAAATTAAATAGTTATAAATAATAATGAATTATGACAATAACAAAGATACATGAACATTTACAGAATATTTGATACAAACTCGGGAAATAAATCGAGGCGTGTTGGACACTTTTCTTAAAGTGTATTTGCTCTCCCTCGGGTGTTGAAATCAATGAGCGTACACCTCCCAGGATACAACAACTTCGAACTAGCACCGTACACCAAAGGTCTAGTTCCGGCGAACTTGAACTTGTGTCTTTCTCTATCACCAAATCGTACGGACTTTGAGAGAAGAAATGTAGAAGATGGAGAACAAGAACAACATAATCTTGATATTTTGGATGATTCAAAATTGAAGAGAAAGACCATGTATTTATAGTCTCATCTCTTCCACCTCTTGAATTCTAAGAGTAAATGCCCAAATTAAAGACAAAAGAAAAGGTTGTAACCTATACATTAAAGGGGATTAAACCACATTCAAAACTTGAAATATCAACTCAATTTTATTCATTAGGTAGAATAATATGAATTTAAATCATATAATATAAATATAAATTATACAGTATGATCTTAAAGCATATATTATCCAACAATCCACCACATGAATGAAATTGAGCGACGCTAACAAAAAAACGACACAAAAAAGGGCACGAGTAGACTCAACACGATATAGTGATAGATTCTACGGTCAATACCTGTATAGGATAGGTAGGGGTACCTTTGAACCTTCCCTTGTGAAAACATGTCGACTTTACTGGCTGACCAATAGACGCGATGTCCTTGAATTGTTCTGCCATTTGTGTAAATGATAACATGTCTCACGCATGTATCTTCCTAACCCAAGTTCGGTTCTCATGGTTATGTTCATTTTGGTCGTGAACATCGTCCGGGTTCTGCAAGAGTTTCTAAAGGATTTAGCCCCTCAATCCTCATTTGAAGCGACCCCACTTTTCTCTCACATAGGTGATTTCTTATTTAAGAGTAACTCGCTTTACTCCGCTCAAAACTCAATATTTTCGACGCATAAGAATCATTAAAAGCTCAGTTTCTTAACCTTTCTGTACGGGTGTCACTGTTTGCATCATAGAAATAGGACTGAGGGAATCCCCACAGTGACCTTACCAGTCTTAACAATTAGGTTGCCCCATTGAACCATGATCTTGGGATCTCCAGTCAACATGATTGGGTTTCCTTTGTCTTGACTATACAATTTCATGGACTTAAATCCAATTTCTTTAGATCTCTTCTCAACTTGATCTTTAACAACCAGTTGGTTGCTGGCTCCGCAGAAATTTCTTTAAACCATATGTAGTCAACATTCATGACTTCATACTTGGGAAATTGTTTAACAATATTATGTCTTTGACACGTATGTCTTGACTTGCTGTTATTATTCTCCCTTGATAATATCCTTCAACAAGTTTCATCATCAATTAGACTTTCATAATTATTCAGTCTACTCATAAACTCAAATTCCGTTGTAAATCTAATTATCATAGTTTGTTCGAAAATTTTTCAAATCATGGCAACATATATCCACTAGGAATATAAGATGTTCAATTTGTCCATGTGTATTCTCTTACACTTTTTAAATATATGTTATAATGTAGACTATAATCATGATTGATACATTAGCATTCATATGATAACATTGTAATATCCAAAAATTGGATCATGCATGTATCTTGTTAGTCTACTTAAAGATAGATGCAACATCCCTCATGTACATGTAATTAAATACATGATATTGCCTATCACTTTTGTATACTCATTTTGAGAGATATTTTCATTTTTATTCTTTTACAAGTGTTAGCTTAAATCAATAGATTTTATAGCTAAACACCATCACATTTGTTGAATTTTCCAAAGTTTATCAATATCGTGTGACCGATAAGTTTGCTTTTGTTGCAACATTGATTCTCATATTCTTTTCACATATGTCACACTCATTGATAAGAAATCTAATTGACAATATAAATATGTCAAATATTTTTCATGTCACTATTTAGGTGCATGTTTAAGTCTATCTAGGAACTTCACCAACTTGCACCGTTTCTTTCACATGTATAAGTTATATAACATTTTTGTTAGTGTCATATAACCTTCTAACAATAAGTTAGAAATTCATCAAGTGAATTTATCACCTTGCTCTTTGGCTAATTCTTGACTCATCTAGTCCATAACACTCTTTAGAAATTTATCACAATTCTCAACAATTCATTTATTTGATCTTAATTCATCTTGTTTTCTGAATATTTCAATTCTAGACTTTAATATAACATTCTTGTGTGTATCGAGATTTTTTCAAATCATACACAAAAACTTTATATGCATTACTATTTTGTGCATGTCCAATGAAGACACACTCAACACTTGTATATGTCCTAATTTTCCTTGGAGTCGAAGTCAAAGCTATTTGCTAAGCACCCCCACACTTCCAAGTAGCCGTAGAAAATCTTTCTTCCTCTTATTAACTTAAATAAAGTGTTATCAACTTTCTTTATATTACTTTATTCAAGGTAATTTGCTGAAAAATCATTGCCCTACATGTATAGCGGTGACCCAAAAACTTATAAATTTCACATACTTCTCTCATAAAATGTGATATTTTGTTTACAGCAACATCATTGAATTGGTAGTGTTACAAGATGAATATTTCGGGTTGGATACTCATGTACCAACTTTTTCACATATTTATCTTAAAGTCATTTTGTCCCATGAACATGACTATTAGCATTATCCTCGTTATTGCTTTTAAGCAAATATACACAACAATATTTTGTGCAATCAAACTGAAAGTCACAAAATATTTATTCTCATCTCTTATTCGAGCAAATCGTCAATCACAATCTCAATGTGAATTTGCTCAATAGGTTCAACTTTTCTTTCAACAATTTGAAAGACATTCTAATTACACAAAATTCACATTTGTGTTTGCTTACCAATCTTGAAAGATGGTAGATGGTCCAAGTGGATTAATTTACGTATAAATTATAATTCACTTGACCAAGTCTATCATACCATTATATGACTCAATCATATAAATGAAAGACTTCTTCATTGGTATCAATCCACATAATGATATTTTTGTATTCATGCTCATCGCGTCATCGGTTATACAACCTTTGTTCACATACATTATATTTTGGACAAACAATTTAGTCTAGGAATCAATTATTAGTGAAATCATGAGTATCAAAAATTACATTATTTCTCATGTCGCACATACAACAATCATCAATAATCTTAAGATTATTATTTTCAATTCCATCTAAACAAATATGGCTTCAAACAATCATGTCAAGCTAACATTGTTTGAGATTTGATAGTCCAAAGTTTATTTTGAGATTGCAACATAACTAGATCATCACTTATATCTATTATGTTGATCTCATTACTTTGTTGATATAATTTCAAACTAATCATTATCCACTCAAGAATGAAAACATTATTTCATTGAACTTATTCATATTCATATTGATATGATTTATCTCAATGAATCAAAACAATTAATCATATCCAAGTATGATTTTTCAACACATGAATAACATCGTTATCTTTATATTCATGATTCATCAATTCATGAATGACACAGCCAATTTTCATTGCGTTGATCATGTCCAACTCATATTTATGAGTTCGTGAATGAGATCTTTACATCATTCAACTTATATGATTCATCAATTCATGATGATCAATTCAAAATAAGAATAATTAAAATTAATCATATAATTATGATTTTCAACTAATGAATAACTTCAATATTCATTACCCATATTCAATTTCATTAAATGATTAATTATTATATGAATAAACTCATTATTTCATTCATGTTAATGATTTAACAAATCATATTTTCCTTATGATTCTCCACCATTTTTTGATAATTTTATTCACTTGTACAGTGAACATTTACAAAGAACATTAAACTATTCAATACATAGTTTAAGTACAAGAGAATCATCTCCTCTTTCACTTTCGAGATTCTTCATTTGCTATACCTGGTAAACTCAACACGTTAACCATCTTTTCTCAGCTTTTTTCAAAGATTAAATCAATAATCTTTTCAAGTCCTTCAACATATTTCTTTTCTTTTTGATCATTCACAATCTTTTGTATTCCATGGTACACATTTTACAAATAATATCAAAACTATACAAAACATAGTTTTGAGTACAGCGTGATCAATTTCTTCTTCTTTCAATATTGAGGTTCTTTGTGTACCATACATGGTGAATCCAATATGACCACCATCTTTTGTCTTCTTCTTTCAACAATGAAGCCAACAAATCATTCAAGTCATTTGACATATCATATCAAAACATAATTCGATATATTTGTGGTAGACACTCGTGTCTTAAATCCACTTGGAATTTGACCTAAAGGTACATTCCCGGCCTCAGCCATATTGACATATAGTCCAATATATTTCATAAGATGAATTAGGCAAGCAAATTCATTGCTCCCATCATCAAGCTCTTGTTTTCAATAATTTCTTCAAAATTGGAGAAATTACGAAGTCCTGATATTTGCATAAATATGATCCATTCTTTGTTTTCCATCTTTACAACAAGAAAGACAAACCTTATTAGTATTTGTAAGATTATAAATTAACTCACATGACCAAATTCATTATGTTTCAATAATTTATTCAAATTTGGAGCGTGTATGAAACTTTATTGTTTGTATTAAAAAAAATTCATGTTTTCCAACTTTTATATCTACAAAATGAAATGACATCATTAGTATTGTAAAATATAAACCATGCAAAATTTCATAAAACAAAATATGAACCTTCTTGAATTCGCAACCTGTTAAAACTCAAGAGAACGTTACACTTTAAGATTGTTAGGTATTATGCAATAATATTAACAAATTGCGAAAATTAAATAGTTATAAATAATAATGAATTATGACAATAACAAAGATACATGAACCTTTACAGAATATTTGATACAAACTCGGGAAATAAGTCGAGGCGTGTTGGACACTTTCCTTAAAGTGTATTTGCTCTCCCTAGGGTGTTGGAATCAATGAGCGTACACCTCCCAGGATACAACAACTTCGAACTAGTACCGTACACCAAAGGTCTAGTTCCGGCGAACTTGAACTTGTGTCTTTCTCTATCACCAAATCGTACGGACTTTGAAGAGAAGAAATGTAGAAGAGGGACAACAAGAACAACATAATCTTGATATTTTGGATGATTCAAAATTGAAGAGAAAGATCATCTATTTATAGTCTCATCTCTTCCACCTCTTGAATTCTAAGAGTAAATGCCCAAATTAAAGACAAAAGAAAAGGTTGTAACCTATACATTAAAGGGGATTAAACCACATTCAAAACTTGAAATGTCAACTCAATTTTATTCATTAGGTAGAATAATATGAATTTAAATCATATAATATAAATATAAATTATACAATATGATCTTAAAGCATATATTATCCAACATCATCCCGTGACCCGAGACTCAACCAGAAACTTGTCATTCTTGAACAGTACAAGCACACAACCATTCTTGAATAGTACGGCCTTTCAACTCCACTTTTGAGGTCGATGTCCAGTAGCTCAAAACCAAAGCCCTTCACCGAGCAAGCGGTTTCGGAGAACTCGCTGAAGTCTTTCTCTGTCGCGCTGGCTCTTTCCTCGATCCTCCTCTCCGCCCTTCTCCCCGTGGTGTCGTGGTCGGCGGCCACCACCACAGCTCAATCAGCCAAAACCAGTGAGTTTCTGCAAAATCTAGTGTGGAGGAGACGGAGGAGGCCGAGCTCGTCGGCAACGGAGATGGGGACAGGGACAGGGAGGAGGTGTGGACCCAACACGAAGAAGAGAGGGAGACATAAAAACAGAGAGAAGGCGAACACAAACGAAGAAGAAAACATCAATGGGGAACAGATTCAATTTAGCCACTAGAGCGTCGATTTTTTATGATACATTGGCCCCGGGTGCGGGTTGAACCCGAGTCGGATATAGGGCAACCCGCACCCGGCCAAAGACCCGTTCGAAAACCTGGACCTGGACCCGATTTTTTTCGGGTTTCAACCGCTCAGAGCTTGGCGGGTTGGTCGGGTTCGAATTATTTTGCCATCCCTAGGTATTTGGGCTTTATTTTGCTCTTATGGTTCCAGATGAATGGAGATGACAATAAAAAATTTGTTATTGGGCTTGAGCCCAAGTTAGAAGATTATTTCATTTAGTTGGACTTTTTGGATCATGCGGGTCACCACCCGTCCTACCCGCACGGTTTTCATCATGCTAAACCCGCGATAATTTGGTCGGTTCATGGCCTCCCTTGGCCCAACCCGCACCTATATAGGTGGGTCAAAAAAGTTTCATTTAGGTGGTTGAATCACATGAACACCCCTATATACATGAGTGAGGAAACTCACCAAACATGGTGAGTACTTGAAGAGGTCGTAGTCTGCATCAATATCAAGATATAAGACTAAAATCGACTCCAAAGGATAGACATTAATATGAGTTTTTATAGTGATACATACTTTTGAGAGATTGGTGAGCAAAAGTCTGATATAATAATATAACGCTGTGTCCAACTATATATATACTCCCAACTTTGAAATAAATTTACAAGTACCTAATTATTTTTAAGTGACATTTAAATATAATTTTGAAGAAGACATTTAAATATAATTAGTTTATAAAAAGTCTAAACTGAAATGAAACTGTTCTGACCAATTCAAATTAAAAATCAATTTGCTTTTATTTAATAAATAATCATTACAGAAAATATTAATGATGAAAAAAAATAATTTTTAATACAAAATGTTAATAAAACATATTTTCTAACTATATCTTGTGTTGGAAACAGAAAAGTGAATTTTCGTTCCCATTATAGAATCTCTGTCCCGTTTTAGAAACTGGACAGAAATGAGATGGGATGGTCAAATCCGCTCTAAACCTGCCTCATTACCATCCCATTTTGGATGATAAGAAATAAAGAGAAAATGAACACATAAAATACGATGGTGCGACACGTGGAGGAAGGATGGCAGATTATGAGGATGGGAACAAATACCATTCGTTTTCTCACTAAGGAGACAAGGAAAACACAGAGAGGTGAAGGAGAGAGATGATATGACGGAAGGATGAAGAAAGGTGGTCGAAAAGCCATTACTTTCACCTATTCAAACACAAAAAGCTTTATAATTATTGTTGCTCCATACATTTCGATTTTCTCCGAAAACGACCTTCTTCTTTTTCTTCTTACACCAAAATTACTACTAGATTTTTGTGACCCAACTTACAAACTGGTCTTCAAATCAAATACAAGCATGACAATATTATCTTTATTTCTTCTTATTAGCAGTACAAGAGGGTGCTGCTATGCATTAATGTCTCAAAAATTGCACGTAAAGTTGAATCAATCAATTTTAATTCTAACATTGAAATTACAATTTTTCATCTCTCACTAAAACAAGATTAATGGTTTACGTCACTTGACTTGTAAGTGATAAAACTTCTATTTGTAAGCGTCATTTTGTTGTAATACCGTAATGTATTTGAAATAAAACAAATACAATTCTCTCTTCAATTATTTTTAGGATGATTCTTAATCACTACGGTGAAGTTTGACACATTTTCAAATAGTGTTGTAAAAGTCGGTTCAGGCGCCCGCTGATGGGTCGCAAAGGCGCAGACACCTCAGGGCTTCACGCACCAGATGCGATCGTTATCAAGTAAATTTATATTCCAATTGAAATTCAGGTCGAATCCACAAGAACCAAATAGAGGTCTCATACTTAGACATTTCATGCTAAAACACACGATCTTTTTGGAGTTTTTTTGTTGGGATAATTAAACTAAGTGCAAATAATAAAATGGAGGGATGCAAACAAGAAATCAGACAACCATGGGCACTAAACCAACAACTCTCCCACAATTAATGGATAATTAAATCTTAAACATACAATTCGTCTGGCTTATGTTTTGAATACATTACCAGTCTCTCGACATTGGGTAACGCATAATTTCGAACCGATGACCCTCTCGAGATTTTTCACAACCGGTCATCAACAGCTTTAAGTTCAACAATTGTCGAACCAAGAGAAATACTCTAGGAGACCGATCTCTTCCAATTTATTTATGTCAACTCACAACCCCACCTCCCAGCATCGATTGAGAATTAAAAGAATGAACCCTAAGAAGCGACGTTAGCATTCAAAGTGAAGTACAAAATAAATTGAGACCATCTCGAATACTTTCAGAAAAAATACATCAGTCAATCACAAGCTATCCGTAATTTCAAGTTCAATCATTTAGTTACTCTTTACATGCACAAATTGACTTATGCTATAAATACATTACCCGTCTCTCGGCATTAAGTAACGTCTAATATCATACCAATGACTCTCTAGGGGTTTTTGATAACCGGTCTTTAACAGCTTTAAGTTCAACAATTTTTCGAACCGAGACATCGCCTCCATGAGACCGACCTCTCAACCCTACTTAGGTTCGTTCTTAACCACTCCTCTCGAAGCTGGTCTTGAACCCAGAGCATAAGCATCAAACATTCAATTTAATGTTCATACAATAAGCACAAAATAGAGTAAATTCAACATGCATCAAATAACTAAAAATCAAACTTGTCATAACTTAAGTCATCATAAGGTTCAGCAAATTACGGTGCTCACAAAGGATTTTATCAATTTACAAAACGGTTTAAGAAGATAAGATGGAACAATCAAACCCTAGAACTCCGGATGGCGTTGAAAAATCATGTGATCTTCAACCGCTGCTCGTGATGAATTATAGTTTCCTTGTTGCTCCCTATGGTAGATGGTGATGGTGATGGAATGGTGATGGAAACCCTCCCTTGAAGAGCCAAAATTGGCCTCCAAGGGACAGCTTAGACACTGGTATCTTTCTCGAACTGCTCTGGAACGTTTGTTTCTTAAAATTTCAAATCCCCTTCCAATTAGCTCGACTTTGGCTTTTAGAATTTTCGAGAATATGACTTTTCGACATAGGTGTCGATTGATACTAAGGGGGTGTCGATCAACACCTCATCGCCACCTCGTCGGCGCTCCGTCGACGAAACTTTCTGGAATTTTTGGATTTTATGGTGTGTCGATCGACACCTATTTTGACCTCCAATGCAAAAACTTCCTTCCTGAGAAATGTAGCTCTTTCCGTTCTCTTCAATTAGACATATCGTTTGCTTGATTTGGATTTCGGATGTGAGAGTTATGGTGCTCGCAAGTCTGCTGCTCTGCAATCCCGAGATTTGTTTTAGTGCTGCATTTGATTGCATTTTTGAGGTTCTTCTCATCATAATTACATAAAATTTCCTTCTAGAGATTTTTTTTATAAACTAGTTATCTTCGATTTGATATAACTTTGGATCAAATCGGCTTAAGTATGCGGAAGTTGTGCTCTCTTAGAAAATCTGTTGCGATTCTGGTCCATTTTGCTCCATTTTCACCTGTTTTGTGCACAATTGCACCAAACATACCCGAGGGCATAAAGTGGTAAAAAAGACTTTAAATAGCCTCATAACGAGGGAAATTCGGCATTAAATTTGGGTAAATAGATGTCGATCTAGATACCGAAAAGACCCACATCATCCGCCTAAGCCTCGACTAGACGCCCAAATCATGCCCGCCGATCCTATTTAGGCCCCTTCACTCGTTTTCAGGCACTAGCCAGTTTAGACCAATTAAAGGCCAATTTAGGGTCGGTTCAAAGCCGGTCCAGGACAAAACAAAATTTTATTTTTTAACCATTTTAAAAGAAACACCAAAAACTTGAAAAAAATTTGACGTTCATGTATAATTTTTAAGTTTTCAAGTTTTGGTAATTGAAATATGAGTTTTGTTGTAAAAACTTTACGGCGTGACTTTGAAATTGTACATTAAAATATGACTTTGAAATATTTTATTATTTTTATATAAAATAATATATATTTGTATCAAATAAGTATATAATTTATTTAATAGAAATAAAAAAATAGAAATAAAAAAATAGAAATCCTCCTAGTCCCCGACTAAGCCTAGGTCCTTATAGGCCATGTCTGACTGAATGGCGTCTATCGATTTCTACAACACTATTTTCAAGTCATTACGATGAACTTTTTAAGTGTCACTTCAATACGGAGAACTTATAACCGGTTTCGGTTCTGACTTCAAAATAGTTTTGATTCTGACTTCTGACCAGTCCATTTCTGATTGATTTTTTTGTTTTCGGTTTAGTTTGATCACCCCTAATGTCGTGCACTTCTCTCATGTGGCTTTTTGACAAATATTTATTTTATTTTCTGCCTAGTATTTTAATGAAAAATATAATAAAATGAAGGGATAATGACACTTTGTTGCACCTAATTATATCGAAATGACAGTTTCATACCCTAACTAATGAACTCTCTTTTTTAGTACCCTGACAATTTTTTTGTGACAACTCATGCTAAAATGACTAAAATACCCCTATTTTAAGAAACTTAAATGACTATCATGCTCTTGAATTTGATTTTAGATTTGAGAGTATAATTGTAATAGCATCTTAAACATAAACCAAATTAAATCAGAGATAAACCAAATTGAATCGGTTCAATAATGGTTTCTTGAACCAGGGGTAGTTTAGGTATTTTAAAATTTTTAGAGGTGAGTTGTCACAAAAAAATTGTTAGGTACTAAAAAAGAGAACTCGTTAGTTAGGGTATGAAACTGTCATTTTGCCATAGTTAGGTGTAACAAAGCGTCAGAAATTGTGTTAATTAAAAGATAAACAAAATTTTAATCTTATTTTATCCAGCAATATAAAATATAATTTTTCATGTCAAGCCTCACTATATATAGAATATAAGCCGTCATCTACGTATACATTTTCTCTTGCATCTTCTTTTTCTTCTCCATCAATGTACGGTCAATATTAACCAAAAATACTCATATATATCCAAGTAGAAAACCAAAAATAAATCACATACATATATATATGAAAATGATTGGGCTGACTAGCTCTTGGATAGTAGCGGTGTAAGGAATCTTAAGTGGGGACTTGTAAATGATATTGAAGAAGATATGTCTTCTCAAAAATCGGTGATTCACGCAATAATGCAGATGATCAAACTCCTTAATCAATGTCTTCACTCACCATAAATTATTTAATTCTGCAGTTATTAGTTTGGTGAGTGCGACTAATTGCCTTAAAAATAATTTTAAAACCATGTTTGTATTTGTGAAGTCTAAAATTAAACAAAAAATTGCTTTACAATATTTCAATTTTCTGAATATTTGGTTGTTATTACTTAGCCGGTCGTTGTTCAAGACCATGCTTATGAGGCTGACCTGAATTGGACGTGTTTCAAATGATTAATTGAAAACTTAGTGCATGAATTTGCAAATTTTCTAATTTTTATTTAACAATTTTAAAATAATTAAAATAAAATTGAACTTCATTTCTTAATTATTTTTGTTTTTGATCACTTTTTATACTTAGTTAGTGTGCAATTACACTCTCAACAAAGTCTCATGAAAAAAATGGATATTTTTGTATATTTAACATACACTTTTTCGTTTTCACGTCTTAATTATTATTTTTTTTTCAATACTCTAACTATTATTTTCGGACAACTCATACCTAAAATATTTAAAATATAAAAATAAAAATGTGTGTGCCTAGCTGTACGATAATATCGTTTCCCTATTTCTCATTAGTAACTGGTTGTAATTAAACAAACTCCAAGACCAAAATGGTTGAGTATGTTGAATTTGACTTCATTAGGAATTAAAATAAATTAAAGCCACACAAATATGTTAACTAAGTCAGCAAAGGTAATACAAACTAGAATTCTATCAAGAGGAATAGCTTACACATTTCCATCCATTTTAATGTACATACACACGGGCTCATATTTGACTTTCTCAATTATGCTAGAATTTCCTAAACCAACCTTCATATACATGTATATTATACAAAGGAATTAAACAAAAAGGATTTAGAGTTTTTCTTATAGACTCAACCTTATGTAAATTGGAAACCTAAGTTTAACCCGTCACAGAAGAGAAATGTAATAATCATATATTTAAAAGATTTGTATCTTTAACCCGCTTATATAATAATTTAAGCCTCCACTTATAAGCTTGATATTTTAAGTTGGTTGGGCTTCTGTCACGGTATCAGAGCTTGATTCATGTAACGTGACTTCCCCATGCCATATGTTTCAGATTGGAGGGTGTTCAATCGTACTTGCCCCCCTCTCACCTATTTCCACGTGCATTTCAAATTCGCTTGCCCGTGAGTGTGGTGCAGAATCACGCATCTAAGAGATGTGGATCTATTCACCAGCTTATATAACAATCTGAACCTCCACCTATCAGCTTGAGCTTTTAGGTGGGTTGAGCTTCTGACATAGTATCAGAACTCGGTGCTATCTTTGACGTGACCTCCATCACGCCATCGGGTATAAAAGGCTCATGAATCATGTCATCTGTTTCGATAGATCGAAGGGCGTCCATTATGTACCACCACAGCTCGTCTGTTTCCACATGCATTCCAACCCCGATTGAACATGAATGAGGTAGTGGAATCCTACATTTGAAAGATGTTAAACTTTTCATCAGCTTAGACAACAATTTTGACCTCCACCTATCAGTTTAAACTTTAAGGTAGGTTGGGTTTCTGTCAAACAAAGAAAAGAAGATGATTTCACAAACTATAATTTACCGTGATAAGATTATTTTAATCAAAAAAAACATGAGTGTATAGTTTAGAAATCAGCTGACTTTATCAATGTGCACCTAATACAAAATCAAAGAGTATCACATGTACATTAAAAATACAGCAAGACCAATACAATACAACTCAAATCAAACTACTCGTAAATTCATTTAGTCATTAATCATGCAAGCCCAAATGAACAATTAGAGCAGCTGTTTTAAATAAACAATCATTTGAGCAAGTTTTCAATTCAAATTAAGGTGTGACCCTCACCGACTAATTAGTAATTAGAAGAGAATCCTAGAGTATCTATTAAACTAAATGAAACCCATTTTTTGTTAATTTTTGTACAACAAGTTATTACGTATATATCTGTGCCAAGAATTAAGTATAAACAAGACGATTATAATTATAAATTATAATAATAACAAACTTATTTAGTAATTTAAACGAAACTAAGCTATATATTATACGAGATTCTCCGTTGATCCTTAATACAGCTAAATATTCAATGCACTTGCATATAACACTAATTAAATGTCATAGATACACAGTATATGCATTTAATAAATACATAAATAGCCAACCATATTATTACGACGTAAATGTTTATTGCACGTCCAGACAAGCTTGTTTCTCACGTGTAACAGGAAAGATCTTCCTAGGCCCCAAATCTTTTATCAGCAAATATATATATATATATATATATATATTCGACGCCCCCAAATGTTTTAGACGGTGTTTGTTTCGAGGAATGGATTATGGGATGGAAGTAGGGGTGTTCAAAAAACATCGAACCGACCAAAATCGACCGAATCGAATCGAAAAATAGTCGATTTTGGTCGGTTCGGTTTCGGTTCAATCAACTAAAACCGATCAAAAACCGAACCGACCGACTCCGGTTCAAATTATAATGAATTTTTCGGTTTATACTTCAATTTAGTGTGTTTTTCAATTAAAATTTTTTTTGGGCTTTATTAATGTTTTATTTTAGTTCGTGTAAAATTATTATACATAATTCTTTTAAAAACCGATCGAAATCTAATCATGCTTGATTTATGAATTATTTTGGTTTTGTGGGTGATTTTCGGTTCAAAACGAAAACCAACCAAACTGGTCGGTTCGGTTTGACAAACCGACCGAATTCTTTTGGTTCGGTTTCGGTTTGATTTATTCAAGAACCGAACCGGTCGGTTCGGTTCAAAAACCGAACTGTGAACACCCCTAGATGGAAAGATTATTTACTACGTCAAAATATTTTGATAATTTCTTAATTTGATTAATTTTAAGGTGGTCAAAATTTTAAATTGAAGCGCCCGCCCCAATCAGAAGGAACAAGATCCAAAATTATTTAGGTTCGAATTTTAAGTAGGTTTTAAAGTTTTTCAGGTCGACCCACCTGATTTGATTCTGACTTAAACCTTTACCATAATCCATATATTATATTATTTGGGTTTCGAAAAATCTCGTACCCTACTCGTTTTAATTGAGCAAGTGCTGGTTTGGCCAAACCCAACCAATTGTAATCGCTAATTTAATCCTTGATTTACTTCAAACTAATACATGGTTGATTTTTAAAAGTCTATTTCAATCTAATTAACGCCCTAACGTTTTTAAAACTAGAATAACATGCATCAACATTGAGGCATAATTATTATTTTGTTTACAAAACATGGTAAAATTGAAATTTCAGCATGACAACATACCAAAATTGACTGGATTATGTATAATTTGACTGTTGTCGGTGTGAGCAAGGAACAAGGGTCAAATAGAGGCGAGACAAAAGTCAACTGGGAAGAAAAGTCCATGACAGGTTGGAAAATGGAGGTATGTGGGAAATGATACGGTGTGTCGCGCTGGCTTCAGGATAATACGCATTTATTTCCATCCTACGCATACGTGTGGCTCTCGATTTTGTTGCGTCTGTCAGTGGGCCCTCTCTGTCGGGGTCTTTATAACCTGTGCTAAATGCATGGTACTGCGCTGTTCTGCGTTTACGTGGCTCTCAATCATTGGAAACAGCCATATTTTCACGAGACGGTGTCGTTTTTCTTTTATCATCACACTATATTGGTCTTGGATGATTTACATAAATATTAAATATTCATCGGACTGCTTAACTTTTCCTCTAATTAATGTCTCCAAAGAAATCCACAACATATATCATTCATACATATTTTAATCAATCCTATTTTATTTTTGTCATATCTCATCTATATAATACAAGTGTGCGAGTAATGCATGTACAAGAACTTTCTTACCACAAATATGTATGTTTGTTTTTTTTCTTTAAGGAAAAGCGAATATTTTTAACTAAATAACAACTAACTTAGCTAGCACCAAGTTAGACAGCTGAAGCTATAGATGGTAGGACAGACTCCTCATAATAATTTCAACTACTGTTAGTTATAACAACATGGTCAATTTGTGAGTAATTTGATTACGAGAAAAACAAAGCACGGAAGTTCTGATAATCAAATAGTATGCAACAACGTTCGCTAATGATTCCTCTAAATTTGTTCAACTCGTCCCGTTTACCATCATGTAGAGTCACGGCCTCCAACTCATACGGATGGAGAAACCCCTTGATCTTGCTGCAGACCGACTTAAACCAACTTCCTCGATCAACCATGCGATCAATATGGCCATCGCCAAATTCAAATCGTCCCCGCTCATTGGGTTTAACCAGATGAACCCATCGACACTATGGATCCCCCGTTTCCTTCCAGTACTGATCCCAGTAAGACACATATTGAATCTTGAGCAAGCCAGACCCCCTAGTTCGGTATGCTTGCATGAGTCTTCCCACTGACGCCAGATAACATTTGTTCTCCTCCCAGTACCGGCCTACCAAACAGCCAAAAGCCAAACCCCCCAGCCCTCCATGCTCCGTCGTCGCAACCCAGGCGCGACCTATCTGCAACTCCAACCTCACCCGTCTTAGCCCATCCCCAAACGACCCGATCTGACCTTCATCAAAACCTGATCTACCACCCGACCATCCCTCTATCAGACCCAAATCTACCTCCGCGGGAGCTTTGTTCCTACTGTCGCACCACGCTGACGTCACCGCCAGTACCACGCAAACGTCAAACTCCATAGGAGATCGGCGCTGCGAAACTTCACCCATTTGTAACAAAACAAACCCTAAAAAAAATGTACATGTCGCCGCATTCAATTAGAGTTTTATTCAAAGGATGTTACTTTAATATGCATATTTGTTAGATATTGAATGATGATACATAAATATTCAAATAAGTTAGTAGAATATTTTATTTACATTAATATACAAATAAGTTAGTATAATATTTTATTTGCCATTTTTTCTTTTCTACCTTGTATCAATGGAAAATGTTTAGGGTTGTTCATGATTTTAAAATCAAATGGAGCCGGCCCAAAATTAAACTCTTATAATTTTTGAATTTGAGCAATCATATCCGGATTAAAGATATTTGATAGGATTATAATTGTCTAGACCATAGGAACTAATTAACTTTATGTCTATATTTTGGGCATCTGGTGAATTACATTTATAAAAATTATTTTTGGATCAATCACTCAAATGTACATAATGCAATACTAAATTATAGACTATTATTATAAGATATACTTTAAATACACAATTATACAAGGTTTTTATATAAGGAATAATAAAGAAGCTAATCATAATTGGTTTAACATAATAATTTTAATAGGCCCTAATTGACATCCCTCAAATTAATCTCGGTCGATCAACATTAATTTGACTACAAAAAAAATTTGATGTGGTGGCGGCACATGACGGATGTGTCAGAGAAGTTATGATGACTGATATTTGAACTCGAAACGCGAAAAATTTGGATATTTCAAAAACTCATAACTCGGAGACGAGGACAAAACTTGAAGCCTTTAGGGATTAATACCCAACTAAAAACGGAGGTCAGATACGGAGACCAGAGATGGAGTTGGATGTCGGGTACGCTACGGCTTTAGTAGATCTTCTCACATCTAAGAGGGGCTTAATAATAGAGAGAGAAAATAGAGATCTTAAACGTCTTGAGAAAAACACCAAAATCACGTCAATAAACAAGAAAATTGATCGAAAACTTCGATAGCAAATGGTGTAGTGGAGCAAATCAAGTAACATGGAAATTGAAAATTCTGGAAATCAAACAGTAGATGGAGGATGACGGATGGTGGCGCGGATGATGGATGTCGACACAGATGGTGGATGACGGCGCAGATGGTAGATGGCAGATGGCAGATCTATAATGCCTCGCCCAACCGCTAAAACATAATTAACGAGTGGGCAAAGCAACACTCGCTCGAATGTTAAACCATATCTAAGGAAAATTAACCTGACTTTGATATCATGTCAACCTCAAGGTTTATTGATAATTCTCCATTATTATTTAATGTTCACAATACAATAGAAGGTTATTGTATATAGGGAACAGTAGGAAAGAACTCTATTACTCTAACATAAACTCTAATGGGCTAACTCTAATGGGGTTAACATAATAACCCTAATTGACCCTGATTGACAGAAACTTAAAATTTACAAATAAATAATAATAAAAACCAACACGTTATATTTTGAAGGGGAAATTTCTTAAAGTCACGGTAAACTTTACACTTTTTTCATAAAACTACGGTTAACTTTATTTGTTGAGCACACCGTTAGATCTCTGTTATTTTTATTTTTATTAATCATGAAATGACTAATTAGCTAATAATTCAAATTACTATTGTCTTAATTCATCATTTATAGTTCTTCTAACGAGGAAGAAAGAAACACATTAAAAATAATCATTTTCTTAGAAACTTTTCTTTCTCTTAAAAAATTATACTTCATCTATCATGAGCAATGAAGATAAAGTAATAGAGCGAAAAAAATACAAGAAATAGAAATATATTAATTTATTTTAATATTAACATATATTAAGATGCTTGAATTTTGCAGTATTAAAAATTTAAATCATCAGCATTAAATTCAGAGAAAATTAAAATGAAAATAAGATCGAAAGTGGCATCGATTGAAGCCGGACTCGCCCACAACTGATAAGTTAGTTAATCGTGGTTTTATGCCTAAAAAGGTGTAAATTTTACCGTGACTTAATGCAATTTCCCCAAAATAAAACTAACGAAAATCTAACAGTGTGCTTTGAAAATAAAAATAACCGTTTTTTATACAAAAAAAAGGCAACAATATATAGTTTTATGCAAAACGTAAAGTTTATCGTGAGTTTATGCAATTTCCCCTATTTTAAATAAAATATACAGTTCTTTCACTTTTAACTGTGGTTCTGATTAGTAAGAATCATATTTGAACCACAATTGAATAATATTCTTAAAATTATAATTAAAACCGAACAGTTATTCATGTTTCTCAATTTTGAATCACGATATTCCGCTCGAGACAGACTTTGGCTCCAAAAGTAACACCTAGTCACATTGTTAAGCCCTCTAAGGGTACAAATTTGTAAAAATATGTCTAATTAATTGAGTAAGATATAATAATATCTATATTGTATTTTATTTCATTCAAAATTATTTGAACTCTACTAAAGAATCGTCAAACAATAAATATTGTGAGGTTCTTTTTGTCTAAATCACATCAGTTTTTATCTATTCATAAAATACTTCTCATTCTTTTCTACGAGTTTGAACCCGCGACATTTTTACTTGAAATGTGAAACTCAACCGGTAGAGTGTCTCTTTAAAAACTTTATCTTAACTGAAGTGTTCCAAAATGTTAAATTAAAAAAGAACATTGTGATAATAAAAGTTGGCATTTTTCGACGAGCACTATTACACATCAACGTTTTTTCGCTCCTCACGTGACTCTCTCAATCCAACCTATCACCTTTACACATCAACGATTTGTCGCTCTACACATGTGACTCTTTCAATCTTACTTGTTGATAGATTAATTTTTAATCATAACACAATAGGATAAATACCCATAAATCTAAGTCATCATCAAATTATTTTACAAATGCTAAAACGAGAGGGACGACTTTAACAATATACATACATATACCTATCATAATATAAGCTTGTTGTGTATGAATCACTTATATTCATAATTGGCTAAAATAGAAACAGAGAGACACATACAACTTATAAGATGACAAAAGTCTCATAAAAAAGGTGAAAATAAATGAAATAGTCAAAGATGGAAGCACACAACTCAAGCAACATCTCAATAAGGTATTAATTGCTTCCATAATGTCACCCATAAATGGCAAATTTGTTGCTTTAAATGTTGTACGCAAATAGTTTAACCAATATTCAAAACGTGAATTCGGAATAAACTTAAACATCTCATAAAAAGACATGTACGAAATGTTCACCTAACAAAGATACAAGAAATTAATTTACTGACACATGTGTTTTTTTATTTAAAATTAATTAGTAGTTGGTAATTGCAATATTTTGTCAATTATGACATTCCAGAAGGCAACAACTAATTAGTTATATTTTATAATTATTTTTATTTTTATTTAAAGATAAGTTATGCAAAGAGCCCATGCCCATGCATATTCTTGAGGACAGAAACTTTTTATATCATTCATTGCAAAATCTTGGCAAGTACATAATGACTTATAATCCATTGCCCCTGGGGTACAGTAGCTGGCAAGCAAAGTCTCGCTCAAACACACCTTATTTCAAATATATATATATATATATGCAATAATTACATTATTTGTCGACACCAAAATAAAATAATAAATCAGCTGTGAAATTAAGACAATTTATTCATAGCTTAGCAGAGATAATATTAACATAATTATGATTCACACCCATTAAATTTGTAATATTTATAATTTATGATGGTAATATTTTTAGTGTACCAAATTACACGGAATAAGATTGTTTTGCACATTGTTGTTCAACCTCTCTTTCTTCTTAGTTTTATCAACGACAACCTCCTCGCCTTTTATATGGTGTCGACTCCAATATTTATCACAACTCCATTCTGAACCATCATAAATTTGGCGAGCCATCTCTATTTTGCAGTAGCTCCGACGTCTTCAGCATTCATCAATCACTGTTAGAGTACCACATCTTAAATATATGAATATGTTCACCAGTTTAAATAATAATCTGAGTCTACATTCTGATAAGCTTGAGCTTTTAAGTAGTTAGGTAGAGTTTGTGACACAGTATCAGAGGTTGGTTCTATTTTGGAATTGACCTCTATATGTAATTTGTTTTGGGTTTAGGCCCATGGATCGGAGGACGTTCATGTTGTCCCTGCACCCGCTCATTTGTTTACACATGGATTTCAACCCGGCTTGCACGTGAGTGTGGGTGGTAGAGTACCACTCTTGAAATTTGTGAATTTGTTCACTAGTTTAAATAACAATATGAGCCTCCACCTATAAGTTTGAACTTCTAAGTGGGTTGGGCTTCTAACAATCACTAACCCCAACATTTTCAACTAGGGATGGATACAATGGGAATGAGGGATAGCCGCCCCCTTTGATTGTCCAAAATTACTAATAGAGTTCTCTATTGTTTGGTTTATTATTTAATTTATATTTTTTTACTAATTAAATTAATTTTTGTTTTAATTATATTACATTATTAATTAAATTAATTTTTTAATAAGAAATTTTGATTCCCTTAAATAATTTTTTGGATTTCTCACTATTTTCAACCATAGCCAATTGTCATAATCTTTCAATGACTTTACTTAATTTGCAATGAATGGACTTCTCTGGCATGACAAGGAAACAAGATTCAATCGATCTCGTTCAAAATTTACGCTATCGTCAACGGCTCACTTGTAATTCTTTTTTGGGGACGTTATTTGGTCAAAGACGAGCTTCCTTCATTGATGGCTTACTGACGATGCCTTGAGCTTCCACGACGTCATCGCCAAAATATTTTATTTTTCTCTTTAAAAATAATATGAATATGATTCGGATTCATGATCTCTATCGAAGAAGAAAAGCTTGAACTACTAGGATGTTGTTCCCTTATAGACTAGCCTTTCCTTGTAAAAATCCACAAATTAGAACACTTATAAATACATCATCAAACATTATTATTAAACAAAAATAATAGTCGCATATACTCAAATTAATATATTTCAGGCCGAATGAACATTTTCCTAAAAAAACCCTACCTTGTCTTGTGATGTAATAATAATGTAATCGGAACATGGAATAGAAGTCTAAGTATACAAACTCGTCAATATAAGGATAATTAATAAGTAAACACGTTTAAATAATCTTTCACACGTTCCCATTTGAAGTAAATATAATTAAATTCTACATACATGTCTTAAAAACCAATCTAGTAGCAACATTAAAAGCTCCGAGCAGCAGAACCACATATGCGTAATTTCCACTTTATACCTTCACACCTCTCTAACTTGAACCTTAAGTATGATTTAATCTTCTCTCTCCTCTTTAAATCATCAAAAACCATTCCTGAAGTTTCATATATATGTCCACAGCCCACATCTCTCCCTCTGCTCAATCCTCTATTCATCAACAACTCTCGCTGCCTATAGCCATACCTATAGGAACCATATCTTCTCCTACATAGCTTGCATTTATATATTTAGCTGTCGATAGCTACCCTTTTGCCTCCAACAACATGGGACGCCACTCGTGCTGCGTCAAGCAAAAGCTGCGCAAGGGCTTGTGGTCTCCGGAGGAAGACGAGAAGCTCTTCAATTACATCACCCGCTTCGGTGTCGGCTGCTGGAGCTCTGTCCCCAAATCAGCCGGTAACGATTCTTGATTCTTGAAACACCAATTTCAATTACCACTATAGTTCTCGTCATTATTTTTTATCAGCAAATCAGGTTATCGGTCTTTTAACCCTTTTGTCAACAAGCATCCATAGGGAAAACCTCGTCATTCTTATTGAATCTTGAATCTTGCAGGGTTGCAGAGGTGTGGCAAGAGCTGCAGGTTGAGATGGATAAATTACCTGCGGCCCGATCTCAAGAGAGGAATGTTCTCGCAGCAAGAGGAGGATCTCATCATCAACCTCCATCAACTTCTTGGCAATAGGTATGTTATGCTTATAGATGCTTGTATTGCTAAATGTGCTCGACAAGATTCGAGCTTTTCTTGTTTTTTACAATCTTGAATGTGATGGTGAAAATGGGCACTCATTGGTTTTTGGATTTGTTGTGGCAGGTGGGCACAAATCGCAGCTCAATTACCAGGGCGGACGGACAATGAGATAAAGAACTTTTGGAACTCGTCTCTAAAGAAGAAGCTGATGAAGCAGGGGATTGACCCGATAACCCACAAGCCAGCAAGCGAGGAGGTACAAGGATCGAGCGACGAGGACAACAAATCCGCAGAGAAATCACCAATCAAATCAAAAACCAATGACGCTCCTCTTAACAGGTCAACCATATTATATGGGCATGAACCAGCATTTCTTGTGGACGGTTCTTGCTACTATGGCGGCGGGATGGGCACAGAAGCTTCAGTGAGCAGAACAACGCTTTTCGATCATCACATGTCCTGCTTCGACGATCTCTCGGGATACAGCAGTCTCTTAGCACCTCACGGTACCTCCACGAGACTTGTTGAAGAGCAAGACCAGTTGTTGATGAACTCAAGCCTCGGACTCATGACTTCAATCCCAGGTTTGTCCAAATTCGACCATTCCAACATGTGTGGAGCAGAGTTTCATGATAACTCAGCATCAAGGATCAGTTCAAGCAACAGCAACAGCAATTTAGCAGAGAATGGAGGGTTCTCGTCATGGGATGGTGATAATTTCCAGTTCCAGGTCAATGGGATGGTGAAATCAGAACGAGAGTTGAGGTCCGGTTCGTGGCACGAAGATTTCAGTAGCTATCCGTTAACATCACTGTCACAAGATCTAATAACAGCTGCTAACTTTGATGTCTTCCACCACATTTGAACTGTAAATTCATTTTTTACACACACAAAGGTAATGACAACAGTAGAGTTCATAAGGACTCCTCTTGAGACTTTCTTTCTCGTTTGTAATATTTTTTTATCCTCTTTGAATGGTTGTGAATTAATAATGATTCTACAGTTTCTATGATTGGAACAGTTTTGTGGTCCTAAAGTGAACTTAAACATCATATTCATATGCAGATAGTGTGTTATTTTCATGGATGTCTCTTTTAAAGTTGATCATATTCGATATTCGAGTAAGACCCGAGTTTTTTTTTAAGTTTTACTGGTTTGAACTTTAAAGTATAAACATACATACAATGTGCTGAATGAAGAATTTATTTTATGTGAGATAAGTGGGACAAGTTGGGATTGTCATATTCATGAATTGCTTGCTGGCAAGAAATTTGAAAATGAGAGAAAGAAGATTTGGGGCAATAAATAAATGGTGAATGAGATACTGAAATCCATTCATTGATTGAGAATAGGTCCAAAAGGGTCAGAAAGTAGGGAGGGGCTCACACACACAAAAACACAAGTCCATTATTAGAGACAGAGAGGTGAGCAGTGAATAGGACAAGAGGGCCTCCCCCATAGAAAAATGAGGTTTTGTTCAGCTAGGGTCTCACATAACACAATCACAGTGAAGAGGAGCATCAGATAGTGCAATTATGACTGGGTTTATTTATGTTAATGTGTGTGCACTTTCTCTCCATCATTTTCTCAGGTGAGAGTGAAATAGAAAGATGCTGTGAGGAATGCCATATGATGGCTCCATCACCTTTTTGAGCCTGGTGGGTCAATTTTTTAGCTTCTACAGCAGTAGGTGTCATTCTTGCAATGTTCCTCCCACCCAAGAACCCAATATGGTAAATTAAATGACCTTTATTTACATGTCATAGTTAAAAATGTACAGTTCTCATGTCACGTTGATTTACTTTTATCATGTCATCACAATAAAACGAATGTACCTGTCTCGTGCATCTTGTGAAGAATAGAAACTGATCCGAGCAGAGGCGCTGCTCGAAGGGTGGAACTAAGAGAGGAGCTCAGATTCAGGGGGAGACCCTGAGATAGGTTGTCACTTGTAACAATAGCATAAGTTAAATATTTGTGTGATAATAATTGTAACTTGTACGTTTTGATTGGTTACGATATAGTGAAACATTTCCACTGACATAGTGCCTCCAGACGTAGGTGAGATTGCACCGAACTGGGTAAACATATCATATGTCGTTGTTTGTTGTTTTATATTTTCTATATATTCGTATCTGCTTACTGACAAGATGTTACGCACATTGTCAAGACATTGGGCGTGACATCATTTCCGTTCTCTGTTTGATCTACTAACCATAATATGTACGTCAGTAAGTTGTCAATCACAAAATCTTAACATTGTGAGTGACATCTTGCGTCTAACCAGAATTTCACCTTTAAATGTGGCAACCTTGTAAATATTCTTAAATTTAGATGTTAGGATGGAAGGAAGTTTTGTCACGAGAGATGAGGTAACACCATGATAGATGGTAATACGAATGTAAATTGAATCATATATATTGGTTCGGACTCCACGGCTAAAAAGTCATCCGTATTATAAGTTGAGAGGAAAATTTTTAGTTCATTATGTTAAACTATATATGTCATTTTTTCAATTCATTAAGGAAAACTATTTTAAGTGTCAATTCACTACGGAAAACTATTATAAGTTGGGTTTTTCCTACCCTTTATATACGACGCATTATTTTTGTTTGTACCCGTAAACCTTTTTCAACTCAATCTCCTCACGGGGTCATATATAGTAGGACATGACTTTTGTACATGGGCTTACTTCCCCTTACACATACCATAGTTTGACAAGACTTCCAAGAACGCGGAGCCACGGGGAAGCGAGACTCACTAACAATTATTTTTAACCGCTGTGACACGTAAATATCCTTAAATTTAGAGGTCAAGATTTTTTTAATATCAATGTCATGACTCGAGCTCCGATCTCGTATCTGTGTGTTTTGAGGATTCAGAAATGAAAAGGATGATATTATTTGACCATCAAATGACATATGTTAGACTGTTCCCATAGGCATATGCTTTAGCTAATGATAGCTCAAGAAGCTTTTTCCTGAAATAGAACAGCACCGTCTTTGAAACATGAGGAGGTCTCACCTTCAACTTACCAAGTCAAGTCTATGACCAATGTTCATTGAATCTTCAATATCTCTTTTATAAAGAAATATAAAAAAGCTGTGATGATCTTATCAGCCTAAAGGTTCTTTGAAGTGGGTGAATAATACTAGGAAGCATCATTTCATAATATTTGTCACTCATCATATCCAAGAAGGTTCCTACAATATGACAACTTCAATTCAAGGATTCAGATTCATCTCCCTTTCCTTTCCATGGTGGGTTCAATATAATTCTATTCTCATAACATATCATTTTTTTGTATATTACGTGCTTAATCCGAGCTGTTCCTCGGCCCCATATGTTTAAATGATGTTTATAAGTATATGGAATATGAAACACGGCTCCAACAAACATTAACAACGACATTGCATAAAAGATGAATCACATGGAAGAGCATTGAGTGTTTACTTGGGATGCAAGTCATGTCGTAGCTTGTAATCAAAGACAAGTTGTTAACCGTTGACAACTTCACAAACAAAGTTAATCTCACGTCCTTGTCGGATAGCTAATAATATGTTCCATAATTTGGCACAAGACAATAGTAATTTTCGGGGAGGTCAATGATGGCCTATTCTGCAACAAGATGTGGGTTAGAAACTTGATTGAAATTGTGTGGCTTTATTGCTTGGTGTAATCGAGTTAGGTGGAACCATTTCTCATCATTTTCAGCATTGAATTGAAAGCGAAGTTACTATAGCAAGAAGAGATGGTTGCGGATGAGAAGTGCAGATAAGGCAAAGCACAAAAAGGGATATAATTAGAGTTGACAAGGAAAATGCAGCAAAGGACATCATCAAATGGGGAATTCAGTTGTTTGTGAGTTGTATGATAGTTTTCCAAGAAAAGTTTAGGACATGAATACAGAGTATTGTTGTTTTCATGTACATGTGGATTTCCTTTTTCTTTTGTTTTGGGACATGAAGCTTCAAGTTACACTCTTGCTCCTTGCTTTTTCTGCTATGGAAAGTATTTGTTTTCCTATCAAGTGTCAACTATAAGTTTCCAACCAAGTAGTGTAGCTTTGTTGATCCACACAACACAAGCATTACCTAATAAGAAGTTTAATGTTTCAATCCTAGTATCTAATTGGGCTTAGATGTGAGGGTGAGGTTGGGTTGTAAATTAATACATGGATAATTGCAAAAAAAATAAAACCCATTTCATATTTTTTTTAGAGCGTACGTGTATTACGTTTATTGCACATATGTGTTGAGAATAACACCTAGTCTTAAGTCTTTCTCTGATACTATATAAGACTTTGAATAGTGTTGTATATTTATTATTCAACAGTGAATGATTTATATACACAAGAGCATAACAATAGATCCACAATATAAGCAACTAGATGGACTAAATAGATAGTGAGATATTGGAGGAAGACTTAATATATTTGAGGAAGACTTAAGACTAAGCGTTATTCTCAACAATATGATGGGCGAATACATCATGTAGGTAGGGCTGGATACGGATTTGGAACGAGATCAGATCCAACTAACCGATTCTATATTTTAGAGACCCAAAACCGGGCCCATTATATATGAAACGGTCTGGTTATGGGTCCGATTCTTTGGTTTGGTTCCCATTTCCGCCCAATTAAACTCGATAAATGATTAGTTGTGATATCATGGTCGAGTTTCCTAATTCTCTCCAAATTCACTCAATTAATATAATCCTTATATATTGTTAAGTTTATATGCAAAATTGTACACAATTAACTTCATTCGTAGGCAAAAATTTTACATCGCAAATACAAAATATACTAATTAAAACCTTTGGAACCGGTTAACCGACAGTTTTGTACTTTCAGAACCGACCCAAACTGAATTGATTCGTTTCTCGATTTTCAGACTCAAATCCAACATGAGGGTTCGCGGAAGCTCTTTAGCTTCAGAGACTCATTGCATCTCCTTCCAGCTACGTTAGATAATCTAGCACAGAGTCTATGCCCAATACCCACTATTTTGGATAAAAAGTGTTCATCCCTAACACTACGTATATTTTTTAGATGTGGTTGTTCACTGCTATCGGCAGTGTATCGATCGCACTCAATAACGTGTAAGTAAAGGTTAAGTACACAAGTTATTGAAACTTAGGGAAAAAGACGTTCTGAGCACCCAAATTCAGTTCATGTGACTAATGTCGTTCGATCGATTAAGTTGGTGCTTAGAAAACAATTCAAAGTAAAACAGTTAATTACAAACGATAGAGAATGGAGAGAGGGGTATAATTCAGGGTATAGGAATTGCATAGTAGTACCGGATAAAATAATCGATAATTATGCATAAAGTATGTTATTTTTAATTAGATAGGAAGACAGTGAAAATTTTATAATATGCCCGGAAGTTCTTTGTAAGATACTAGAGGGGTAAGTCAATTGCGATGGCCTAACTTGCTAGAGTGTAGGTCTAAAAGAATTGAGTCGATCAAGCTTTGTAAAATTTTCCAACTTTCAGGAGTGAGCTTTTGCCTATTGCACTCGTGTTAACCCAATCTTATACAGCTAACATTTAAACCCAAGTTCCAATTAATCTTAGATCCACTTACAGATTATATTTTGTAAATCTTAATCTTATAAGGTATCAATTATCAAAACTCGAAATAAGATAAAACATTAAGATCAATTAATTAAAAACTCCTAAACACGGGGCTATATGCGTATGCACTACTAATTCAATTCATACCCCAAATCAATAGAGATTTATAATATAATTTTTAATGATGTGTTGTCACAATTATTTTTATTTTGATATTTATTATTTGGAGATAACATTTTTGTATTAAATATATTTGTTAGAGAATATATAAATGTAATATTGAAGTCTTCATTTTCATTTAGCATAGATACTGTATTTATACATAATATACACATCTTCACCAATGTTCACATTTATTGATAATTACATGTATCTAATAATAAAATATAAATGTAATGTTGAATACTGTATTTATACATAATATACACATCTTCACCAATGGTCACATTCACTGATAATTACATATGCAGCTCTTCGTCACACACTTTCATATAAGATGCATCTAATAATAATAATATACATATAATATATATATATATATATATGACGGAAAATGACGTTTTTGTGCGTCTAAACATACCACTTTTATTTTTAATAGGGAAAGACAATATAATACGTCTAAGTCAATTCTCATTGTACTACCTTTAACATTTTTAAATTAATAGATTTAATAAAGAATTATATTGAGGGTAAAATTGTCATATTACATATTTTGACGGTAAAATTTAATTGATAAAGTGCGAAAAATGAAGAGTAGCAAAAAAAGAAATATATATTTATGATAGCAAAGTCATAATTAACTATAATTATGTATTGTAAAATATCATTTTTTTCGTTGATAAAGTTTCCCTTAACAAGTAATAGGGTCAACGTGCAAACCTGAGCTTTCATTTCTATATTGAGAAATTTCAAACTCTGGCATGCATGATAATTGATCGGAACCGAACTGATAGAGTTTTGTTACCAAAATTGGGAACCGAAACCGGCATGATAATGTTGGGAAACCGACCGTTCAGTTAAGTGAAGATTTTGATCAATTTTTTGGCTTAACTGAAACTGGTTTTCAATTATATTTGGGCCTCAAAATATTAAATATTTGGGCCTTATAATTGAAGGAAGCCCGATTAGTGAAACCCTCCATCATCAACGCATCTCGTTGGCACCCAATTCTTGGCCAAATGCTTTCTTGATCAATTTGGTCCTCTCTGCCACCTCCTCCTCCATCGTTAATGAACAAAAAAAAGAACCACAAAATCATCAAATCTTGACACAAACATCATAAAATTGTCACTTTCGAGAGCTTGTTCGCTGGAATGGTTGTTGAGGAGAGAAGGGAGGAGGAGACTGTCGAGAATATTGAGAGGAGAGGATTTGAGATTGAAAGAAGTGAGAGGAAAGGAGATTGAGAGATCAGAGAAGTGAGGAGGGTGTGGTGAGGTTTTGAACCGGTTTAATCAATAATTGTAATTTTCTAAAATGAAAACCAAAAATCAAACTGAATCATATTAGTTATTAAAAATCAAAATTGAACCGGATCTAATCCCACTAGTTCCAGTTATTTGTGTTTTGATTTTTTTTATTCTAGTCGATTTTTTGTTACTGGTTAAATTTGAGCATGTATACCATGAGAATTATTAATATCGTTGATATATCAAAAATAAATGATATTCTTTTGTATTAAAAGTACGAGAGATGGGACGGGGAGAGAGATTATGTGCTCGCTAAACATTAAGTTCTGATTTCAATCCACAGCTAACTCAACTCCAAGACAATTTATTCAGCTATATATAATACATCAAAAGTCAAAACTCATGCTCGTATCATTGTTAAATAATTCATTACAACTGTTACGATACGACTTATTTTACAAAATAAATATTTAAAAAATTCATGAGAATCCACGTTGTGCCACTCACTCCCATAGTTGAGCGTTCATGTCCAAAATTCTTGGAAGGGAAGGTGGATAATATGAAAAGTGGATAGAGAAATGCAAAACACAAAAGTAGAATGACGTAGGAGACCAATGTACATAAGCACAATCACACTTGTTTCTCAAGAAAATAGTATGATTCTAGAGGATTTTTTTTCAAAAATAATATTATTAAATCAGTTATTTAGTAAATTATGTTACTTTTGAGCATAATAATTATAGAAATAGATTTGACTCCACCCAAAACGCATGTGTTGCTATCAGGTAAAGATTAATTTTTTTATTTGATTTTCTGCAATACTTCAGTAAAAAGCTATGGATCAGTTTAAAATACCATAATTGCTCTTGATTTTTTTAGTAACAAATGTTTATTACTTTTAAAATTTTCTCTCTTTACTTGTTTTACTTCCTTCTTTCCCATAAGGGGTTGTTGTGGCCGACAATCCCATGGACCAAATCGGTGAGAAAGTATTATGTGTGATGTAGTTTAGGTGGAATAAGGACCGTCGAGAAAGATTTTACTTCTTTCAGAATGACCACTCACTTGATCTTGTCGTCAATGCAACCTAAGCTCTCTTCTGGTGTTCGAAAGTTTTTCTACGATCTCCACTTTGATTTTTACACCTATGAAGTTTCGCTTCAATTTCATATACATAAAGTTGAAATTTTGGTTTGATGTTAGTCCAAGCACCCAACTGATGAACTATTTTTTTTTTAATTATTCGTTAAATTTGAGCATTATCTGATGTTTTTAAAAACGACCACAAGAAATCCCAATTTAGGAGATTAGGGTTCATGCACAATTTTGACAAAATTTGATGCACTTTTATGTACCTATGTTGACATTTCATACATGGCCTCTGCAATTTTCCTCATTTGAGGGTTGGGGTAGTTAGATTTTGATTGTTAAGTTTGGCAATTTGTTTTTCTTAAAAAGAGATATTCCTCTACTTCATTTTTTTGTTTGAAAAAAAAATCTGGAACTTCAATTTTTTTGTTCTTTTATACCTCTTTTCTTTACATCTTGCTTGAATTACAAATGGTTTATATTTTTATTCCTTTGTATATTAAATTACATCTTTTTTTTAATATAATTGATGGTTAATTGTTAACTTAGACTTCATTGTTTCTTTCCTCTAATGTGTTTGTGGAACATTTTTTGGTTAATTTTGATCTTGTGTGAATAGAGAGTACAAAAAATACGTTGAAAATTTGAATCTACAGTAAGGGTAAGTATTTTGAAAAAAACAATGGCTTTTTTCCTGGTAACATATTTTACAAAATAACTGATTTAATAACATTTTATTTGAAAAAAGTCCGATTCTAGAAAGGTGAATTGAAATTTGAAACTTCGTTTTGGGTTTGCTAATACAAAATTAGCACACATTTATTTACACATTGTGCATCAGTTGAACCAGAAGGCCCAGAACCAAGAGAAGCACTATTATGGTTTCTACCCGGTCTCTTGAGAATCAAATATAAATGAACTCTGGAGAGGGTATTCGGGAGTTCCAAATTACGATCCATAATCATGCTAGCTTGCCAAGCAAGAATGGGTAAATGTTTATTTTCCTTTCACAATTGCACAGTAACACATTATTTCAATCCACTTTCATGCGACAACTTCAACAATCCAAGAAAAGAATCAAACAATTGAATATATTGGGAGGATGTAAATGAAAATGAGTGCGCATGGTGGATATAAGAAGCTAATTATATTACACAATGCAAACTAAGAGATTAAAAGGAATAGAAGACTGCAAGGCATCAACTGAAGCTGATAATCTAATCTAATCAAAGTGCGAAAAAGAATGCCTGTTCCAGTATGGTGGTTTTAGACCAAACTACATGATGATCTTTCACCATGTCATGAGCTTAAGCAAACAACAAACTAACAAATTATGTAACATGCATGACCAAATCATTCATCTTCCCTCCAGTGATCACATGTTCTCAACATCATAAAAGTGTCCTATGGATAAACAAACACAGCCACCGAACAAGAACAACAATCCACATCAATCCTTTACCACATTGCTGCATATATTAACTTCGACAGATCGGATTGTTAGACACGTACATCATTACCACTACATAAATGATGTTTTATTTAAGGTTCTAAAACTCGGAATTGGCAATAAACTCCAGGAGAAATCGTTTTATATTAAATGTATATTAACATATAATATGTATTAATGACAAAATAACAATATTTTAATAAAATAAGATGGCTTCAAACAACTTAATACTTTAAAACAAAAGCATAAACCATAATATAGGAAACAAGTTCAAGCAACGTTAAATGTATATCACAAGCCAAAAAAAACTCACATTTGACTAGGTATTTATAAGAAGCCAGCTATTTGCAATTCATTCTTTTAGAAGAATTAGGGCTAATACATTTCTTCCAACAGTTGGGAAATGCATAATTCTCATACTAGTAAGATGACTGTATTATGATTCAATGCAAAAACTACTTTCATGTGTGACCTAGATCAATGCTTCTCAATTATCTGTACACAATACACATGGAGGGGAAATATAACCAAAGAGACATAGAAGCATCATGACATGCAGGCAAATCTATTAACCGTGAAAGCACATCAACAAGAGCACATCTTATCTCAAAACATCGTAATACGGTAAATGCTTTGTTGTATACATCGTATTAAACTACCAAAGGAAATTGTATCCTTAAAATCTGAATATTATCACTAAGGTGCAATTGAAACCACAAACTGAGAACAGAAATGACCAATCTAATTAACTTTCAACTAACAGCCATAACAAGAATTGGAACTTGGATCTTTAATATCCTTCCAACATATGACTGCCATTATTTTAGTCATTGGGACCTAAGACTAATGAGCCTACATGACCAGGACCATTTTACATAACAGAATCAAAGAACCTTCAAAAACAAAGGGGTTCATTACCCAAAATCAATTGCAATCTCCCAAACCCTTCCACGGTATAATCTGTATCCTAAGCTTAAATTAATCATAGAGAAACATAACATCACACCAAGAGATGCTGTCACGATAAAACCAAGCTCAAGAACAGATCAAATGCAATAACAAGCAGATATAAAACTATAACATTCTGCTTTAAATAACATCCAAATCAGATCCATATGAAACAAAACAAGTACTTTGTTGGAATTACCAAAATTCATGACATCTCAAAATCCAGATAAAAAACGAGCCAAGAGAATCTAAAACTTGAAGTTACCGATCAAACCTAAGCAGTGAGCACAACAGCACCACCATTCTCCTTGATCTTCTTCTCGGCGGTCTTGGAGATGAGCTTGGCCTTGACGACGAGGGGCTGGTTCTCTGGCAAGACACCTTTGCCGAGGACCTTGAAGAAGCCGAACTGAGTGACGTCGATGACGGGGACGGCGTCCTTGGAGGCCTTGTCCCTGACGTCCTGGGGGACCATGGACCAGAGCTTGTCGAGGTTGACGATGGGGCAGTGGAACTTGTTGCGGAGGCGGTGGAAGTAGCGCATGCCGACCTTGCCGAAGTAGCCGGGATGGTACTTGTCGAAGAGGATGCGATGGTGGTGCATGCCTCCGGCGTTACCGCGACCGCCGGGATGCTTGCGGTGCTTCCCGATACGGCCGTGGCCGGCGCTCACATGGCCGCGCTTCTTGCGGTTCTTCTTCAGTCGGGTCGTCATTTCTCAGAGCTCTCTCGATCGATCGATTGATTCAGAAGCTGCTGCTGCTGATACAATTAGGGTTTCGCTTCTCTATATAGTAAGTGTGAGAGGCTGTGATGGTTGGTTTTACCATTTTGTCCCCCAACACAACATAACCTTGCTTTCTGGTACCATTTTATTTTTCCTTTTCATGCTTTACTTCTAGGTGTAATATCATGTACCTCCCCTTGTATATAACATATTTTCATTTAACTTCCTCTAAACAAAAATGTGTCTTTTGTACCCTAAGTTTCGCATTGTATTAAAAAAAATTATAAAATAAATAATGAAATTGGTTTTAGAATTAAGAAATATTTAAAATTAAAGTTCATTTTAAAAAATCATAATAAACTTAATTTTATTAATAAAAAGATATTAGAAATGACTTTTTTAGGGGAAACGCCGACATATTATTAAATTATAAAACAAACTAATATGACATTACATCGGACAGCTAAATCATCAGATGGTGAGACAGACCCTGCACCATGATCGAAGTTACTGATAGTTAAAATATAGGGATAATTTCATATGGATACCCTTGTATATGTCACTTTATTACATGACTACACCTATAAATATTTCGTATCAGAGTGACTACCTATGAATTTCAGTTTTATCACCGTTACTCATTCCGTCCATTTCTATTAGTTTTTAACATTTTTAGCATGTGAAATGACTAAAATAACCTTGAGATGTGAATGAGTTATTAGAGTTGGATTAAAAAGACCTAAATACCCTTGACTATTCATTTAATTTTCATAGATGTGCCCTCCACCCTTCTCTCTCACAAATATCTCTCATTTAATTTTAAATGAACTCACTGTGCCATTATTTTTCTTCAACTCACTAACTCTGCAGAAATCGAAGACTACAGTCATAGAGGTCGTCAACAACACAACGCCAAAACCAACAGTAGCTTCAGATGTGGAACCGAAACTCGGAGTCATCAACCACACCGTCCCAATCTTACCGCCACCAACCACCGTCGTAGATTTATCGCCTCCTCACTCCAGCGATGAACCAAAAGGCCAATCCTCGCACATGTCGTCCCCACCATCCTCGGCTCACTTGCTGTCACTCTCTCCATTTCACCTCCAGTTCCTGCCAGAATCGTCGCCGCCGGATCGGTCTCCGGGAGCCTCCTCCATCTCCTCCGGCCACAGCTCCAGCACCAGCCACGTTTCCTCCCTCAGCGACGAGAACCTCTATCAAATACAACCGAACACCGCCCTGGCCCTGCCTTCTCAGGTGGAGGCACCGAAAGCGAAGCGATTGGTCCACGACGAGCCGAAGATCATCGTCACAAAATTGGATCTCGGAGCTCGATACGCGTTCTCTTCCAGAGATGACGAAGTATCTGCCGCCTCTGCCGCCGCAACGAGTAATGGTATGAATAATCACGATAATAGGCGGAGGAAGCGACTGAAACCGTCGATTTTCGGGAAATTGAAGGTCAAACACCGTAAATAGGGTTTTGCTGGGTTTTAGGATTCTTGGGTACATCTTCTGCTTGGTTTCGTTCTCAATCATGGCCACAGACAAGAACCAGGGTTGGGCTATCGACTCTTTCAATCGCTACAAGGAGTTCAAATACTCCGTCACCATCCATAATCATGAATCTGAAATTATTTATTTCTCTGTAAATTTCAATTCACAATTTCAAATTAACTTTACCAATTCAAATGAAGCTAAATGATTATGTCCTTGTAGTTGTTGGGAATTGAATTGGGGTATTTAATTTTCATATACATAAACACAAATCCAGTGAGTTCATTTAACATTAAATAAGAAATATTTGTGAGAGAGAATGGTGGAGGGTATATTTATGAAAATTAAATGAATAGTCAAGGGCATTTTAGTCTTTTCAATTCAACTCTAGTAACTCATTCACATCTCAATGTTATCTTAGTCATTTCACATGCTAAAAATGTTAAAAAAAACTAACAGAAATTGACGAAATGAGTAACAGTGATAAAACTGATTTTCATGGGTAGTCACCCTGATACGAAATATTCTAATATAGTCATGTGATAATGTGGCATATCCAAGGGTATCCATATGGAGTTATCCCTAAAATATGCTTGGCCAAGTCATGAGCCATGGAATTACAAAAACAACTAGCAAAATAAAAGATAGCGCGACGACATGCCTCTTGCAACATCACGGCCTCCACCTCGAATGGGTTGAGACTCTACGCAAATCCATTACAAGAACTACCCCAAAAACACTAGAGCCAGCTCAAATAAACCTTTGACACAAATTGATTTTCTCAAATCAAGATTCTCGTGCCACCTGAACCCCCAAATGGCGCAATAGGACATCACAAGGACGTATTTAAAGTTTCATAAAACCAAGACCCCTTAGTTCGATATGTTTATATAAATCTGCCTATCGACGCCAAAGGACTCATGATCCTTCCCGGTACCGAGACATCAACCAACCAAAACAGTAGCCGACGAATCGCAAGAATTTTTCTACCTTACCTCCGATAAGCTCCTCCCGTGTTTGTCTGTCATTGATCTCGCACCAAGCTAATTGTTGGAACTTCTCTGACCAATCACCGATGGCCCCTTCCGGACCCGTCTCCCCTCGCAAATGATATCAAAATAATACCCTCCTAACTTTATCATCGCCAAGCCCCTGACCGGCCTTGACCAGTCCCCCGAATTTGACAAACCCCTGACCACTAGACCCGCCTAATCCAAACTCCGCCACGGGTCTCAATTTCGACCTCCACCACGGTTTCCATCCGGGTCCGCTTACCTCCTCTGCGAGTTTTCCCGCCGACCACCCGTCTCCGGCCCCCCTGTTCCCCCCGTCCACAGGCTCCGCTGTCCTATCTCTTTGATGTAAGATCTAGATCCTTAGTCCAAGTTTATGCCAATTACGTATCAGTCATCTCGGAATTCAAGGAACTAGATCGAATACATAAGGATGACGGCTCTATGTCTCATTCGATCTCATTCGATCTCATACACCTTAAAGAAAACAAAGGTTTATTGATACAGATGACAGACAGGAGATATCGAACCGATCGATACGCTCATGGACATTGGGTAATCAATACGTCTTACTAGAGGCCACTGGTGATGGATTGGGTGAGATGGGTTCTCACGCCGATCTGCCAATGGGTCACGGGCCTACAGGGTCACACGCCAAGAGCAAGACCGAAGCGACTCGAAGGGACTCAAGAGGTCCGAAATAAGTGGTTTGGGAATGATTGCAGTGGGGTGTCGATCGTCACCTTGGAGATGTCGATCGCCACCTTGAAGGTGTCGATCGACACTCAGATCTGGCATCACAAGGGTGGTGTCGATCGACACCTTCCACGCGGGAAGGGTGTCGATCGACACCTATGCCAGATGCTGAAAACTTAGAGGCCATCCCCAAAGCCTATAAAAGGAGGCTTTGGGTGAGAGCCTCTCGTTAAGGCTCTTAAGCAATATTAGCTACACCAAAAAGAGAAAACTCTCTAGTTCTTTCATTGGGAGCTTGGGGAATCGAGTGATTGAGTGCTACTGGAGCCTAATAGTTCTGGTGAGGATTCAAGCTTCACAAGGTCGAGCTCGGTGTGTGTGCACTCGTAGAAAACGAGTCCGAGGATTCGTTTAGAGATCGGATTCGTGAGTTTTCCTCCAGACTACGAGAGGTAAAAATCTGATCTTTACTCGTTCTAAGGATTCATCTATTGTTAGCAAACGATCTTGTGGAGGGTTCTCGGTTAAATTCCTTGTTTCCGCTGTGCTTGAGATCCCGGGAACCCCTACACTTGCCAGCCATTGTTGTGGCCAAGCCCCGACCAATCACGCTCATGTCTCGACTCCATTTCTATTCCAAAATCACTCATGAAATCCACGAGCCCCTTCCCTGTCAACCTCTTTCCCCAATCGAGCTCAAGCTCGCTCAACCCGTCTCGTACCTCCGATGTCATGTAGCAACACCACACGTTCCGACTCCCGACCTGCACCACCACAGCCTCTCGTCGACCCATTCTAGACTCCGGCTAACTCTGCCTTGCTCACTCGCAGACAGCCGCTCGCCAACGCGTAACTCGTCAGATTGACGAGAAAAAACCCTAAAATGTGTTAGGGACAGTCTGCATTGTACATCTAAAAGGATCTACTAAAAATGATATATTTTTTAGGCAAAATGTCACTTACCTTCCTCATGGTATACGAGATTTTCACTTACCACCCTCGCGGTATACGGGATTTTCACTTACCTCTCTCGCTCGACTAATGCATTCTGACAGGTCCCCGAACTTTCAGAATTTCTCACAGAAGCCCAACGGTGTTAATTTTTTGTGAAAAGTCTAAAATACCCTCGGCTCACTATTAATTTTTCTAAGGTTTTCCATTGATTCACTGTTCATGGAGCCACTTTGGCTCCGCACTCTGGCCACCCACTCTGGTTGCCCTCCTCTCCGACCCTCCGCCATTTTCAGCGGTGAACTCGGCGGCTTCGCTTGGTACGATAGTCTCCACCACCTCTCTTCTCCAATTTCGGTATCAGTCGACGTTTGATTTGATTCGATTCATATGGGTTTTGGCTTATTTTTCTGGGTTTTCGAAAATTAAATCTTTTGATGTGTTCATTTCGATTCAATTGGAGTTTTCTGAAAATGAGTTTCATTTTTTTAGTAGTTTGTGTGATTTTTTTGTTGGTGTTAATGGGTTTATGGTGAAATTTTTGTTTGCTGGGTGGATAGAATTCAGTTTTGTAATGTGAAATTGTTGTGTTGAGGATTGAGATTCAGTTTTCTTGCTGCTGCTCTCTTTTTTCTCAGGTGCCAAACAGAATGTTATGCTTAAGCTGATGAGGAATGTGGTCACTATGTTGAATGGACTCATTTGAAGTGATGAAAATGATATTGATTTGGACTTGGATGTGAAATTTGTGATATGGGGAAGGTGAATTTGATTGTGTGATTCATTTTTGCTTTGTTAGGTAGGTGCGTATTGAGAAAACTAGCTGAGAGGAATGAGATAATTTCTATATTCAATTCTTAGAGAAGATTCAATTGCATCATAATTTGTGTTTTGAACAATCTTTGGAGTCGATAAGCCTTTGGCTGAGGCTTTATTGACTTTCTGGTTACTTGGTTGAAGTCAGTTTAGTGGTCGAGGCGTTGCGGAAGTGGAGAGGTTGAGGTAGTTCCGGCCGCTGGACGGCGACGAGGCACTTCAAGACCATGTGGGCGTCGCGGGTGAGCTGTTGCCGATAGGGATGGCAAAAATACCCAAACCTGACGGGTAACCCATAGACCCAACCCAATTAGAAACGGGCGGGTACGTAATTTCAGGTAACGGGACGGGTAATGGGGAAAACAAGCAGGTATCTAGTCGGGTCAAGGTCGGGATCGGGGTTACTACTACCCGCCTCGCCCCGCCTCGCCTCGTTGGATATTATATTTATATTTTAAAAAAACATTACCAACTAATTAGGTTTCTCAAAAACAAATTATACTCAAGTTACGAATTTTATTTGTTTGTTTCTCTATATATACTTTTCTATTAATTTTGATATTTCGGGCAAACATGGTTTACTGAGCTCTCATAATTGATTTTGGTTGTACAGTGAAAAAACATCACACACTATGATTTGAAGACTTCAAACACGATGTTATAGTAGAAATTTTCTTTAAAATTATAATGAACCATGAATTAATTTGTGATATTGCAATGGTTATTTTTAAAAAAATTAAAGAACGTGCCTTGAATTGATTTTGCTTGCTTTATATTTCACACATTAATATCATGGGAAACCACCTACTTATTTTCTAGCAAAAATATGTTTTACTACATCATGTTTTATATGTATAAAATTTTCTATTTGTATGTAGAATTAATTGAGGGATGATCATCATATAATGTTAAACGAATTGTAAGAGAAAATTGGAAATAAGTCTGATTTCGGGACGGGTCCGGGACTTGCAAATTACCCGTACCCGTCGGGATGGGTTTGAAAGCAAAATATTGGGGAATGGGACGGGTTCGGGACAGGGACCTAATATTTGGGTTGGGTTTGGGATTACTAGATCCGCCCCAAACCCGCCCCAGTGCCATCCCTAGTTGTCGAGGAAGGTGGCGGCTCGTGAACCCTTGCTGAGGGAGAGGAGGGCGGAGAGGTGCTTGGGGGTCGGTAGTGGGTGGTGAGTATACAAAAGGGAGGTAAGTGAAAATGCAAAAAGGGTATTTTTGTCATTTTGACAAAAAACAGTTGACTTTTGACCAAAACTAACACCGTTAGGCTTTTGTGAAAATTTTTGAAAGTTCATGACCTTTCAGAACGCATTAGTCAAGCGAGTAAGGTAAATGAAAATCGCGTATACCACGAGAGAGGTAAGTGACATTTTCCCATTTTTTAATACTTGACATTTTCATCATTTCTAAACAATTAATAAATTTTTAAAAAAATTAACGCACAAAATAAACATGAAATTTAAGAAAACATACATTTTTGTTTGAGAGAATTAAGTGAAAATGACATCTATAGGAAGATATTTAACATTATCATTTATTTTATTCCTTAAAAAACATTTCCTTTATTTCTATATAATAGCGAACTTCACCACACAGAAAACATTTGAATTATTTATTCATTTTCGCAGTAATATTTAAAACTTGAGAAAATTGCATATACCACCCCCTAAAGTATATCAAATCTCACCCAACACTCCTTAAAATCATTATTCTCGCTGGCACCCCTTTAAAATGTGCAAAAATCTCAGTTATCAAAAATTTATTGAAAAAAGACAAAAATACCCCCCTCTCCCTCACCATACCCTCTCTCCCCTCCCTCCCTTCACCGTCGCTGGCGAACCTCCCTCTAGCCAATCCCCTCCACTTTCGCCACTTCTGGTGCCACCTCGAACACCTCCGCTGTCACCGTCAGCCTCCCCTCCTCCGCCCCCTCCATCCTCACCTTGAACTTCTTCTCCCTCCAAGGAATTTTTCAGCAACAATGGAGGGAGGGAGGAGAGAGAGGGTATGGTGAGGAAGAGGAGTATTTTTGTCTTTTTCAATAAATTTTTGACAACTGAGATTTTTGCCTATTTTAAAGGAGTGCTAGTGAGAATAATGGTTTTAGGAGGTGTTGGGTGAGATTTCGTATATTTTAGGGGGTTATATCTAGAATTATCCCTTAAAACTTCAAAAATATACCAACAATTAATCAAAAACTAGAAGTAAGACCATCATACAGGAATGGACAGTTTAATTCCGAGCTTCATATACGTCGTCAAATATTTGACGTGTCAAATTGAAATTCATTATACATGCTCTAAAGCATAGTCCATGCTTTGTGTGAGAAAAGCTACAATAACGTACTTGATAATGATGGTTATAAATTGAACAATATTGGATCTACTGGAACAGTATTGAGATCTTCAGTGTAAAGGAGGAAACTAAAACTAGTTGTACATTCTAAAATACACAACATCTAATCCGGTTTTCAGACTAACACAAACTACCATGGCCTGCGCCCGCCTCCACCAATAGGAACCACATTTGACCCTGACATCATTCCCCGGTTTCCATACCCTCCTCCTCGCCCTCTCGACCGGAAATTTCCTCCTGAACCTACAATAGCCAGACCCAAAAATATCCCGTCATTACAAATAAAAACAACAATGGGTTACTTGCTAGCAACTGGCGAGCTTTGAGTGTGTACCAGGACCGCCAGATCGAGCCAAGGCGGCCAGCGTTGGCGGCACAATCTGCTTAGCTTCTTGCAAGATCTTGCTTAGCTCCCTTGCATATTTTGCATTTGCATGAGTGAAAAAGGTATATGCCATACCCTTAGCCCCAGCACGACCAGTTCGGCCTATCCTGTGTATATAATCCTCAAGGCTCGATGGAAAATCATAATTTATCACACACTTTATATCCTTCACATCTACAGTCAAGAAATTGCAAGGTTAGGAGAATATGCATGAATTAGAAACAGAAAATAAGCAAGAAAACCCCCCTTATCCCTGCACCCTTAAGCTCAAATTTAAGATAACACATTCATCGAGTAAATGTGCCAACCTTAATCTTGCAGGGATAAGGAGCAGCCTCACCACCACCATTTCCCATGTCAACCAATTAAGAAAACATCTTGAGTCAACCGGGCTGCCACAACAAACCAGCTCTATAACCGTGGATGGGCGACGATAACTTCAACCATGTTACTTAGACAATAGGATTTGCTCTATTTCACGTAATTCTAGCAATAAGCAGACTACCTAAATTGCCTATAATGCCATAGCGAACTAGCATTCTGCCTTTCATGACCAATGAAGCATACTGTCCTTATGGAACAATGGCATAACTTACCAAAACCACCTCCCTAGTCAAATTCATTACTTAAGCTTGCACCACTGCATGGCCAAATTCATTATTTATCTCCCTTGTCCAAGTAACATGAGCTGTGATAATAAGGTGATGCCCAAGTGGATTCTCATTTCGATGGGAGACTATTGAACTCGAGAAACCAAAATCACCTCTCACCCATATTCATAATTCCTTAATGAATTAGAGGAGTGACTTATGGCTGAACAAGCAGTTACTCATCGCAAATGATAGCACCTTCTTTGGACATACGCACCCAAGCCACAAATTATATTCTCAAGAAACTGGATAGCAGCCGGCCGACTCCTTATGTTTGGAATTTCAAGAGCTAAATAAAGATACCAAATGAATCCTAACACACAATAATCCTACCAAGACCCCGTGCAGCTACATCGGTGGCAGTCATTATGGGACTTCTGCCACTTTTAAACTCGGCCAAGACCCAATCCCTTTCATGTTGGTTCTTATCACCATGGATGGATAGAGCGGGCCATCCATCCATTCTCAGTTGCCTGGTTACTTGATCACATCCTTTTTTGGTCTCCATGAATACTAGAATTCGACTACCATCCATCAGTTCTTTGAGTAGCTTGATAAGTCTGCATGACAATCATACTCATACGTAAAAATATGGAGAAAAACATATCCCCACCCTCTATCTAAGAAAACAGCAAAGACAAACCTGTTGTACTTCTCACCCTCTGTCATGACTTCAATAACTTGGTTAATGGACTGATTTGCTTTCAGATCTGGGGAGCCTATAACAACCTGGAGAAGTAATTTTTAAAAGGGTACTGTCAAAAAAAAGAATACAAATCTATAAACACACGAATGTCCAAAATCAGTTGCACAGTTATAGAGGTGGGCATTGGCCCACAAGAACCATGCAGACCTTATATGGATTTCTTAGAAACTGTCTTGCCAGAGTTTCAACCTCCTTTGGCCATGTGGCACTCCAATACAATGTCTGTCTGTCAGGTCGAATCTGCCATAGAATATACAATTTGTATTGAGCTCGAGATCTATGCTTTAACGGAGCTTCAATAGAGCATAATGGACAGGATAAATGTGAATGTAAACAGTAATGTAACACCTTCGATATATGAATATTCAGATCAAATTTGCTAGACAAGAAATTTAAATTTGCCAAGTGCATCCATTTATCAACTCCTAATAACATTTTGCGTGATTTTTTTGTCCGAAGATTGGACCAATAAAAATAAAATAATAAAGCACAATTTTTGCACTACTGGAACAAATTTAATCCACAATCTAAAATGCAAGATTCTGGGCTAAGATGTGCTTGACTCCTTGGTCAAACAAAATGATCAGACAACTAAATTAGTATCCAGGAACGTCTGAACACAATATTATCAAATATGAAGCAAGGGGTAATGCATTTCGATAGTTACAAACTATTCCAATTTTATTCGATAGACCACTAGCATCTTATAAAGGCAATAGCAAACTAATTTCATTTACTTATGCAAATCTCTACTGCAGTTGAGCTAATATGTAAAATGATCAACCTTGAAAAGTGAAAAGATTCATACTTGGGACACAATTTTTCTTATCTGGGGCTCAAATCCCATATCCAACATACGATCAGCCTCGTCAAGGACAAGATAGGTCACTCTTCGCAAATTTGTATGTCGGGCTTCCAACATATCGATCAATCGACCAGGTGTAGCAATGACAATCTCAACACCTAAGACAAGAAACATTAGCTTTTCTTTACCATCACCTGGAGTCCTGGACATATACAGAAAAAAGGGGTTCCTCAAACACAAACTGTAGGACTACCTCTTTGAAGATCACGAATTTGTGGTCCTTTTGGAGCACCACCATAAATGCATGTAATTCTAATACTAGCACGAGCTCCAAATTTCACAGCTTCTTCTTGAATCTGCACGGCCAATTCTCTGGTTGGTGCTAATACTAATACAACAGGACCTTCGCCTTGTACTGAACCGTCATAACAACAATGAGCAAATTATGAGACAACCATAAATTAGGAAAAACTGTAAAAGAAGAGGTATCACTAAACTAATAGTTATTACTGACCCAATCGAGGCTGTGCACCAACATGCACCAAAGCTGGTAGCAGATATGCTAAAGTCTTGCCAGACCCAGTCTCAGCAATGCCTATCAAGTCTCTACCCTTCAGAGCCATAGGCCACCCTTGGGCCTGAATTGGAGTTGGCTCAACGAAACCCAGTCTAGCAATAGCCTCAAGGCAGTAACCTAAAATATCAAATAACATAAATCAGCTGAAGCAACTATCAAAACACAATCAGTAACAAGTAAAGGTTATCGTTAATTTTAGTGGGACATAACAAACCAGGGAAATTTGTCTCCTCAAACGTCCGAATTGGTCTTGGGACATCATGCCCTTCCACCGTGATCTCCCTTCTTCCACGATAAACCATAACATCTTGCTCTGACATTGCCTGCACCGAGGGGCTCTCAATGTAAAAATTCTTCTCGAAAGGAACTAAATTCCCAAAATCTTGCCTCGGAAGAGCAATGTTGTCCAAGTCCCCCTTTGAAGACCCACCATGCCTACCTCCTCTTCCACCGCCACGCCCACCTCCAAAACCCCTTCCACTACCACCGCCTCTACCTCCTCCGCCAGCACCCCTAAAACCGCTACTGCCATAGCGACCTCCACCATCTCTCCTGTCACTGCCTCTCCCAGAACTAAACCCTCTTTCACCTCCACCTCCACCTCCACCACCTCGGCCGATATCAAACCTCCCAACAGGAGGCTCAAATGGTGGGTACCCATTGAAACCCCCTCTCCCACCAGCAAAAGGAGGAGGTGGACCTCCATAGGAAGGAGGCTCGCCGCGGCCATAGCTAGCAGCTGCACCGCCCATTCCACCACCAAGCACCGGCATGCCCATTAAATCGCTATAACAGACCAGTAAAATGAAAATCCAAACAAAAATTGAAAGGGAAAGCAAAAAAATGGATCTGGAACTCGCACAGGCACAAACCTTCTACGCTCGCGGTAGGAAGACGGGTCAGCGTATCTGGAATCGCGAGGGTTCATCATGCTCACACGACTAAGATCCTGCAGACGACGGTGATGAGAACGGAGGAGCTAGGGTTCGGTGCAAAGTAGCAAACTTTCGAAAATTAACAGAAGTAAATTCGAAAATTTTCTCGCAGCCGAAGAACCAAACAGTAGAAAACCAAGAAATCGATGGATTTGCAGTGCGTTTCTAGGGTTCAACTCAGGATTTGGGTAGGTTGAACAAGGAAGAAGAAACACAGGTTGGGATCGGATGTGTGGCGTCGCCACTTTTTTTTGTTATTCTTTATCTCAATTCTAATTACGATTTTCATACAAGCCCCTCGATTTCGACACGTGGAATTGCTGATGTTTTGATCAAAGTCAACTACAAGACGAGGCCCATTGGGTCAACAAGAAAGGAATGAACCCAGATTTTCCGAACCGGATTGAATCGGTCACCTCAATTCTTGAAACCATCATCGGGTGTTTCAGACGGTTCGGTTCTGTGGTTTTATACGTTGAGAATCGATTGATTTTAAAAGCTTCAATTTGGGCTAGATTTATATGTCAAATTAGATGGCTCAATCTTTGGTTCGTAGCCGGCTCTAATCCAAAATGAACACCCTTTAATGCATCAGATAGCTTATTTTCCTAGGCAAGCACAAAGTTTTTTATAACCTAACAAGTTTGGTTTCATTAGAGTAAAGTCATAATTGGTTTATCAATTAAGCTCAAATTTTTATTTGAATGAGTGTTTTTTAATATGGTATCACAGATATGAGTTTCAATCAAGAGGTAAACAATTCTACAATGCAATTTGAGCCCTACACTTCAATTGTGTGTGTAACAGACAGAGAAAGAGATTGATGAAACTGAAAAAGATGTAAGAGTGACAGTCTTATTTACTTAACATTGCCTGAAAAAAAATACACATCCATAAAGAGAAATGGATGTAAGTTTCAAGCTATCAACTTGGGTTGGAAGCATCCACACTCAAAGAATTTCTTCCTAAATCGATAAGGACTTTGCGCGGTCCGGCATTCAGCTTCTGCAGCAGATGCATGAACCTTCTTCTCCATCACCTTTTCACCTTCCACCACTTTCTTCCCTTCATGAACAATGGTGACCTCACAACAATCCGGCGCGCTCTTCTTCACAACTTCCCCTTTCGACGTTCTCTTCATTATTCGCCTAAAACACCATCAACAAATCAGATCCATGTGTTTTAATCTTTATGATGTCAAGACAGGTGATCATCATCAAACCTTGAGGTAGGAGAGGTTTTGGTTCCTATGACAAGTTGTGTTATGTTAAGGACAGGGATGAGATCAAGAATCGCTTTGGACGTCGCATTGCTCTCAACAAGCATCGTCTCCACCGGAACCTTTGACAGTGCAAGCAAAAGTGGTTGTCACCATCAATTCTTTACAAACTTTGGAAAAAAAAAAAGAGGGGAAAGAAAGAAGAAACTCACTCTGGCATCATTGCATAGACCAATGTATTTCTGCAATAGATTCTTCCTCTTGTTGTTCTCTTCATTTACATAGACTCTCACTTGGTCTTTGCTCAATTGGCTTCTTGACAATCTCCCAACTAACAAATAGCAATAATTGAAATTCAAGTGATCAATGATCAAGAATTGGCCAATTTGGTTTTGTTCATGGATTGTTAATACCTGGGGTGGGGATGTAGGTGAGAGGAGGGAAGACATGGATGAGAAAAACCCGAGCTCCGGGGGACACAGCATGATCAAGAGCCCATTTCACAACATGCAAGTCATCTTTCCCAACAGCAACATAGACATCATTAGCCCCTCCATCTCTGCTGCTGCCAACGTTGAAGCTGTCATCTCCAATCTCCACAATCTCGGGCGAGGAACACATCATTCTGTTGATGTAGCAGTGCCTCGCTTCCACCGGAACATACTCACCTTGTTCCATGTCTCTTTGTCCTAACTAAGCAGGGAAAGG